>CP136063.1:2038872-2516582 GCA_032622095.1 Siphonodentalium dalli | reverse complement strand
TTCCATTGCTATATCCTGCATGGTACATTAATATGATTAATTCTGGTATGGTCATTGCTATAGTCATCCTGCATGGTACATTAATATGATTAATTCTGGTATGGTCATTGCTATAGTCATCCTGCATGGGTGTACATTAATATGATTAATTCTGGTATGGTCATTGCTATAGTCATCCTGCATGGTACATTAATGATGATTAATTGCTCGATGGTCATTGCTATAGTCATGCCTGCATGGTACATAATAGATTAATTCCTGGTATGGTCATTGCTATAGTCATCTGCATGGTACATTTAATATGATTAATTCTGGTATGGTCATTGCTATAGTCATCCTGCATGGTACATTAATATGATTAATTCTGGTATGGTCATTGCTATAGTCATCCTGCATGGTACATTAATATGATTAATTCTCGTATGGTCATTGCTATAGTCATCCTGCATGGTACATTAATATGATTAATTCTGGTATGGTCATTGCTATAGTCATCCTGCATGGTACATTAATATGAATTAATTCTGGTATGGTCATTGCTATAGTCATCCTGCATGGTACATTAATATGATTAATTCTGGTATGGTCATTGCTATAGTCATTCCTGCATGGTAACATTAATATGATTAATTCTGGTATGGTCATTGCTATAGTCATCCTGCATGGTACATTAATATGATTAATTCTGGTATGGTCATTGCTATAGTCATCCTGCATGGTACATTAATATGATTAATTCTGGTATGGTCATTGCTATAGTCATCCTGCATGGTACATTAATATGAATTAATTCTGGTATGGTCATTGCTATAGTCATCCTGCATGGTACATTAATATGATTAATTCTGGTATGGTCATTGCTATAGTCATCCTGCATGGTACATTAATATGATTAATTCTCGGTATGGTCATTGCTATAGTCATCCTGCATGGTAGCATTAATATGATTAATTCTGGTATGGTCATTGCTATAGTCATCCTGCATGGTACATTAATATGATTAATTCTCGTATGGTCATTGCTATAGTCATCCTGCATGGTACATTAATATGATTAATTCTGGTATGGTCATTGCTATAGTCATCCTGCATGGTACATTAATATGATTAATTCTGGTATGGTCATTGCTATAGTCATCCTGCATGGTACATTAATATGATTAATTCTGGTATGGTCATTGCTTATCGTCATCCTGCATGGTACATTAATATGATTAATTCTGGTATGGTCATTGCTATAGTCATCCTGCATGGTGCATTAATATGATTAATTCTGGTATGGTCATTGCTATAGTCATCCTGCATGGTACATTAATATGATTAATTCTGGTATGGTCATTGCTATAGTCATCCTGCATGGTACATTAATATGATTAATTCTGGTATGGTCATTGCTTATAGTCATCCTGCATGGTACATTAATATGATTAATTCTGGTATGGTCATTGCTATAGTCATCCTGCATGGTACATTAATATGATTAATTCTGGTATGGTCATTGCTATCGTCATCCTGCATGGTACATTAATATGATTAATTCTGGTATGGTCATTGCTATAGTCATCCTGCATGGTGCGTTAATATGATTAATTCTGGTATGGTCATTGCTATAGTCAATCTGCATGGTACATTAATATGATTAATTCTGGTATGGTCATTGCTATAGTCATCCTGCATGGTACATTAATATGATTAATTCTGGTATGGTCATTGCTATAGTCATCCTGCATGGTACATTAATATGATTAATTCTGGTATGGTCATTGCTATAGTCAATCTGCATGGTACATTAATATGATTAATTCTGGTATGGTCATTGCTATAGTCATCCTGCATGGTACATTAATATGATTAATTCTGGTATGGTCATTGCTATCGTCATCCTGCATGGTACATTAATATGATTAATTCTGGTATGGTCATTGCTATAGTCATCCTGCATGGTACATTAATATGATTAATTCTGGTATGGTCATTGCTATAGTCATCCTGCATGGTACATTAATATGATTAATTCTGGTATGGTCATTGCTATCGTCATCCTGCATGGTGCATTAATATGATTAATTCTGGTATGGTCATTGCTATCGTCATCCTGCATGGTACATTAATATGATTAATTCTGGTATGGTCATTGCTATAGTCATCCTGCATGGTACATTAATATGATTAATTCTCGTATGGTCATTGCTATAGTCATCCTGCATGGTACATTAATATGATTAATTCTGGTATGGTCATTGCTATAGTCATCCTGCATGGTGCATTAATATGATTTTTTTAATTCTGGTATGGTCATTGCTATCGTCATCCTGCATGGTACATTAATATGATTAATTCTGGTATGGTCATTGCTATAGTCATCCTGCATGGTACATTAATATGATTAATTCTCGTATGGTCATTGCTATAGTCATCCTGCATGGTGCATTAATATGATTAATTCTGGTATGGTCATTGCTATAGTCATCCTGCATGGTACATTAATATGATTAATTCTGGTATGGTCATTGCTATAGTCATCCTGCATGGTACATTAATATGATTAATTCTGGTATGGTCATTGCTATAGTCATCCTGCATGGTACATTAATATGATTAATTCTGGTATGGTCATTGCTATAGTCATCCTGCATGGTGCATTAATATGATTAATTCTGGTATGGTCATTGCTATCGTCATCCTGCATGGTACATTAATATGATTAATTCTGGTATGGTCATTGCTATAGTCATCCTGCATGGTACATTAATATGATTAATTCTGGTATGGTCATTGCTATAGTCATCCTGCATGGTGCGTTAATATGATTAATTCTGGTATGGTCATTGCTATAGTCATCCTGCATGGTACATTAATATGATTAATTCTGGTATGGTCATTGCTATAGTCATCCTGCATGGTGCATTAATATGATTAATTCTGGTATGGTCATTGCTATCGTCATCCTGCATGGTGCATTAATATGATTAATTCTGGTATGGTCATTGCTATAGTCATCCTGCATGGTGCATTAATATGATTAATTCTCGTATGGTCATTGCTATCGTCATCCTGCATGGTGCATTAATATGATTAATTCTGGTATGGTCATTGCTATAGTCATCCTGCATGGTACATTAATATGATTAATTCTCGTATGGTCATTGCTATAGTCATCCTGCATGGTGCATTAATATGATTAATTCTGGTATGGTCATTGCTATAGTCATCCTGCATGGTACATTAATATGATTAATTCTGGTATGGTCATTGCTATAGTCATCCTGCATGGTACATTAATATGATTAATTCTGGTATGGTCATTGCTATAGTCATCCTGCATGGTACATTAATATGATTAATTCTGGTATGGTCATTGCTATAGTCATCCTGCATGGTGCATTAATATGATTAATTCTGGTATGGTCATTGCTATCGTCATCCTGCATGGTACATTAATATGATTAATTCTGGTATGGTCATTGCTATAGTCATCCTGCATGGTACATTAATATGATTAATTCTGGTATGGTCATTGCTATAGTCATCCTGCATGGTGCGTTAATATGATTAATTCTGGTATGGTCATTGCTATCGTCATCCTGCATGGTGCATTAATATGATTAATTCTGGTATGGTCATTGCTATAGTCATCCTGCATGGTGCGTTAATATGATTAATTCTGGTATGGTCATTGCTATCGTCATCCTGCATGGTGCATTAATATGATTAATTCTGGTATGGTCATTGCTATAGTCATCCTGCATGGTACATTAATATGATTAATTCTGGTATGGTCATTGCTATAGTCATCCTGCATGGTACATTAATATGATTAATTCTGGTATGGTCATTGCTATCGTCATCCTGCATGGTACATTAATATGATTAATTCTGGTATGGTCATTGCTATAGTCATCCTGCATGGTGCATTAATATGATTAATTCTGGTATGGTCATTGCTATAGTCATCCTGCATGGTACATTAATATGATTAATTCTGGTATGGTCATTGCTATAGTCATCCTGCATGGTACATTAATATGATTAATTCTGGTATGGTCATTGCTATAGTCATCCTGCATGGTGCATTAATATGATTAATTCTGGTATGGTCATTGCTATAGTCATCCTGCATGGTACATTAATATGATTAATTCTGGTATGGTCATTGCTATCGTCATCCTGCATGGTACATTAATATGATTAATTCTGGTATGGTCATTGCTATCGTCATCCTGCATGGTGCATTAATATGATTAATTCTGGTATGGTCATTGCTATAGTCATCCTGCATGGTACATTAATATGATTAATTCTGGTATGGTCATTGCTATAGTCATCCTGCATGGTACATTAATATGATTAATTCTGGTATGGTCATTGCTATCGTCTTAATTATTAGACAGACACAAAGTCAATGACAAAATGTTAATGTAAACTAGAATGCACTCTAGAGAGATGCCAACGTGCGCAAAAATAATAATTGCACTGTATTTTACTTAATTAATTTTTTTAATTGAATTTAATGTTAGCAAAAAAAGACAATTACAATCTTCAATAATTTTATGTTTTCGGAAAGGTACATGGCGAATATACTGTGGCAAATTTAGTTAACGGGTATTTGCCACAGTATATTCGCCATGTACCTTTCCGAAATCACAAAACATCACACTGTTATGATGTTATCCCCATTCTAATGCTCTTCGAACTAAAAATGTTATTTAGACAAACAAATATCTCGTAATTATCAACGAAATGTGTGGCCATAGAATTCACGACTTTTTATTTTAAATTTAATGCGCTAGATAAAATATAGTCCCCCAATTACCATCGCTCTTATCGTTAAAAATACTGATAAAATTGCCACCTCAAATAGAAATAAATATGCACAACAATTAGTTTCTGCATGTACCTGATGTCTTTTTCAGATGTTTACCACTTACAAATTGCGGTTTTGACTTTACCGCGATCTTGAAGTTGAATTGAAACAATGGGAAATTGTTTACTCAATGCGATGTATTTCACGCCGTGTCTGTCGCGGTTTCATGTCAAGAAATTTTGTCAAATGATATCGAGACACTGACATTGGTGGAGTATAACGTTGTGGTGTTTTGTATTTTCTGAAAGTACATGTATACAGGGCGAATGTACTGACTGTCAATTTTCGACAAAAGCTACATCGCTGGTTTGTTTATATAGCAACGAGCTAGTAACGGAAGTCAGTGCCAAGGGCGTCAACTCTATAATCTACTCCGTAACGTCACCGGCATGTACTGCGTGAGGGTGACGTCATGGAGTGAAATGGGTAGGGTGACACCAACGTACCTACGAATCTGACTGATCGCCATACTGTTGCGCGAGCGCACGTAATGACTGTATGTGATTATAATTAAATGGTAAAGATAAATCAGCGGAGAGAGTTTCTGAGAGACTGACTAATAATGGTGCATTCATTGGCTATTATTGGACAATCATATCATCTGATTATCCAATTATATGCAAGCATTGATCCCTCATCATTGGAGTCACTGTTATAGACACACACAATATTATATTTATCCCCGGGAATTTTTCCAACCTTTTGGGGAACGGCCGGGTTCGGGGTAGTGCTGGGACGGTTGGGGTTTTTTCCTAACCGGTTAACCATGGGCATTAACCTAATCATAACCGGGTTAACCGCGACCACATTACCCTAAGTACTCGATTGAATACACTGGTCATTATACCGGCAAAAAAAGTGTTGATTACGCGTCCCGGAAACGTCGATATACATGCGATCACGAACGATGTCTCGGTCGTACAATGCGGTCCCGTTACTGCGATCAAATAGTGGTAAATGTGTATAAATTAATTCAGTTTTGAGCCCAAACAAACTAAAATATAATATATATTAGTAGTGCACAATAATTCCCACTCCCTGATGGTGTGTAATAGAGCAATCGTTTGTGGTCGCTAGTATATCGATGTTTATGGGAGTTCCGTATAAACAACGCTTGCTTACAAAACCTTCCGCGACGAAAATATAATTCCTTCCTTGTGTATATTTCGGGCATGTGTACTACAAGGTACTGAATGTAAGTTTACTGTTGTTTAGTAATGTACTAATTTTTACTAGTGTTTGGGTATAGGTATTAATCACAGTGGCTTCACGATGTTACTTCAATTATTTAATAAACAAATTCAAACGAAATTAAATCGTCGTGATTCATTACACAAGCCCAAGCCAGTGTTTAGGAAATAAAGTTAAGTAATGATAATGACAAAGGGGGACAGTTTCAACAAAACAGACAGACTATTTATGACGTAGTAAAAGTCTAGACTTGATTGCTTTGATTTATGCTGCGGTGCGCGTGTAGCCGGAACGTCATGGTCAAGGACTCGCAACCTTTCATGATAGGCCGCCAAAGGAAATTGGCATCGAATGTGTAGCAAGTGATTCGCAGACTGACACAGAATGTCGTTGTTGGTTTCATGTCTAGAAAACTGGCATGTGATCAAACTGGCATGTGTTGTGGGGTATATGAATACAAAATCAACTGTCCAAATCAATATAATTCTTATTACTTACTCTCATTACTTAAACTTCCGTAAATGATTTCGACAACATTTACACGGAGTACTACGATGATAGTACGATCATTATCAATAGTATGGTTATCCGGTTGTGGCCTCTTCCAACCGGTTGACACCCGTAACCGAACCGTAAACGGATATCCGGACAACCGTCCCAGCACTAGTTCGGGGCCGTTACCATTGGAAATTTGGGGGGGGGGGGGGGGGGGCAGGGTAGAAATATCCATCCTGATTCACTCATTACATACATTGTCATTAACATTAATACTTCAGTTAAATTAATACAGCGGTGGTATATAGTGGGACTGATCATCCAGTTATCAATTCATTAATTCAATTATTTAAAAATATGCGGCTAGTTTATTCCTTGAACACATACAAAATACCAGCCCATAATTATGAGTGGCCTAAAGATCAATGCAGGTGTTAGATACACAAGGTTTCAAAGTAGTTCTGCTGTAAGATATTGCTACACTGTGACATCGTCAATGCCACACTGAGTAATACTCAGTCTGTGGCAGTCTGTGTAGCATGTGTGCATTGGCAACTTCAAAGACACTGACAATGCAAGCATGTGCCAAAGATGTATGTCTGTAGATAAGTGATTGTCCCTCTTGACTTTTCGGATTGATGTTTACGTGATCCACTGACTGATTTCAGATTAATGGGATTTTAACTGAGACATCAATCTTTGTCGGCTTACTCGACTTACTGACCCTCCTATTTGATTAAACTTTCTAAGAAGCTTGAAGCGGGGGGTGCGTGACATTTGTACTCAAGCAGGAATAGCCTGTTTATGTTCACGAAAATATTTCTGCAAGTTTAGTTTGTACTCCGTATACAGGACTAGAACTGGGTATATCGGTATCGGATCAGTACATGTATCGGCCGAAATATGGGAGAAAAAGTTAGGATATCAGCTTCCTCACATCTCTATTCGGGGGTATAATATCAGTAAAGACCCTTCTATCGATTAATATTTATTTGATATCGATATTTTTTTATATAATGCAATAATTAAGTAGAACATATTCTGTTACTATTTTTAGAATTTAAAAAAGAATTATCAGTCCTTCCCATGAGGAAAACACTGCTAGAACACTTATTTGCTCTCGCATTTCATAGGACGGGTGTAAGTGCACCCGTAATATAATCATAAGTTGGGCTTTTCAAATTATGTGATATATCAATGTTCAGTTACCCTTTCACATGCCCATAATTTAACTGAGATGGGAAAAGGTTCTAAATATACTTTCAAATAGTTCAATATTAAATCAACGATTACATGTACAGTGACCATAAACATTCAATATTATATCAACGACTACATGTACAGTGACCATAAACATTCAATATTATATCAACGACTACATGTACAGTGACCATAAACATTCAATATTATATCAACGATTACATGTACAGTGACCATAAACATTCAATATTATATCAACGACTACATGTACAGTGACCATAAACATTCAATATTATATCAACGACTACATGTACAGTGACCATAAACATTCAATATTATATCAACGATTACATGTACAGTGACCATAAACATTCAATATTATATCAACGACTACATGTACAGTGACCATAAACATTCAATATTATATCAACGACTACATGTACAGTGACCATAAACATTCAATATTAAATCAACGACTACATGTACAGTGACCATAAACATTCAATATTATATCAACGACTACATGTACAGTGACCATAAACATTCAATATTAAATCAACGACTACATGTACAGTGACCATAAACATTCAATATTAAATCAACGACTACATGTACAGTGACCATAAACATTCAATATTATATCAACGACTACATGTACAGTGACCATAAACATTCAATATTAAATCAACGACTACATGTACAGTGACCATAAACATTCAATATTGAATCAACGATTACATGTACAGTGACCATAAACATTCAATATTATATCAACGACTACATGTACAGTGACCATAAACATTCAATATTATATCAACGATTACATGTACAGTGACCATAAACATTCAATATTATATCAACGACTACATGTACAGTGACCATAAACATTCAATATTAAATCAACGACTACATGTACAGTGACCATAAACATTCAATATTAAATCAACGACTACATGTACAGTGACCATAAACATTCAATATTATATCAACGATTACATGTACAGTGACCATAAACATTCAATATTATATCAACGACTACATGTACAGTGACCATAAACATTCAATATTATATCAACGACTACATGTACAGTGACCATAAACATTCAATATTATATCAACGACTACATGTACAGTGACCATAAACATTCAATATTATATCAACGATTACATGTACAGTGACCATAAACATTCAATATTATATCAACGACTACATGTACAGTGACCATAAACATTCAATATTATATCAACGACTACATGTACAGTGACCATAAACATTCAATATTATATCAACGACTACATGTACAGTGACCATAAACATTCAATATTATATCAACGACTACATGTACAGTGACCATAAACATTCAATATTATATCAACGACTACATGTACAGTGACCATAAACATTCAATATTATATCAACGACTACATGTACAGTGACCATAAACATTCAATATTATATCAACGACTACATGTACAGTGACCATAAACATTCAATATTATATCAACGACTACATGTACAGTGACCATAAACATTCAATATTATATCAACGACTACATGTACAGTGACCATAAACATTCAATATTATATCAACGATTACATGTACAGTGACCATAAACATTCAATATTAAATCAACGACTACATGTACAGTGACCATAAACATTCAATATTATATCAACGATTACATGTACAGTGACCATAAACATTCAATATTATATCAACGACTACATGTACAGTGACCATAAACATTCAATATTAAATCAACGACTACATGTACAGTGACCATAAACATTCAATATTATATCAACGACTACATGTACAGTGACCATAAACATTCAATATTAAATCAACGACTACATGTACAGTGACCATAAACATTCAATATTAAATCAACGATTACATGTACAGTGACCATAAACATTCAATATTATATCAACGATTACATGTACAGTGACCATAAACATTCAATATTAAATCAACGATTACATGTACAGTGACCATAAACATTCAATATTATATCAACGATTACATGTACAGTGACCATAAACATTCAATATTATATCAACGACTACATGTACAGTGACCATAAACATTCAATATTATATCAACGACTACATGTACAGTGACCATAAACATTCAATATTATATCAATGACTACATGTACAGTGACCATAAACATTCAATATTATATCAACGACTACATGTACAGTGACCATAAACATTCAATATTATATCAACGACTACATGTACAGTGACCATAAACATTCAATATTATATCAACGACTACATGTACAGTGACCATAAACATTTTGACAAGAGGGATGAGTGCTAATTTTAGCCCCCATGAATTAAAAATTACGGGTGCGAAACCAATCGCTCCTCTCTCCTGGTAAGGACTGAGTTATCCCACATGGTACACTTGTAACATGAGCCGTAAATTGCCCCAAATTGATTATATGTATCTTTTATACCAGAAAATTCAAAATAAAATCAATATTAATTGATAGAAGCGTTTCCTGACAGGGGTGTTCCATTCATAGTTATTATTTTATACCCGAAAACTATATAAAATGTGTTATAGGAAGATATAAACCATCTTTAAAGTTTCCTTGGAGTAATAAACTATGAATTAGCTCGCATACTCATCTTATTTCTAGGTAGCGATAAGGAGAGTACGCCAAACGTGACGACATTCGGGATGTCACCGAATAACCTGACGATGGGAACGAAACAGTATATGGAGCGTCATGGACTTCTAGGTGATAACAGTAACAACAACAACGCTAATGAGACACTATTTCCATTAGACAAGACGATACAGCTGAAAGTAGATTATAGTGTTAATATTCCTGATATACCTATGAATGGGATGATGGCAAGTGAATTGATTCAATCGACGAGGATAGATTCGCCGCTTCATCATGATTATCGTTATGGTAACCAGACATCTCCTGTGAGAAATCGTGTTTTTTTAGACCCGCCACAGTTAAATAATTCCCAGCCACGTGTTCCACCTCAGCCGTTTGTTGATAATAACCAATACTGGTCGCCGCCGACGAACTGCGCTGGTGAGAGATTTAATAATAACAGTGACGGCAGGTGGCAGATACCTGTGCAGCATGAAGATGATTCTCTATTTCAAGATCATCGCTATGGCGATCAGCCACACCAAGGAAACAATTCACCATACCAACCTCATCGTTATGGTAATCAAACTAACAATGGGAGACCTGCTCCAGTGCGAAACAAGAATATCTATCCTGCCACTGAATCAAGTCCAGTCAGTAGTTGCCATGGCAACCAGGCTTATACAGCCACCAGTCCAAAGAAGCGTATTGGAAACGTTAACCTGGTTCAGGAGGAGTATACGTTCAATGCGAGTCAAGAAGAGGACAATATCTTAGATATACCAAAACTCAGACAGTTACCAAAATTATTATAACTGAGTTAGTAATCTATTATAACACGTATTTCAAGATGTATTCACCGTTCCAGGCTAATTTTATACGCCCGTCTATCCGTCCGTTCCAGGCTAATTTTATACGCCCGTCTATCCGTCCGTTTGCTTTGTTTTCAGGATGATAATTTTAGATAGTCTCAACTGAATGGAATAAAATTTGGTATGTGGGTTTACTAGCAGAAAATACAGGTTTTACTATGCTGTAAGTGCAATCAATTATTTCATTTGAAATGTGCTGACTGTCTCTGTGTTCAATGAACTGAATGCACTCACCGTTGAATCTGATTGGACCAATGGGGAGTTGATTGACATTCTCGAGTATACTTTGTTTGCATAAGTATACTTAGATGTTATTAGTACAGGCTATCGCGGTGAATGCTGAATGAAACTTGATATTATCAAATACTTAACTTGTTCTGAGTCCTGCAATTTGCTGGTGGGGACACACCTTTGCGATTGTTATACACGTTCTGGAAGTTTGATGTATCTTATAGTTTCCTTGTTTTAGGAACCGCCGGCCATCCATCATGCATTCCTACTTTTATATTGTTTGTATGTTTGGCTATTCATAAAACTGAAATTAATCGCTATGTTCCTTCTAGTGAACTCACAAATATTATAACATCGCCGAGAACTGTGCTGGTATTGAATTCATTGTGTTCATTGGTCATTAACAGTGGTATATCATGCACTTTTT
Source organism: Siphonodentalium dalli (assembly GCA_032622095.1). Taxonomy (NCBI): domain Eukaryota; kingdom Metazoa; phylum Mollusca; class Scaphopoda; order Gadilida; family Siphonodentaliidae; genus Siphonodentalium; species Siphonodentalium dalli. Next base: position 2,504,677 of record CP136063.1, on the reverse strand, counting down.
AACATAAAAATTACATCAGCCGATGCCTCAAACTAACACCCAGCCAATAGACCATATTATGGAATACTTCCACTGATGTTATTAGTTGATTATTAATGACTGATTATCGATTAACAAAATCAATAATTGTGGCACCTCTAATTTCTGGGACAATAGGTCACAACATAGCACTTGGGGGATATAGTGTTATAGTCCAAGCCTGTTCATATGTAAACTAGCTAAGATATTGGGACAGTGAGATGCTAGTTTTGTCTGAGAATGCCTTAACACCCATTCTACAACAGGGTTTATGCCCAGACCTGATGACGGGAATTGTAGTCTATTTTCACTCAATTTTACCCAACAAATCATGATGCTATATATATCGGAAAGATTAACATCTTATGGTCATAATAAATAGAGATTAATTAATTTAGGGCCTGCGAGGCTTCGAAGATTTGATGCAGTGTCGACATCGGCAACCAGATTCGGGATCGACACCGAATCAGCTCTCCGATTCATATATTTTCGAATCGGCCCATTCTTTCGCATTTATGGGGACAAACATCTAAATTTGTTATTTATGGAGCTCAATTGGCAGAGTGTCCGCATTGTACTGTTTCCCGCCTGGAGGTCTCGCCGGTGCCTTGTATGATGTAATTTAGAGTTTGTACTGCTGTAGTTGCGAGATTAAAAACATGGCCACTGGCAGCAATCTTAGATTTTACTCTTTGCATTAAAAAATCCTTTGGCACAAACCACATCCCTGATCCAATCGTCACCAAAGTTCATATGGATCTCCTGGCTGACCAATAGATGGGAGTCATCAAATTTGTCCAAATTTCATTAAAAAACATGGATCTTGGATTTTACTATTTTCATTACTAAATCCATTGGCACGGGACACAGCCCTCATCCGATCATCACTAAACTTCATATTGATTTTCGGGGTGACCATATTTCCAATTTTTTTTACAAATACGGGCACTAGCAACCATCATGAATTTCAAATTTGAATCAATCGGCACTCCATGCATTCAACATTTATTGGAGAAATGTTTTCAAAATTTACAGACATTTTCAGGATCAATTCTAGATGGGAGTTATCAAATTTGAATGATTTTTTATCAAAAACATGGCTGACGGCATATCAATGGATTTTACTCTTTCTATCACTAAATATTTCGCCATGTCCTACAACCAACATTTATCATCCAACTGATCCCAACCATATTATGGCTGACCTCTGGTATTATTTAGACATTTAAACTTTCTGCATTCTATAATGCTCCATTGACTGTAATATTTCAATTCATCCCCTCCGCGAGTTGAGCTACAGTGCAATTGAAAATTTCATTGATGTCGTTATATTTGGAACCATGAATACATCTTGCAATAGAAAAATTATTACTGAGCCGTCCTTTGCGTTACTGAGTCACATGACCTGAATATTTTAGGAACAAAAATTTTCTATACAGGTTGCTATGGTAACTATTATTGACTTTTGTGGTGTTGATTTAACCCTTTCAGTGCCAAGTCCGATTTTTGTATCAACCAGACCTGTTAAGTTTTGAAATGTCAATCCGTGAGATTTTTGCGGGAGGTATGCCCAAATATGTTCATGTTCCAAAAATATTTTTTATGATGAAGATTGCATAGTTTATATGAGTTTCTATTTTATAAATATATAGACCTAAATAAAATGGCAATGAATGTCCTGTTGGTAATTGTAATAGAGCTGCTCTGTGTGTGAGATACCACCATTTATTGAAAAGAAAGAAGCAGATCACACTTCGTAAAAATAGTCAGAATTCCACCGGATACAGCCGGATATGCGCGAAACCGAAAGTACAACATCGTAATAAACGACAAAATGGACTCGCCTTACGGTTTAACCCACAAAAGAAATGCACACATTCCACCATTTATTAACAAATTTTAAGAAGCAGAAACTTTGTTTAAAGTTAGTCAAAACAAACCCGAGTTACACAGGTTACAACTGGACATGTATGTGTGAAACCGAAAGTACAAAATGACCCGTCTTAACAGTTTTACCCGCAGAATAAAAGACACATTCCGTTCTTTATTCATACCACTATCAGTGAACTTAAATCATAAAGTATCCATTACTTATGTTCATCAATGGGGCCTCACAATACAGCTGCACACTTGTGATTAAACGTATTGTTTTATTTCGTTTGCAATGCATGCCACTAATCCGTTACTAAGAAATGTCATCAATGAGGCCTAACAATACAGAACTTTGCACACTTGTGATTATGCGTATTGTTCACCACAACTTGAGTCTTCAATCAAAAGTTACCGACGGTATATTCTGTGAATGTTAATGTGTGGGTATTTACGGTACCGGAAGTCACTGTCATTTGGGGAATTCCCGCAAATGCACGAATTTAAAAAATAAAAAAAACTTCGTTTTGGGATTTTCAATGTGGGGTTTTGACGAATCCGTGAGAAATTGGGGGTTATCCGTGTGTGGCGGAATTGCCGTGGCAATCCGTGAGTCTCACGGACAATCCGTGGACTTAACAGCTCTGGTATCAACCCATATTTCCTTGATCATTTTTCAAATTTATTGATTATAATAATATGATACATTGATGGAAAGAGCTCTCTCTTTCCATCAATGTATCATATTATTATTATCAATAAATTTGAAAAATGATCAAGGAAATATGGGTTGATACAAAAATCGGACTTGGCACTGAAAGGGTTAACAGCCATGTGAATGGAGAATCTTATAACTAAATCTATTATCTGATGTCAGTGAATGGAGAATCTTATAACTAATTTTGTTATCTGATGTCAGGGAATGGAATATCTTATAACTAAATATATTATCTGATGTCAGTGAATGGAGAATCTTATAACTAAATCTATTATCTGATGTCAGTGAATGGAGAATCTTATAACTAATTTTGTTATCTGATGTCAGTGAATGGAATATCTTATAACTAAATCTATTATCTGTGGGGGAATTTGCTTTCCACCTGACAGTCTGTCCATCTGGATATCAGTGAATGGAAAAATCTCTAAATTTATCATCAGTGGTGATATGTACTTTCCGGCTTGACAGACGGTGAATGCAATCTAGTTGAGGAAGAGCATTCGTTCAATGCAAGTGAAGAGGTGGACAACATCTTAGATATACTAAAATGAGATAGTTACCAAAACTTTTGTAGCTGGCCTAGTAGATAAACAAAATGTAGCATGTATTTGAATGAAAAACTTTTATTTAAGGGATAATCTTGGTTCCCTAATGTAATGTCACAGTTTATAGACATTATGTTGAACCACAAACTTATAAATTCCATTTTATAAACAGTTTGCGATTCAGCACGATGCTGTGTAATTATATTAAGAAACCGAAGTTATTACTTATAATGACATCGAGTGAAAAATATCAACCTGTAAATTCATTTTGATATGGAAATATCATTATATATTGCGAACTTTATCGTTCCATTGCCACGATGTTGTATGCTGTTGTGATGAAATTCTTACCTTCACTTCTGCCATAATGTAATTATCATATTTAACCCTTCCATGACTGGAGCTTCCTGAAATTATGCGAAAACCCTGTGCCAATGCATTCTTTTATATACGGGAGCCTTGCATATATAAGAGGATGCATTGGCCTAACACTATTTACCTTGACCTTGTAAGCCAGTGCATTCTCTTATATATGTACGATGTTGCATCCTTTTCTGCCCTAATGTAATATTCCTATTTAACCCTTCCATGACTGGAGCTTCCTGAAATTATACCAAAACCCTGTGCCAATGCATTCTCTTATATATGCGAGTCTCCCATAGGGAGCCTCACATATATAAGAGAATGCCATGGCCTAACAATATTTACCTTGACCTTATAAGCCAGTGCATTCTCCTATATATGCAAATCACCCATGGGAGACTCACATATATAGAGAATGCACTGGGAACGGATCTTTAATGCTGCACCAGTGCAACTCCCATCATGAAAGGGTTAAACACATTAGCATTTTGGAAACCAACGGAAAAATGTTATAGAAGATAAAGTGGATGTAATTATTATATAACAAAAGCAGTCCAGATGTTCGTGTGTCCGGATGTCAGTAAATGCCCGCAACAGCAGTGGGGGTATCCTATTCATGTGTCCTGAGGGAATTCATCTATTCATGTGTCCTGGCGAATCCGTCTATTCATGTATCCTGGGGGAATCTGTCTGTCCATGTGTCCTGGGGGAATCCATCTGTCCATGTGTCCTGGGGGAATCCGTCTGTCCATGTGTCCTGGGGGAATCGGTCTATCCATGTGTCCTGGGGGAATCCGTCTGTCCATGTGTCCTGGGGGAATCCGTCTGTCCATGTGTCCTAGGGGGAATCCGTCTATCCATGTATACTGGGGGAATCCATCTATCCATGTATCCTGGGGGGATCCGTCTGTCCATGTGTCATGGGGGGAATCCGTCTATTCATGTGTTCTGAGGGAATCCATCTATTCATGTATCCTGGGGGAATCTGTCTGTCCATGTGTCCTGGGGGAATCCGTCTGTCCATGTGTCCTGGGGGAATCCGTCTGTCCATGTGTCCTAGGGGGAATCCGTCTATCCATGTATGGGGGAATCCATCTATCCATGTATCCTGGGGGGATCCGTCTGTCCATGTGTCATGGGGGGAATCCGTCTATTCATGTGTTCTGAGGGAATCCATCTATTCATGTATCCTGGGGGAAATCTGTCTGTCCTGGGGGAATCCGTCTGTCCATGTGTCCCAGGGGGAATCTGTATATCCACGTATACTGGGGGAATCCGTCTGTCCATGTGTCATGGGGGGAATCTGTCTGTCCATGTATCCTGGGGGGATCTGTCTATCCATGTATCCTGGGGGAATCCGTCTATCCATGTATCCTTGGGGGAATCTGTCTATCCATGTATCCTGGGGAGAATCTGTCTATCCATGTGTCCTGGGGGGGATCTGTCTATCCGTGTATCCTGGAGGGAATCTGTCTATCCATGTGTCCTGGGTGAATCTGTCTATCCAAGTATCCTGGGTGAATCTGTCTATCCATGTGTTATGGGGGAATCGGTCTATCCATGTGTCTTGGGGGTAATCTGTCTATCCGTGTGTCTTGGGGGAATCAAAATGCATCAATATCGTATCATTGTGATTTACTATGAGTATAAATGTATCTATCTACCTTTATCAATATCATATCAGTCTCTTATTATGAGTATAAATGTATCTAACTCGGTTGGGCATCACATCTACAGAACCATGGTGGCCTCTTGTTGTGCGTTGTAAGGAAATGAATGCATCTTACCTTTTGAATATCATTTCAGTCTCTTGTTGTGATTTAGTATGAGTATAAATGTATCTAACTGGTATGGGCATCACATCTTCACAACTGCTGTGGCCTCTTGTTATTATTTAGTATGTTTATGAATGTATCTTACTTCTATGGGCATCACATATTGAACCACAGTGGCCTCTTGTTATGACTTAGTATGAATAAGTCAAACCCATATGGGCAGCACATCTACAGAACAATGGCGGCCTCTTGTTGTTATTTAGAATGAGTATAAATGTAACTAACCTGTATGTTATGTAGATAGGATTTATTTATTTATTAAACTTATCGAACACATTTTTTATCTAAACTTAAATATTGTCATTCTCTCAAAGCCCCACACCAAATATGACCCCATTCTGTTCTGGAGAAGACCTTTTAAGAATGGAAATAGTTATGTCGCTGGTTCTGCCCTATTTTACCTGGTGGGTCCTTTGAACAAATCTGTATCCCAGTCACATAGTGACCATGAATGCCAAATATGACCCAACTCAGTCTTCATGTGCTATTAAGAATTGCTATGGAGGGAAAGATTTATGTCCATGAATCCGCCATTATTTGACCCATGAACAAATCCCAGTCACCCCAAGACCCTCCACACAAAATATGAATCAAGTACTCCCGATGGTTCTTGAGAAGATGGCTTTAGAATTTACTATGGAGGGAAATGGATATATCACTGGCTCCCCCCTTTTTGACCTGGTGACCAAATTTGAAAAAATCTCAATCCCAGTTACCAAATATGACTCAATTCTGGAGAAGATGTTGAGTGACAGACGGATGGATGGACGGACCGACAGATGATGAGCGGTGACTAGCTGGAGCCTTTGTGAGCTAAGTACCACAACAGACTGCGATTTTATATCGCAGACACAGACGGGGGGGGGGTTGGAAAAAAATTGCAGACACGAGGCCCAAAAAAATAATTTCCGCATTGAAGGTAACCACTACCCCCCCCCCCCAATCTGCTTCAATTATATTAATATAGGTAAGGTACTTTATTCTCTGAAACAAACTATGCATAAACCTGCCTAAATACCAAATCTAACCCCATGCAATATAATTTTGAGCGTGATGTTGTTGTAAAATCGAGTGTTAAAACCAGGTGACTTCTAGGTCCATGCGTATTGTATAGTAATGTGACTGATCAGGTCCAGAGCCAGTCAGTATGCGATAAACTATGGTTTGATGTCTGGAAGTATGAGATATCACTACATGGGTTACTGTTTGTGTAGTCGCATGTCGCTCACATGTTCTACGGGGCTAAAGCCATATTACACCAATGGCATTCCATGACAATGACAACTGAGTCAGGCATATGGCTTTATTATTAATTTAAAAAAAAAATTATATCGCCACTTAAAAAGATAAGAAAACGTTAGGAAAGCTTATGAAACCTATTTACAGGTATCACTTCGAATCATGCATCTTTCGCAGCCAAATATAACTACGTCAATAAAACCTCTTACTGGCTCATATTTGAATTTTCATCTGTCCGACAATGTTCCCATGAATGGTGACCACGATATTGAGTTTTAAGGAGTAAATTGTCCAATTAACCCTGAAACAGGTTTGATGCGTTGTCATGAGCTCCATGCATATAAAGGCCTGACTGTAATCTTATTATTATAATTAGGGTATAAAAATATAATATAATTTTTTTGTAATCATTGAGTCCCAACGACTGATAACAACATACCTACCATATTGACTCGATCATGCTGACATAATATTGCTTTAGTCCCATATAACAATTAGCCTGTGTTCTTAACAGTTGTAGTACACTAACAAAATAATGCAAAAATATAGTCGTTTTTGTTTCGGGAGATTTGTATTCAGTTTTATAGACAAACATACTTTATCAGGTGATTTAGCAAACACAAACTTGGCTACTTCAAGTTATGTCTGCCAGAAAGCCTGCATTTGAACTGTTATTGGAACCTCAAACCATATATAGAGCCCATACAGAGATCTAAATGTGTTCTAAATGATATATATATGTAGATAAGATCATAAGTGTCTATATAAGGTTAATAGCGGACAAACATGAGCAAATTTTAGTGTAGGAAAAAATTTGCATTACTACATTACTCAGCATTACTCATTTTTTCCAGCCCCGATATACCCACCCACACCCGCCTTGTGTCTGGAAAAAAATCTGCAAACCCCTCCCCCTCCCCTCCCCCTCCCCCCTGTCACAGATGGGAGAAAATCGCACGTGAAGAAAAGTTACAAGCTGCAATATATCGGTATCCCGATTGTAGTGAAGTTCCGCATGAATCCTATGTTGATCCTTTTATAAATCCTTAGTGTATATACATGCCATATTGCCTTCTTTTGGACTATGTTATTTACATGTTGGAACCAAACATGTTCTAGTCATAGTCATTAAGCAAGTCGGCCATGGCCCAGAGTGACCACGAGTCCGGGGGTGGACCAGAGTGCCATCGAGCCAGGGACCAGCCGAGAGGGCGACGTGGGCGAAGAACTCGCCCTAGCGCCGTCCGCTTCGCCTTATTTTTTCAGTCGGGCGAAGTTCAAGTCGCCCTGAAAATTCCAAAGTTGACTGACGAAAATCGGCAAAATGCCCCCCAAATAATTTATGATAATTTACCACTGTCAACTGTGATTGCACAAAATACTCCACTATCAGGGTGTTATAAAACAATTAACACCTGTATTGCTCCAATCTGGAAGCATGTTGACAACGGAGTCTGATTACTGGCAGCTGTGAAAACATCGTCGGGCCTCAAGTGTTAATCTGGTTGTTGTGATTTTTAGATTACCGTGATTACCACACCTTACAATGAAGATTACAACTCACAGCTCTCACAATGTGTGAGTTCATCACTCCCTCTATGGAGTTTGGTTCAAGAAATTTTAAAACAAATTCATTTGTGAAGCATATTATAATTTCAAACCGGATTACTAATAGAGTGCAGTAAAAGTGTTCATGATTTCGTTTCGTTTCGGTTTGATAAATATTGTTGGCATTTTTAAAAACCCGAAAAATATGAAATAAAATCCTGTCATTCTTCCACAATTACGATATAAAATGCTGCTATCCTCTCACAATTATATTTGGGTATTATTGATAGTTATTAGGGTCATGAAGTGAAAATAAGGACTCCATATTTCAACCATTGTTTCATAAGTTTAATTGACATATTGGCTTGCATCTCTCCTATTTTCGTTCTATAGCGACTCCTGTCGTAGTTCTGATCAATTTAAATTTTGTAGACTCACTTCGCCCTATAGAACGGCCACTTCGCCTTATTTTTATAGTAGGGCGAAGTCATTTCGCCCTGAAAATCTGGTCTAGGCTAGTCCCTGCATCGAGCCCATGGGTAGCCATGAGTGCCATCGAGGCCGGGATGGACCAGAGTGCCATCGACCCAGGGGTGGGCCAGAATTTCACACGAGTCAGGGTGGAACAGAGTCAAGGAGGTTCACAAACCAGATAATTTATTTTGACAGAAAAGTTACATTCAGAGTTATGTCAAGTTTTTGAGAGAAAAGTCCAATATTTTTGGTGATGTCAGTGGTGACAATAGTAACAATTAACCATGGTGCAGCAGACATGGTAGTATTCAGTGTAGCCAATTTTGTACATCAACCACAACTTGTAACCGATTGTAGGACACCCTAGGGCAATATTTACAATTTTCCATATTTTGGCGGCCATTTTGAGCCAAAGTAAGAATTTTGGTTCCAGTGAGTTGGAATATTCATAGGTAATGGTATGCCTCACTTAATTGCAACCTTCTGTTCATTTCTTGTTGAAATATGACTAGAATCCCAGTTGTGATTGTTTGTGAAATTTTATACCGCGTTCTGTAAAATCGAATTTTTGAGGGATCACAAGCGGGTAGGACCCCAATAATTGCATATTTAATTGCTCCAATGATTAGTTAATATACAAAACACAAAATAAAGTCATATTACTCAACCAGTTCCAAACAGCATGAACTGATCTAGAATATATTTGTGGAAAAATGTCATATTTTCAACTTCCGGTGGCCATCTCGGATGGTGAGTTTCAATTTTGGCCCAAAATAGTGTCATTATGTCTTAGCTTCACGAAAATATATACATTTTACTAGATTATTCATGTGAATTTGCAACAAATTCCAAGTAACTGTGGTTTTACGTCTGGGAACAAATTGGGGGCGCTATAAAAAACAATTTTTATATGAACTGTGCTAATCTGTTTCGAGTTAAGGGGTCATAGGGGTCAGCATCCTCATCATATTATGGCTGTTTGTATATATACATAGAGAACACTTTAAAATTTGTATTATCTAAATATTTTTCTTGAGAGCTGTACTGAGAACCAGGGTATAGACTGTGTTGAGTTAATATCTCAGATTATGGGTCCTATGGTATTCCAATGTTAATGTGATCGACAGTACTAATGCAAAATTGGCACTAGGACCCATAAATTGAATTACTTTGAGAATTTGTGTTATTATGTATATTTGTCTATAAATGTACTTCATCAGTACATAATGTTCAGTATACTCTATAAGTCAACATAAAACTGTAGATTATGATTCCGACCATAGCTATTTATTATCGCCAAGGGATGATAGGCCTGTCGTTTATATTTTGCATTTAATTCTTCTCCTGTTATATCTCCAGGTTTCTCCTCTTTCACTTGCACGGATTTGTTGTACTTAAAAATTAACCCTTCTCAACATTCCTCATACTTTAACAGAAATACCTTTCATCTGATATATCTCATTGTATATTGGATTGTTTTGACACACTCTTTGGTTGACCTTTGAAAAACCACTTCTATGTATTTTGAGATTTTCTTTCTTTTTCTAAATCATTTGTGTTTCTCTTTGGTGAATTAAGAACTTCATCAACATTGCTGAAGATGATCATAAAAAATAGACACGATTTTGAAGAGCATAACTTTAATTTTTGAATTAACCCTTTACCCAACAGAAGGGCCCTGTGCCCAGGGGCGCCGGAAGCATCCAAGGGCAGGGGGGGCAGAGCCTACAAAAAGGGTACTTTTCCGCAAAAAAGGGCATTTTCTCCCAAAATCGGGAAAATAACCATAAATTCATTGTGGCAAAAATCCCTATTTTAATGGTATTTGTCGGTTTTTATGGCCGTTTTGTGATAAAATTGACAAAAAATTAATATTCCTTGTGAAATTGGTGGTATTTGGACCAAAAAAGTCACATTTTGCTATAAAAACACGAGATTAAACACACAAAAAGCATTTTCTGTCTCCAGAAAAAGGGCAAGTCCTGCCCCCGCTCGCCCCCCTTGGTCAAGGGCAGGGGGGTCAGCTGCCCCCTCTGCCCCCCCTCTTCCGGCGCCCCTGCCTGTGCCAATGCATTCTCTTATATATGCGAGTCGACCATAGGTCGCCTCGCATATATAAGAGAATGCATTGGCTTAACACATTAAAAATTATAAAATTGTTAAAGAATGTAAGAAAAAATGGGAAAAAGTGTTAAATAAAGATTTTTTTTAGGCCAATGCATTCTCTTATATATGCGAGGTGACCTATGGTCGACTCGCATATATAAGAGAATGCATTGGCACAGGGCATAACTGTAACTATCACAATGTGGTCAATGAACCGGTTCCAATGATATCCATATTTGTATGGTTCTATTGAGACAGACCGAAGATATTTTAGGCTGTTGAAGCTTTATTTGGCCGGTTTGTTGGGTAAAGGGTTAAATAGACACACCCCTAATCTAAAGGGTTAAGAATGAACAGCTGAACTAATGATGATATTAACATATATACAAACAAATAATAGGTAATGCAATGAACATATATACAAACAAATAATAGGTAATGCAATGAACATATATACAAACAAATAATAGGTAATGCAATGAACATATATACAAACAAATAATAGGTAATGCAATGAACATATATACAAACAAATAATAGGTAATGCAATGAACATATATACAAACAAATAATAGGTAATGCAATGAACATATATACAAACAAATAATAGGTAATGCAATGAACATATATACAAACAAATAATAGGTAATGCAATGAACATATATACAAACAAATAATAGGTAATGCAATGAACATATATACAAACAAATAATAGGTAATGCAATGAACATATATACAAACAAATAATAGGTAATGCAATGAACATATATACAAACAAATAATAGGTAATGCAATGAACATATATACAAACAAATAATAGGTAATGCATTGAACATATATACAAACAAATAATAGGTAATGCAATGAACATATATACAAACAAATAATAGGTAATGCAATGAACATATATACAAACAAATAATAGGTAATGCAATGAACATATATACAAACAAATAATAGGTAATGCAATGAACATATATACAAACAAATAATAGGTAATGCAATGAACATATATACAAACAAATAATAGGTAATGCAATGAACATATATACAAACAAATAATAGGTAATGCAATGAACATATATACAAACAAATAATAGGTAATGCAATGAACATATATACAAACAAATAATAGGTAATGCAATGAACATATATACAAACAAATAATAGGTAATGCAATGAACATATATACAAACAAATAATAGGTAATGCAATGAACATATATACAAACAAATAATAGGTAATGCAATGAACATATATACAAACAAATAATAGGTAATGCAATGAACATATATACAAACAAATAATAGGTAATGCAATGAACATATATACAAACAAATAATAGGTAATGCAATGAACATGGGGACCATCGTATCTTGTTGTATGGGGACCATCGTATCTTGTTGTATGGGGACCATCGTATCTTGTTGTATGGGGACCATCGTATATTGTTGCATGGGGACCATCGTATCTTGTTGTATGGGGACCATCGTATCTTGTTGTGTGGGGACCATCGTATCTTGTTGTATGGGGACCAACGTATCTTGTTGTATGGGGACCATCGTATATTGTTGCATGGGGACCATCGTATCTTGTTGCATGGGGACCATCGTATCTTGTTGTATGGGGACCATCGTATCTTGTTGCATGGGGACCATCGTATCTTGTTGCATGGGGACCATCGTATCTTGTTGCATGGGGACCATCGTATCTTGTTGCATGGGGACCATCGTATCTTGTTGTATGGGGACCATCGTATCTTGTTGCATGGGGACCATCGTATCTTGTTGTATGGGGACCATCGTATCTTGTTGTATGGGGACCATCGTATCTTGTTGCATGGGGACCATCGTATCTTGTTGTATGGGGACCATCGTATCTTGTTGTATGGGGACCATCGTATCTTGTTGCATGGGGACCATCGTATCTTGTTGTATGGGGACCATCGTATCTTGTTGCATGGGGACCATCGTATCTTGTTGTATGGGGACCAACGTATCTTGTTGCAAGGGGACCATCGTATCTTGTTGCATGGGGACCAACGTATCTTGTTGCATGGGGACCATCGTATCTTGTTGCATGGGGACCATCGTATCTTGTTGCATGGGGACCATCGTATCTTGTTGCATGGGGACCATCGTATCTTGTTGTATGGGGACCATCGTATCTTGTTGTATGGGGACCATCGTATCTTGTTGTATGGGGACCATCGTATCTTGTTGTATGGGGACCATCGTATCTTGTTGTATGGGGACCATCGTATCTTGTTGTATGGGGACCATCGTATCTTGTTGTATGGGGACCATCGTATCTTGTTGCATGGGGACCATCGTATATTGTTGCATGGGGACCATCGTATCTTGTTGCATGGGGACCATCGTATATTGTTGCATGGGGACCATCGTATCTTGTTGCATGGGGACCATCGTATCTTGTTGCATGGGGACCATCGTATCTTGTTGCATGGGGACCATCGTATATTGTTGCATGGGGACCATCGTATCTTGTTGCATGGGGACCATCGTATCTTGTTGCATGGGGACCATCGTATCTTGTTGCATGGGGACCATCGTATCTTGTTGCATGGGGACCATCGTATCTTGTTGTATGGGGACCATCGTATCTTGTTGCATGGGGACCATCGTATCTTGTTGTATGGGGACCATCGTATCTTGTTGTATGGGGACCAACGTATCTTGTTGCATGGGGACCATCGTATCTTGTTGTATGGGGACCATCGTATCTTGTTGTATGGGGACCATCGTATCTTGTTGTATGGGGACCATCGTATCTTGTTGTATGGGGACCATCGTATCTTGTTGTATGGGGACCATCGTATCTTGTTGTATGGGGACCATCGTATCTTGTTGTATGGGGACCATCGTATCTTGTTGCATGGGGACCATCGTATATTGTTGTATGGGGACCATCGTATCTTGTTGTATGGGGACCATCGTATCTTGTTGTATGGGGACCATCGTATCTTGTTGTATGGGGACCATCGTATCTTGTTGTATGGGGACCATCGTATCTTGTTGTATGGGGACCATCGTATCTTGTTGTATGGGGACCATCGTATCTTGTTGCATGGGGACCATCGTATCTTGTTGTGTGGGGACCATCGTATCTTGTTGTATGGGGACCAACGTATCTTGTTGTATGGGGACCATCGTATATTGTTGCATGGGGACCATCGTATCTTGTTGCATGGGGACCATCGTATCTTGTTGTATGGGGACCATCGTATCTTGTTGCATGGGGACCATCGTATCTTGTTGCATGGGGACCATCGTATCTTGTTGTATGGGGACCATCGTATCTTGTTGCATGGGGACCATCGTATCTTGTTGTATGGGGACCATCGTATCTTGTTGTATGGGGACCAACGTATCTTGTTGCATGGGGACCATCGTATCTTGTTGTATGGGGACCATCGTATATTGTTGCATGGGGACCATCGTATCTTGTTGTATGGGGACCATCGTATCTTGTTGTATGGGGACCATCGTATCTTGTTGCATGGGGACCATCGTATCTTGTTGTATGGGGACCATCGTATCTTGTTGCAAGGGGACCATCGTATCTTGTTGTATGGGGACCAACGTATCTTGTTGCATGGGGACCATCGTATCTTGTTGCATGGGGACCATCGTATCTTGTTGCATGGGGACCATCGTATCTTGTTGCATGGGGACCATCGTATCTTGTTGCATGGGGACCATCGTATCTTGTTGCATGGGGACCATCGTATCTTGTTGTATGGGGACCATCGTATCTTGTTGTATGGGGACCATCGTATCTTGTTGTATGGGGACCATCGTATCTTGTTGTATGGGGACCATCGTATCTTGTTGCATGGGGACCATCTTATCTTGTTGCATGGGGACCATCGTATCTTGTTGTATGGGGACCATCGTATATTGTTGCATGGGGACCATCGTATCTTGTTGCATGGGGACCATCGTATCTTGTTGCATGGGGACCATCGTATCTTGTTGCATGGGGACCATCGTATATTGTTGCATGGGGACCATCGTATCTTGTTGCATGGGGACCATCGTATCTTGTTGCATGGGGACCATCGTATCTTGTTGCATGGGGACCATCGTATCTTGTTGCATGGGGACCATCGTATCTTGTTGTATGGGGACCATCGTATCTTGTTGCATGGGGACCATCGTATCTTGTTGTATGGGGACCATCGTATCTTGTTGTATGGGGACCAACGTATCTTGTTGCATGGGGACCATCGTATCTTGTTGTATGGGGACCATCGTATCTTGTTGTATGGGGACCATCGTATCTTGTTGTATGGGGACCATCGTATCTTGTTGTATGGGGACCATCGTATCTTGTTGTATGGGGACCATCGTATCTTGTTGTATGGGGACCATCGTATCTTGTTGCATGGGGACCATCGTATATTGTTGTATGGGGACCATCGTATCTTGTTGTATGGGGACCATCGTATCTTGTTGTATGGGGACCATCGTATCGTGTTGTATGGGGACCATCGTATCTTGTTGTATGGGGACCATCGTATCTTGTTGTATGGGGACCATCGTATCTTGTTGTATGGGGACCATCGTATCTTGTTGTATGGGGACCATCGTATCTTGTTGTATGGGGACCATCGTATCTTGTTGTATGGGGACCATCGTATCTTGTTGTATGGGGACCATCGTATCTTGTTGTATGGGGACCATCGTATCTTGTTGTATGGGGACCATCGTATCTTGTTGTATGGGGACCATCGTATCTTGTTGTATGGGGACCATCGTATCTTGTTGTATGGGGACCATCGTATCTTGTTGTATGGGGACCATCGTATCTTGTTGTATGGGGACCATCGTATCTTGTTGTATGGGGACCATCGTATCTTGTTGTATGGGGACCATCGTATCTTGTTGTATGGGGACCATCGTATCTTGTTGCATGGGGACCATCGTATCTTGTTGCATGGGGACCATCGTATCTTGTTGCATGGGGACCATCGTATCTTGTTGCATGGGGACCATCGTATCTTGTTGCATGGGGACCATCGTATCTTGTTGCATGGGGACCATCGTATCTTGTTGTATGGGGACCATCGTATCTTGTTGTATGGGGACCATCGTATCTTGTTGTATGGGGACCATCGTATCTTGTTGCATGGGGACCATCTTATCTTGTTGCATGGGGACCATCGTATCTTGTTGCATGGGGACCATCGTATATTGTTGCATGGGGACCATCGTATCTTGTTGCATGGGGGCCATCGTATCTTGTTGCATGGGGACCATCGTATCTTGTTGCATGGGGACCATCGTATCTTGTTGCATGGGGACCATCGTATCTTGTTGCATGGGGACCATCGTATCTTGTTGTATGGGGACCATCGTATCTTGTTGCATGGGGACCATCGTATCTTGTTGTATGGGGACCATCGTATCTTGTTGTATGGGGACCAACGTATCTTGTTGCATGGGGACCATCGTATCTTGTTGTATGGGGACCATCGTATCTTGTTGCATGGGGACCATCGTATCTTGTTGTATGGGGACCATCGTATCTTGTTGTATGGGGACCATCGTATCTTGTTGCATGGGGACCATCGTATCTTGTTGTATGGGGACCAACGTATCTTGTTGCAAGGGGACCATCGTATCTTGTTGTATTGGGACCAACGTATCTTGTTGCATGGGGACCATCGTATCTTGTTGCATGGGGACCATCGTATCTTGTTGCATGGGGACCATCGTATCTTGTTGCATGGGGACCATCGTATCTTGTTGTATGGGGACCATCGTATCTTGTTGCATGGGGACCATCGTATCTTGTTGTATGGGGACCATCGTATCTTGTTGCATGGGGACCATCGTATCTTGTTGCATGGGGACCATCGTATCTTGTTGTATGGGGACCATCGTATCTTGTTGTATGGGGACCATCGTATCTTGTTGTATGGGGACCATCGTATCTTGTTGTATGGGGACCATCGTATCTTGTTGCATGGGGACCATCGTATATTGTTGTATGGGGACCATCGTATCTTGTTGTATGGGGACCATCGTATCTTGTTGTATGGGGACCATCGTATCTTGTTGTATGGGGACCATCGTATCTTGTTGTATGGGGACCATCGTATCTTGTTGTATGGGGACCATCGTATCTTGTTGTATGGGGACCATCGTATCTTGTTGCATGGGGACCATCGTATCTTGTTGCATGGGGACCATCGTATCTTGTTGCATGGGGACCATCGTATCTTGTTGCATGGGGACCATCGTATCTTGTTGCATGGGGACCATCGTATCTTGTTGCATGGGGACCATCGTATCTTGTTGCATGGGGACCATCTTATCTTGTTGCATGGGGACCATCGTATCTTGTTGCATGGGGACCATCGTATATTGTTGCATGGGGACCATCGTATCTTGTTGCATGGGGACCATCGTATCTTGTTGCATGGGGACCATCGTATCTTGTTGCATGGGGACCATCGTATCTTGTTGCATGGGGACCATCGTATCTTGTTGCATGGGGACCATCGTATCTTGTTGCATGGGGACCATCGTATCTTGTTGCATGGGGACCATCGTATCTTGTTGCATGGGGACCATCGTATCTTGTTGCATGGGGACCATCGTATCTTGTTGTATGGGGACCATCGTATCTTGTTGTATGGGGACCATCGTATCTTGTTGTATGGGGACCATCGTATCTTGTTGCATGGGGACCATCTTATCTTGTTGCATGGGGACCATCGTATCTTGTTGTATGGGGACCATCGTATATTGTTGCATGGGGACCATCGTATCTTGTTGCATGGGGACCATCGTATCTTGTTGCATGGGGACCATCGTATCTTGTTGCATGGGGACCATCGTATCTTGTTGCATGGGGACCATCGTATCTTGTTGTATGGGGACCATCGTATCTTGTTGCATGGGGACCATCGTATCTTGTTGTATGGGGACCATCGTATCTTGTTGTATGGGGACCAACGTATCTTGTTGCATGGGGACCATCGTATCTTGTTGTATGGGGACCATCGTATCTTGTTGCATGGGGACCATCGTATCTTGTTGCATGGGGACCATCGTATCTTGTTGTATGGGGACCATCGTATCTTGTTGCATGGGGACCATCGTATCTTGTTGTATGGGGACCAACGTATCTTGTTGCAAGGGGACCATCGTATCTTGTTGTATTGGGACCAACGTATCTTGTTGCATGGGGACCATCGTATCTTGTTGCATGGGGACCATCGTATCTTGTTGCATGGGGACCATCGTATCTTGTTGCATGGGGACCATCGTATCTTGTTGTATGGGGACCATCGTATCTTGTTGCATGGGGACCATCGTATCTTGTTGTATGGGGACCATCGTATCTTGTTGTATGGGGACCATCGTATCTTGTTGCATGGGGACCATCGTATCTTGTTGCATGGGGACCATCGTATCTTGTTGCATGGGGACCATCGTATCTTGTTGTATGGGGACCATCGTATCTTGTTGTATGGGGACCATCGTATCTTGTTGTATGGGGACCATCGTATCTTGTTGCATGGGGACCATCGTATCTTGTTGCATGGGGACCATCGTATATTGTTGCATGGGGACCATCGTATCTTGTTGTATGGGGACCATCGTATCTTGTTGTATGGGGACCATCGTATCTTGTTGTATGGGGACCATCGTATCTTGTTGTATGGGGACCATCGTATCTTGTTGTATGGGGACCACCGTATCTTGTTGTATGGGGACCATCGTATCTTGTTGCATGGGGACCATCGTATCTTGTTGCATGGGGACCATCGTATCTTGTTGCATGGGGACCATCGTATCTTGTTGCATGGGGACCATCGTATCTTGTTGCATGGGGACCGTCTGATCGGATTGAGTACCTTTAAACGGACATAATGTTTCACATTTACTCAATATTAGAGCCTTCTATTTTGATGAAGGTTTTAAAACCTTTTTTATTTTTCACATTTACTTACTGTGAGAGCCTTATGTCCATTTAAAGTGGGGACATATTGATTACATATTGATTTTGTTGTAAAATCGTAGGTTGCCTTCATTGAGTGTGTGCGCTCTTGTATTCCTTCCACACTTTAAGTTTGCAGGCTGCATGTGTTTTTGAGATAATGCACATTTCTGTGAATTGGATGGAATTCGAACCCCGACCAGCGACAGTGAGCGCGTCTTGCAAAGAAAAATAAAAGACAAATGGGTGTGGGCGAAGGAGATAATTCAATCTTTCCGATCACCCGGGCGCTTAGCGCCCCCCCCACCCCCTATGCGGATTTTTGGTGGTTATGATATCTTTTTAGAACTATGTCCTTCAATTTGCCGGTCAGTTTCTGCTGCTTGGAACTGGTTGAGACTTGTGACTTAATTTTGTATATTAAGTTAAAGGTACTCAATCCGATAAAACTCCTCTCAATTACTATTTCAATGGCTTCGGGGGTCAAAAATATTTGATTCGAGTCGAGGAAGTCACCCATCAAAGCTCAGATTTGTTAGATATCGATTTCAGAAATCTATTATTTTTCATTATCGGGAATACTTTCTGGCCCAGAACTCAGTCAAAATTGCGTTATTGACCACTTTATTTTAGAGTTACCCATCCTTGTCTGTTTGAACAGTGTTTTGGTATACACATCTCGAGCAGGATACGAAATTGACGGCAATTATTAGTACTCATCTCGAGAACATAACAAATTTCAAAAATCAATATCTAATAACTCTGAGCTTTCAAAAACGGTTTGATGGGTTCCTCGACTCGAATCAAATATTTTTTACCCCCAAAGCCAAAGAAATAGTAATATAGGACCCTCTGATCGGATTGTTGTTGTTGGAATATGTTGAGATGGGGACCCTCTGTTCGGATTGAGTACCTTTAATTAACTGTAATTATGTGGGTCCTAGCCCCTTCCGATCCCTCGACAATTTGATTTTACAGAACGCGGTATAGCATTTTCACACAAAAATCACAATTAGGATTCTAGTCACATTTCAACAAGGAATGAGCAGAACTGTGATATAAGTGAGGCATGCCATTACCAGTGAATAGTCCAACCATTGGAACTAAAATGGCCACCAAAATATGAAAAATTGTGAATATTGCCCCAGCATGACCAACAATCGCTTACAAGTTGTGGTTGAAGAATAAAATTGGCTATTCTGCCGTATATCCATTGAAAACTCACATGCCTGATTCACCTTGGTTAATTTTTAGTATTGCAACCACTGACATTACCAGAAATATTGGATTTTACTCTCACAAACTTGACATAAATATCGGCAAAAAATAACTTTTTAGGTTTGGACCATTTAGTAACTAACTTCAGCATGCAATGTGTTTCTTGTTTTGATCTATTTTAAATTTGTCACACTAAGGTGTTCATAGACCAAATTACTCAAGATGGCTACCAAAATGGCAACCAACTTGGCTAAAAGTTTATTTTTCACATACGTTATTCTCTGCTTATCCGAAAAGTTAGCAAATTGTGACTCACTTGGTTATTATGCATGTTAGGTAATTAACTGACAACAAAATATTATATACGTTTGTCCCAATTCATTTTAAAGTCGTAGTATGGGATTCTGGCCACAGTTTTAAGGGAGATGGGCAGGTGCCCATGTAACGATACAGATGCAGACACTTATTATATACAGTTCGAATGAAACTAAGTTTGAAAAAATGCATATCATTTTAGTATTGATTTTGAGAGAAATATTTCCCCTACCCCCAATTAGGATTTGATCACAAAAAATTACAGTAGTTTTTTGAAAATCGCTATAAAATGAAAAATCCCCCATTCCCGAGTGACAAACAAGCAGAAAAAAATACACCCTTCTATCGCAACTGCGTAGAGAAAGTTCATGTGTATAAAACATTTTTTTTAAATCCACTTTGCGACATAAATATTTTCATAAATACTGTGATAGTTGTTTACAAACTGGCCATAATTTAGATGACTATTAGTTTTGCAAACAACAGCACCACCATAATTAAACTATAACAAATATATACGTAAGTTCTGAATGTTTCATACATATACACTACTTTAGTTCAAATCGCTTGGATTGGTCAAACTACTGGATAAAGCTGTGAAATAAGAATCACTTCTATAAGTTTCCACTGAGACGCAGATAACCAATAGAAAATCTTTCAGCTTCTGTAACGCTTTTCCCGCTCTGTCACAAGACTGTTTACATGGGACAAAAACATACCCCCATAACTTTCTGCTTACGTGTCTTGAATTGGGTTGTTGTATATATACATATATATTGATTTACGTGATCACGTACGACAGGCGCATCATGGAACTATAGTATAGCTATATTTAACTATAATGGTTAGATTGGTGAGAAATCCACCAATTCTCTATGGTTGTGGACATTATGGAATCACGCTTCACAGAGCACCTATAATGGTTAGATTAGTGAGAAATTGTTGTGGACATTATGGGATCCCGCATCTTAGAGCACGGCCACATCGCTCTCTTAAAAATACTGAAGCGAATGAATAGTATATCCAGATCAAATTCCCAGTACATATAATAAAAATAACACCTATATGTTTGGGTGAATATATACCTGCCCGGATTATCTCATTCGTGGCCGCAAAGACATACGGAACATCCACTCGCGGCTGAGCGGGTATTCAACCAAAATGTATATATATAGAAGATCTCCAACGAGTTATGTTGGGGGAAAAAGTTATATGAAACGAGTTTGATAAATTTGATTCACAACGAGTCGTAAACGAGTTGTGAATCAAATTTATCAAACCAGTTTCATAAAATCTTATATCCCAACATAACGAGTTGAAGATCTTGTATATCACATGAAGAAAAAACTAGAGCTTTATTCCTTTTTAACAAATCAAAATCCTTAACAGAAGCTTAAACATGTTCACATTTACATTATTGGCTGAGACGCATCACAACCGTATACGACAGTATTGCGCGATCGAGCTGCCGACGGAAAATATAGCCCCCTCCCAATTGGCCTCTGTTTTTTGTGTTTATTTTCGTTAGTGCATCGATGTTGGACAAGAATATAACTTTAATGAACAAAGCAATCATTTTTCATTGCCTGGTGTTGTTGTCATGTGCGGCTTTACGAAATAGTATTAATCCGCATGATTCAATGTAAAGTCATTTTGTTGGCGGGAAGCGCGCCCCTATTCGTCACTAGTGAGAGATAAGGAAAGATGTAATGGCTTTTTTAATGACATAATAGGGGTTTCGTGTGATATATATGTATTCTATATTTATCTATTATAGTTATATATAACTATACTACTTAAATCCAGAAACTAGTTTAGCCCTTCCATGACTGGAGCATCCTGAAATTTTGCGAATACACTGTGGCAAAGCAATCTCTTATGTACGTGAGTCTCCCATAAGGAGCCTTGCATATACATTGACCTTCTAAGCTAGTAGAATTCTCTTATACGTGAGAGGCTCGCTATGGGAGACTCGCATATACAAGATAATGCACTGGCACATGATCTTGAATGCTGCACCAGCGCGGCTCCAGTCTTGAAAGGGTTAACTCAGTCGGGGCTCATCGCTTAACGCCAAACGTACATGCTGTATATCAAACGCGATAACACAATGCATATATAGTGGCGGTCTAAATGCCTAGGTTGTATATGAATATATATGTGATAACCAAATACATACATGAATAGCCGCGCGTCGCAATATGCTTATCATACCCATATCGGAGATGTTGTTTGGGATAATGCACCCGATTGCCTCCTCCGGAAACTCGACCGCCTATATACAGACGGTGGTAGAATAGTAAATTGTCTCACGCGTTCGGTGTCAGATGAAAAAGTCTTATTTGAACTTGGATGGCCTCCATTAAGCGAAAGACGAAACCTCCATAAAATGCACACCTGGAACCAGAGGCGGACTGGCCGATCGGGAGACCGGGAAATTTCCCGATGGGCCGGAGGCCGGGAAAATTCTGATTCCACGTGATTTTCTATCAAGCGAGAATCCGAGGGTTTTTTTACGGTCTGGGGGGGGGGGGTATATGTGGTTGGGCCGCCCAACCACAACTTGGGCCGCAAATGAAACCGACGTGGGCCGCCACATGTGTTGTTTAACCAGCCGTGTATCCAATAAGATGGTACTCTTCTCACATAAATTCATGAGGGCAGAGGCGGACTGCATGGCCGATCGGGAGACCGGAAAAATTCCGGACGTGGGCCGCCACATGTGTTGTTTAACCAGCCGAATTGGCTAATCGTAATTTTGACATTAAATGAACTTGTCGGCATCATATAACACCACGTAAAGACCCCATTAATCTCGAGATTTTAACGGTAACTCCCAGCTGTAAATCCCAAAAATATTCTTACGCACCCCTCCCCCAATTGAAATTTACAAGAAAATAGGAACGCTTCAGTTGATGCCAGTCTAGTTTATCGGATTCGAGATTTTCTTGTATAGTTTTCAAAATGTTCTCACCCCGGGCCGAACAACCATGAACAGCCCGGTGTGTCCTGGTCTCTTGTCCGTATCCGTATGCATTTGTCTGGAGTTAGACCGCTAGATGTTAGATTTTATGCAATTTTTCAGGTAAACATATCTGAATGGTCTCATACCGGGAATATATAGAACCATGGTTTATGAATATATATGATATTAGACCAGAGGTACAAATGGAATCATGCAAAAACATGTATTTGGTCTGCATCTGATTCAAGGGGGGGGGGTGCAAATGGAATTATGCAAAAATATGTATTTGGTCTGATTCTGATTCAAGGGGGGGGGGGTGCAGTTGGAATTTTCTAAGGTGGACTGTGGACGCCCCCCCCCCCCCCCAAACAGATGGGCCGGTATTATATTAATTTCCCGGGCCGGTTTCTTGGCCCAGTCCGCCTCTGCCTGGAACAAAACAATTACTCATCATGTCCCTTCTTACCTCACCAATCTATTACCAGCTACCGACGCTGAAGCATCTCGATACCCCATCAGAAACCCCTTGCGATACATAAACTACTTTACGAACACGACTCATTTCAAATCGAGTTTCGTCCCATCCATGATAGCTGAATGGAATCTATCATGTAAAACTACTACCGATAACAAAAAAGTTGATGACCCCTCTTCAGAACCAAGTAAAGACGAAATCATAAGTAACATGTATAGAACATTCTGTAATAAAGAACTGACTTTGAAACCCCCACCATATTTCAATACAGGTCAAAGGAGATTAAATATTTTGCATTGTAGACTTAGAAATAACTGTAGCTACCTAAACTTTGATAAATATGAAAACTACATCTCAGCTCATTCAAATTGTACTTGTGGAAATTCATGTGAAGACGCAAACCATTTTTTCTTCAGTTGTCCTCTGTACGCAGAAGCGCGAAATCGGATGTGGGCTCGTATGGATGAACTTAACGTGACTATTGTCTCCGAAAAAGATCTCCTGTTTGGTGTACAACACTACAGCGGAAAGCTAAATGTGCGCCTGTTTGAGACAGTACAATCATTTATCTCATCTACAGACCGTTTCTCTTAATCTCATAATTATCAGAATTTTCTCGTTATAGTTTCCCTTACCCCAATTCTGCGAGACCACAGTCACTCCAACAGCCACACTTAAACATTAACTTCTACAATACACCTGAATTAAAACCATCTCCGATATTTGAATTTATTAGCAATTGAATGCCAGGGGAGAGGAGCTCCGATAAGTTCGGCAACTTGTGCTCCGATCCCCTGTGCCCACACTCATATCATTATTGTTATATTTAGTCTGTGTAATATATATTGTATATAGTGGGTCACAATAAATATGTTAAAATAAAAAAAACCCACACAGCAATAATAAGGTGACAACAATGGCGTGTTTTCTCAGCGATATCATTGTTATTTTTGATCAGAGAATAAAGCATTGGAAATGTAATTATGTTGTATGGATGATAACGTTCTCCGTGTCCTATCCATTTTCTTGCTCCATTGCATAATGGCCACGCGAAACATCACTGCATGTGGTGGACAAGAAAACCATAGTCAGAAATGGTAGCGCCCCCAATATCATATTATTAGCCATAAATATAAATTATAATACAATTTTTCTATAAACTAGCTTTCAAATTTTATGTGGGAAATTTGCCTACTTCCATATTTCAAGTTTTTCCGTTTCTCGTGTCATACATTACTTTCTTCAAAATGTTTTCTTTATTACACAAGCTGATGTGCCCGACTTCACCCGGCCTGTTTCCCATCTGATTTCCGGAGAAAGACGCGATTTGACCTTCAGTTGACTATTTCGAAAGTCAAGGTCAGGTCAGGGCATAAATTACGTTGAAATCTATGGAAAGCCGAAGAGGACATGTTGGTTGCATATTGCTAGATATACGACGCGGTATTTCAAAGGTGTTTCAAACTAGGAGATAGAAGTATTCTGCGTTTCAAATGGTGATGAATTATAGTATTTTATTCAAATTTTATGGCATAAATTGTTATTAAAACCGTATATACTATAACAAAATGAATGACTCGAAAATTAAGTGGGCCTTTAAACAAAGTCACAATTGCAGTTAGGCTCATCTCATACTCGTCCATTCAGCGATATTCTGCTGCGCAGTTTGTTATAGCCTCCAGTATTCACTGAGCGTTATAGCCCCAACTGTTATAATTCGCCTTTAGCAGGCGTACTTTTGCCTCAGATTATTGAGATATTAGGTCACACGTAATCATATTAAATCGCATGGAAACATAGCAATTGTGTGGGCTGCTTGGCCTGAATATGTAATGAGAAATAAGGTCATACGTAATGACATTAAACTCAAGAAAACCCGCGAAAACAAAAACAAAATCACATTTAATATTTTAAGTTATTTCCTTCATGAAAAGAATCTTCGTGATAATGAACCCTCTCAATACTTTAGAATATAGAATTAACCTTAAAATAACAAAAACCTTCGGAACACAGAACCTTCGGAATAACGAACATTCGGATTTGTGAACCTTCGGAATAGCGAACATTCAGAGAAATTTCGGAATAGTGGACCTTCGGGATAGTGAACCTTCGGAATAGAGACATGCCCCCCAATATTCATATTATATGCCCAGAGTTCAAAGGTATGGACCCATAAAATTCTAAATTTGGCCCTTAAAATATTGAACTCCAAATTGGAGCCCACACAGAACATCACTTAAGTCAACTGTACCTGTGTCATGTCCCAATGCGGGAGGGTCCATATATACCACAACATTCATATTATATGCCAAGAATTCAACGGTATGGGCCCACGTAATGACATTAAATCTCAAGAAAACCCGCGGAAACAAACAAAATCACATTTAATGTTCTAAGTTAAGTTATTTCCTCCTGTATCTGTAATGGGTATGCGCGCAGGATCAGTTCGGATGTGAGCGCACACTCCATAAAAAGAATCTTTGTGAAAATGAACCCTCTCAAATTAGTCTCAATACTTTAGAAAATAGAATTAACCTAAAAATAACAAAATCCTTCGGAATAGAGAACCTTCGGAATAGCGGACCTTCGGGATAGCGAACCTTCACAATAGAAACATGTCCCCACAATTACACCGGTGACGTAAACACATGTGCTAATCTTTGTCGTACTATCGTAACTATCGGTATGATTTATACTCAAGTACGAAATAACCATAATACAATCGCCCAGTGGATTATCGATCGACCACACAATATGAAAAACTCTACACCAGTGTACACCACTGTGTGGCGTAATAAATATGATCCAGCGAGCGCGTGCACATGAAACATCACTGCATGTGGTCACCCCATGCATCCGGATATGCTCGTAGCGGAAGACATTGCTCGTAGCGGACTAACCACATGGCCCGCGATTTGCACACCGTTCACGGTTAGACACATGTTGCACCAAAACCAACACATACCAGACCCAGTGGTTGACGGTGGTGGTACTATTTGTGGCTATAATTTACCCAACTGTACATCAAACTTCTTTAAACATGGACGCAGTTTAATCCTATTTTACCGGGAAGTTAGGCCAAAAATTGTTGCAAAATTTGCATTTCTTACATAAAATTACGATTTCCGTGGTAACAGCCCAGACAATATAGTCTTTGCATACATTGCTATTTCCGCGGATATTCCCTTAATATAATAGACAACATTTTTCAGTCCTGTTTCTACATTTTCCATAGTAAAAAATAACCATATATACAGGTCATAGCAAGAACATATGGAATGTCTATAGCAGTGGTTTTACGTTTGCTATAGACATGCCCCAAAATAAAGTGAGTGCCTCCATGGAAACTAATTTTTCGGGCACTAATATGATTGACATCGCAAACATGTCCAGTTCATTTTGAAACTAAGATATCATACTTTGAGAGACTGTATGTTATATAATGTGTCAATGCAAAGATTCATTAAAATTTGATTAAACTTATATCGAGTAAGTATTTCAGGTCTTAATTTTTCGTATAAAACCCGATTATCGAACAGTAATATGTAAATTGCGGAAACCACAACCGCTCATTTCTGTAGACCGATTATCGCTGTTAACGTTTTAAAAAAATAAAGGTGAACTAAACCGAGTTTTTATGAAATAACTTACGACAACTAAAGACGATGTGCAAATCGCGGGCCATGTGGTTATTCCGCTACGAGCATGTCTTCCGCTACGAGCATATCCGGATGTATGGGGTGGATCCAGCGACCGCGTGCACATGAATCGTCACTGCATGTGGTGGATGGATATGATCGTGTGAGCGCGTGGTTAGACAATAAACACAGCCTCGCGCTGTTCACAGTATAACAATTGTCGCATAAGTATGATTTCCGCGAAGTCACATCGTTGTTCAACTTATTGGTTTTCGTCGAGTTTTCGCGGGTTAAACCGCCCGGTGCTTTTACAACAACCTAAGGTGCATGGAAGGTTGACCGTTTTACAATCTAAAAGTCCCCACTTGACAGTGTGAGTCACATCAGCACTCTTGAAAGTTGACCACCCGCATGCGCCGACTTAACCATTCGTGACGCATTCGAACTGCTTCCACACAACCATTCCTGAATGGCAAGTGTGCCCATGTGCTCCATGCACCCTCCGCGCGGCGCTGTCAGTTATACCCCATCCATGCATGTGTCGTGTCAGTTATACCCCCTCCACGCAAAGGAGCTGACCACGCCCATATCTCTTAGACGTGATGCACTGATCCTGCGATCACTCTCTGTTATTGTTTCCTTCTTAACTGTCGACAATCGCTCAAGCTGCAAGTAGAAACAAGAACACCATAGTCAGAAATGGTAACGCACTCAAGATCATATATTTTAATATACCCATGATTGTAATTATAGAATATAAAATATATAAAGTATATATTGGTTTCACGAATGACCAACGCATAGAATTAATCGCTTTGCACTTCTTGGTATCCGAATAACAATTGAAATTGAAATTCCCAACTACACCTTTAACCGGACTCGGTCTCAGGTCGCAGTTCGACTTTTAATCCGGCCAAAAATTCCCATTCTATAAATAAAACGCCATGCGCCCACTATAATTAAGAAACAGCGAAACAGTATACACGCGGAGCGCGGAATAATATCACGTATATAATGAAGTATAGTTTAGTCTAAAGTCCATAGCTAATAGACCGGTAGCATATATAAAACTTGAAGTACGAAACACTCTGCTAAAGCTCACAGTGAATACACTTGTTCAATGCATGCAATATAAATGTTGTATCAAAATTGCATGTAACTGGCATGCAGTTCCATTTTGTCATTATGACTCTCATTGGCAAAATTATTCTCGTTTGTTTATCAGCGATTTTGCGGGACGAATAACCACGCCCGATAACCCTAAAGGCTGGTGGCTGTTGGTAGGCATATTGCTGTAGTGATATTGCGTGGCGGGTTTCTCAACCAAGGTATGTTTTAGATTATAATTGATCAAATACGCTGTAAAAGGTCAGATTTTTTTATCACGTCAGATGCAGTAATGTCTGATTTATAAGTTGAACCTCTTGGTAACAATTTGGCATTGTAGAATACGTTGTTTGAAGACAAAATATCTCGGATTTTGTCGACTTTTCAAACTTTCAAAGTAAACAAACTCCCAAATTTGCTCAGCATGTCGATTTGTAAGTTATTTTCGTGGATACATGTGGTGTAGTATCTCAGTGACAAGACAAACATGACTGCGAACTCAAATAATGCATTTTTAAGTTTAAAAAAGCTATTTGACATACTGTCCCGTCAATATTTTGTGGTAGGCATATTGAATAGCCAAACACCGAGAGGATAGACATATGGCAAACACAGAAACGCATGTAGCACAATGATCAATAGTGGTTTTAGTCTGAGAAAAACGCCTTTGTGATGCTATATTATTCACAGTGTTGTAAATTCACATCGTCCATGAGTCAGGAAACATACACTACTTATTTCCAAGAACTAAATACTGGCAGTTGTAATGTAAAACGTTTTAACTGTGACAAACTTGCAAAATGGGGTTTTAATTGAAAATGGGGAAAGTATAGCCCAAACTATTCAGCATATTTTAATGTAAAAAAAATGAGCCATGCCAGCTTTGTGCAGTTTTCAGGCTGAATGGTCATGGTCCACTACATAGTACATATAGATAATATAGCTACCATTTATAGCCGGTTTTATTTTTGGCGTTCTGCGAAAGAATGGCGTTCATATATTTGTTTTTTTCTCTTCGACCAGAACGATTCATGTCTACGCCGGTTTATGGAATATAAACCGCACACAAATAAATAACAGTATACGATGCTATTAAAGATAATTCAATGTCCCGCCAATGCTAAATGTAGCTAATAGTTATACATAATTGTATGTGGTATCAATATAGGTAAAGACATTGGGCTCAGAGAAATATCAGGTGCGAAAATTAGGGTACGCTAGAACGCTGTATAGCTAGAGCATACATATAGTGGACCTGGACCATGACCCAGTTA
The DNA here is from genome assembly GCA_032622095.1 of Siphonodentalium dalli. Classification (NCBI taxonomy): domain Eukaryota; kingdom Metazoa; phylum Mollusca; class Scaphopoda; order Gadilida; family Siphonodentaliidae; genus Siphonodentalium; species Siphonodentalium dalli. The sequence goes on along the minus strand of CP136063.1, from coordinate 2,474,996 downwards.
TGCCGCATATTCATAAACAGGAGCACCGAGCAATAATACAAATGTCTGTGGGGCGTTAATTTAATTGAGTGGGCGCTATTGTCTCATGGGACTATATATAGGAGGAATCGCCGTGAGATTTCGTGTGCATATATAGTGGTAAATGTTTTTGTCAATACCGTGTGGCAGGTTTTTGGGTGCGTCTAAAATTTACCGAGTACGATATCATATTGGAGAAATGATCACCTCAGAAAAAAAACATCGAGTTGTCATCGCGGGATGATTTCAGATTTTCTGACATTTAAATCTAAGATTCTGCTTCTAAATGCAGAAATTAGTCAATAAATCTGATAAAATGTATTCAAACTTAGAAATAATTAGTATTTATTCAGTTTATTATGAAATAATAGCACAAATTTGAGCGGGTTTTGCAACTTCCGTTTAAACTGTAATGCATATCTCAGAAATAGTTGACGTTAGAAGGCCATTATTGAAAGAGCCGACACTTTGTACATACTCCGTACCCAACCTGCCCCACGATATTGACAAAAATGCCAACCATTTATATTGGTCCAATTGTATTTATATCTGACTCAGGCTCCTCTCAATTATCTATTTCAGAAAGAAGCTAAAATAATGTCAGTTAAAACATTTATATTTGAGTGCCATGCTTGCAACCGAAACGAGAACGAAAAATATATTAGTTCCAATAAATATAGTGTTATTGTCGGTTGCCAAACACGCAAGTCAAATTATATATTTACTAGAAGGTGACCCGACTTCGTCCGGGGTTTGACCTTGAATTGTCTATTTTGAAGGCCAAGGTCAAGTGGGGTCACGATTTGACCCGTCCAAAACACTGCCCGAACAAAAGTACCCGACAAAAGTACCCGTCGAAATCCATCCGGTTTTACCCGATTTGACCTTTTAACCCGATTTGATTTCCACTCAAGTATATAAACGCGCCACATTTACACACGTAAAGATAAATTACCATCGGTGCCCGAGATATCGCCAAGACGTCTGAAACAGTCAAATGCATCGGCCGGTTGAGCGTTAACGTGATCTAACGTTATGAACTCTAACGACGTCATAGAAGTTACGCATTGTTTTTACGACGTATGAATATAGAGTTATCCTCCCTGCATCGCAGTGCTAAATTTCGGCGTGATTAGCACTGCGATCCCGAGATATGAGTTTTGAAGGTCACGTCGCACGGACAAATAAATATGCCTATGTTCGTCTCCGGCCGAAAATACCCCCACGTACCAAGTTTCATCGAAATTGGCTTAGTCGTTTTTGAGTTCATCGCGATCAAACACACACACACACACACACACACAGATCTTCCAAAATATATAATAGATTACACACCTATTGTGTTAATTTTCTTATATTGAGAAGTGTAGCCCATACAATATCTTTACCAACGTATTCAACACGTATACAATACGGAAAACGTCGACGTCACGAGTCACAAATTACGTCAACTTTATCTTTTGAACAAGAACTACAAACTTTATTAATAAAGTCGCCTATCAGTTTGATAAAAATGGCTATAAATTACGACAGACACGAATCAATAAACGCTAAATCTCGATGTTCAATAGTTCTAGTGGGTGTGTAATAAAACACAACCACACATTATGTGTACGTGGTGAGAAAATTTAATTATGCTGCAAGTTACAACTCGCGCCCCATCGTTGTAACGTTGTAACATTCCGCGTAACAAACTCGTGCGTTAATTTTCACGTCATGCACACATATGTGTGGTTCTGTCTATTTTATATGAATGAATAATCATTCCAGAGTGTATTTATAAAATAATATATGCCAGAAGTTGCATATTGTTGGCTTTAAAGTGCTAAATTGGAGCTTAGTCAATATTTACCACGTGCCTATCAACAATGCCACTTGCCTATCATAACAAGTTTGTGCTTTGCCATGAGCCTATCTGCGGAGGCAATATGCCTGTCATAAATTTGTGGTCATTCGGATTTCAAGATTCAATCCATTGGCGCGGCCTACAGGTCGTACTGTTCATCTGATCATCATGAAATTTGTCATTGATGTTAATATTGACATGTAGATGGGAACGAGTGATTTTGGGGTCGTTCGGCCAAAAAACAGCAGCCATCTTGGATTTTACTCTTTGCATGACTAAATCCTTTGGCGCGGGCTACAGGTTGTACCTTTGGTCTAATCTTTATGAAATTTGTCATGAATCTTGACATTGACATGTAGATGGGAACGAATCATTGTGGGGTCATTCGGCGAAAAAACATGGCCGCTGGCGGCCATCTTAGATTTCAAAATTCAATCCATTGGCGCGGGCTACAGGTCGTACTGTTCGTCTGATCATCATGAAATTTGTCGTGGATGTTAATATTGACATGTAGATGGGAACGAGTCATGTTGGGGTTGTTCGGCCAATAAACATGGCCGCCAGCAGCCATCTTGGACTTTACTCTTTGCATGACTAAATCCTTTGGCGCGGGCTACAGGTCGTAGCTTCGATCGGAACATCATGAAATTTGTCATGGATGTTAACAATGACATGTAGATGGGAACGAGGGGTTTTGGGGTCGTTCGGCCGAAAAACATGGCCGCCAGCAGCCATCTTGGATTTTACTCTTTGCATGACTAAATCCTTTGGCCCGGGCTACAGGTCGTACCTTTGGTCTGATCTTTATGAAATTTGTCATGAATGTTGACATTGACATGTAGATGGGAACGAGTCATTTTGGGGTCATTCGGCCAAAAAACATGGCCGCTGGCAGCCATCTTGGATTTCAAGATTCAATCCATTGGCGCGGGCTACAGATCGTACTGTTACCCTGATCATCATGAAATTTGTCATTGATGTTAATAATGACATGTAGATGGGAACGAGTGATTTTGGTGTCGTTCGGCCAAAAAACATGGCCGCCAGCAGCCATCTTGGATTTTACTCTTTGCATGACTAAATCCTTTGGCGCGGGCTACAGGTTGTACCTTTGGTCTAATCTTTATGAAATTTGTCATGAATGTTGACATTGACATGTAGATGGGAACGAATCATTGTGGGGTCATTCGGCCAAAAACCATGGCCGCTGGCGGCCATCTTAGATTTCAAAATTCAATCCATTGGCGCGGCCTACAGGTCGTACTGTTCGTCTGATCATCATGAAATTTGTCATGGATGTTAATATTGACATGTAGATGGGAACAAGTCATTTTGGGGTCATTCGGCCAATAAACATGGCCGCCAGCAGCCATCTTGGATTTTACTCTTTGCATGACTAAATCCTTTGGCGCGGGCTACAGGTCGTAGCTTTGATCATAACATCATGAAAGTTGTCATGGATGTTAACAATGACCTGTAGATCGGAACGAGGGATTTTGGGGTCGTTCGGCCGAAACACATGGCCGCCAGCAGCCATCTTGGATTTTACTATTTGCATGACTAAATCGTTTGGTGCGGGCTACAGGTCGTACCTTTGGTCTGATCTTTATGAAATTTGTTATGAATATGAAATTTGTCATGAATGTTGACATTGACATGTAGATGGGAACGAGTCATTTTGGGGTCATTCGGCCAAAAAATATGGCCGCTGGCAGCCATCTTGGATTTCAAGATTCAATCCATTGGCGCGGGCTACAGGTCGTACTGTTCGTCTGATCATCATGAAATTTGTCATTGATGTTAATAATGACATGTAGATGGGATCGAGTCGTTTTGGGGTCATTCGGTCAAAAAACATGACCGCCAGCAGCCATCTTGGATTTTACTCTTTGCATGACTAAATCCTTTGGTGTGGGCTACAGGTCGTAGCTTTGGTCAGATGGTCATGAAATTTGTCATGAATTATAACAATGACATGTAGATGGGAACGAGTCGTTTTGGGGTCATTCGGTCAAAAAACATGGCCACCAGCATTTTACTCTTTGCATGACTAAATCCTTTGGCGTGGGCTACAGGTCATACCTTTGGTCTGATCTTTATTAAATTTGTCATGGATGTTAACACTGACATGTAGATGGGAACGAGTTGTACCTTTGGTCTAATCTTTATGAAATTTGTCATGAATGTTGTCATTGACATGTAGATGGGAACGAATCATTGTGGGGTCATTCGGCCAAAGAACATGGCTGCCAGCGGCCATCTTGGATTTCAAAATTCAATCCATTGGCGCGGTCTACAGGTCGTACTGTTCGTCTGATCATCATGAAATTTGTAGGTCGTAGCTTTGGTCAGATCTTCATAAAATTTGTCATGGATGTTAACAATTATACGTAGATGGGAACGAGTCCTTTTGGGGTCAATTGGTAAAAAAAATGGCCACCAGCAGCCATCTTGTATCTTACTCTTTGCATCACTAAATCCTTTGGCGCATGTTAGACATTTCAATTAGCACCTTTCCTATTCCTCCATTTACTGTCAACCATTAAATTATTCCCCTACCTAAGTTGAGCTACAGTGTCATTGACCCTTTCATTTAAATAAAGCCGACATATTTGACAGAGTATATTCACACATTTTGAGAAGAAATATTCGTCCAATTTTGATACCTGTGAATGGGGCGATAACCAGAATAAGGTAATACATGTAACCATTGAATCTCAGAATGACAGTCATGACGTCATGTGACGTCAAATAATTTTTAGGGTGAGAAGAATATGACGATTCACGCAAAGCGTTGTCTTTCGTTTCTTATAAAGTCAGAAGTAAGATGGTGATGGCCAATTATTTTATACCATGGGAAACTACTACCAATTAGCTACGTTCTATTATATCACTTATCGCTGTTGGTCGCATTATTTTTTATCAAAGGCAGAAAAAGCAACCCTCCCCCCTAAAGCTGAGAGGCGTCAGGCTGTGGTGTAAGGCACACATAACGCACGTTTATGTGCCAAATTGCGAAATCAACACAACGGCCGTTGATGGACTGCTAAGGTATTGTCTATTATATATGTTTTGATCGACACAGTCGAGCATTAAAGTAACAATATCACATAACGTACCTCCTGAAAATTTTAGATTTTTTCCCCAAAAAAGATAATCTAAAATGCATTTTGTCTTCTTTCGGGAGGCAAAAATGAAACTAATGTATTAAGGGTGGAGATAATTAGTGTATACGGTAATTTGGTTCCGTCTTGGTTTAAAAACTGGCCTAATAACCCAAGATGGCTGCCAATATGGTGGACGGTATATAGGTGGGAATTGTGCAATTTGTAAGAACGCACGATTACTTCCCAAAATGGCTTAACTGTCACAACGGCCGTTGATAAACTTCAAGAATTTTATGTAATATATATATCCCGATCCATCGACTAGAACATTTAAGTGAAACCGGTACACAAAGCACCTCCTGGTCCCAATTTTTGATTAAATATTTAATTAGTTTAGTCTAAAACTAATTTAAAACCTATTTTTGTCATCTTCTCGAAATGCATAAAGACAATAATGTAGTGTGGGTGGATATAATTTGTATGTACGAAAATTTAATGCCGTCGGCGGATACTACATGACATATTAACTCCAAGATGGCTGCCAATACGGTGGCCGGTATATGGCTGGAAATTGTAAAATATGTCATGTCGAAATTAACACCAGCATCGCAATGCAATGTCTTATAAAACCAATAGTCTTATTATATTCATATCATTTTGCAATACTGAGACGTAACAGTGGCCAGTTCGATCAAAATGATAACCAGATTGGTACCAACGAGTGAGAGGATCGACATATTTTGCATTCATTCGCGCTCAAGTAAGATTAGTTCTTCGAAATCGGTGGCATGTCGTGCAAATTATTTCACAATAAACATGGTTGATTTAAGGCAATTGGCTGTCTGACTATCTTTGCGAACAGAATAGGGGAATTACATAGGTTATATTAAATTTAACACGACATTTAAGCATTCTTGGCACTCTCTATGGCTATTATAACAAACTGCGACCGCGAATAACAAAATTAATCAATTAACCAATTCGGATATATATCTCACTAGCAGGGTTACCCGGCGTTGCACAGGTTAATGCGATGTGAAACCATCTGTATGCTGTTGATATTTGTCGGGAATAGAGAACCCTCTTGTTCAAAGTGTTATACGTTTTCTCATAAATTGTATATTCAAATAGCATCACAAAACATGATTATTACAGTCATGGAATATAAGTAGTGGCCCACCTTGTCAATTGTCATTCTGTTTATCGCGATTAATCCGTTCCACCAATAATGAAGTATTTATTTATTTACAACTGCGTATACGTCAGACGTTATAATATGATACATGGACATCATAAAGACATTAGTTCCAAAAATAAAAGATGACAATTGGGTTTTACATATTGAGATGTATCAATCAATCTATTGGGTTGGACTAAGATCTCGAGGATACCTGGCTATCATATCTCCATGAAGATACAGATGTTTTAAAGAAATTTCCAGGTGCTCCTCTGTTCATGGTGCTATATATTGACTAAATATTCTCAGTTTCAACGAATTGTTGCTGCGCGTGCATATCAGCTACATTTGCCAGACACAAAGCGAGATTTTGAGTTGTTTATATCAGTCGATGAGTCTGTTCTAAACTCTTGTCAGATGTCAGTATTGGGAGGATCCTGAAAAGTCATGTGCTACTAACTGCATTTTATGGTATATCAGAAGAAACTATATATGACTGCACACTGTGACCACTATTTTGAACAGGCCTTCCATATATCCTGACAAATTGTAACTTTTTTTTTGTGGAAACTGTATTGAATGGAACAGACTCAATATTGTTATAATATATATGCAATCCTCTGACTGTTCGAGGGCTCTCAGTTTGCACGAATATATGTATCTCTTCAATAGAATGATAAATATACGTTTAATGCTTCTTCTATGTATCTCATTTGCTAGCTCATTGTGTGAATGTCCTGATTGCCAAACCCATATAAATATGACAATTAAGAAGATATAATTGTTCAAGTGACTTATAAGTGGGTGACCATTTGTCGGGATTGTGAAATGTGAACGCCAAAATCTCCTTAAAATTGATATGGAGATGGCCTGGGTGACTATATATAACTTATATGTAGATATCGGCGAATAGCAATCTTATCTATGATAGTGCATAACCGCTCGCCATCGGTGACGCAAACACGACACCAAATGTGATTTAATTCATGGTATATCATTAGATAAAAACACATATGAATTTGTTGGAAATTAGGCCAAATATATTTGTATCAGCTTTTGCCTCTTCGATTGTACCGCGTGAAGTTATGTATAGAACACACAGACAGACAGAAAGAAAGACAGACAGACAGCACAATTTGATTTCTTGTATCATTTGAGAAGAACGTGTCTGAATTTGATGGTAATTGGTACTAAAAATATTTTGTATCAGTTTGTGGTGACACTCCCGTCCCTATTTCGGACCCAAGCTGTACACACTAAGACTCATTAGAGATTAGAGATGCATATATATATGAAATTGGTGAAAATTGGCGAGTATACAAATTCGTATCAAATTGAAGGTCTCCATATCTCTCACCCATAGGGCACCAATTTGTTGTGTCTAAACCACAAATAAGATAAGATTCCTCGTATCACAGATAAGAATATGTATCAATCTGGTGGAAATCGGTACTAAAGTGACTAAACATATAGATATAATGTCCCTCTCATCTATATACACCACTGACTCGAATAGCCCCACTTGTGACATCCTTAAACCACACAATTACACTCCTGATATCATGGAGATGATTGTTTATAAGTTTGGTGATAATCGGCGACTAAACAATGTTTTATTTCATCAAATTTGGTGCCAATCCTCCCTCCCCATCTCTCACCTAAACAGCACCACTATGGCGTCTTTAAATCACACGATCAAATTCCTCGTATCATGGATAAGAAAGTGTATCAATTTGGTGGAAATTGGCGCCAAAAAAATTGTGCATCAACTTTGGTGCCCCTGTCCCTTCCAATACATCTCTGACTCGAATGAGGCCACACTTGACATATATGAGCCACACCATTATACTCCTCATACCATGGGGATGCTTTTGTATAAGTGTGGTGGCAATCGACGACTAAACCAATTATTATCAAATTTAGTGCCCACCCCCCCCCCCCAATCTCTCATCCAAACGACAACAATTTGGCGTTTTTATATGGCACAATTAGATTCCTTGTATCACGAAGAAGAATATATATCAATTTGGTGGAAATCGGCGCTAAAATTAGTTTTATCAATTTTGGTGCCCCTCTCCCCTTTGTGCAAATCTGACTCGAACGACGCCACTTTGGACATATTTAAACCACACCGTTGGATTCTTCATATCATGGGGATGATTATATGTAAGTTTCATGGCAATCGGCGACAGAAAACAATTATGCCCCCCCCCCCCCTCCGGGCACCCCTGGCGCGAACGGCGCGACTTTTGCCATATTTAAAACTCACCATTAGATTCCTCATATTATGGGGATGATTATATATAAGTTTCGTGGCAATCGCCGACAAATTTTTGTTCTGCCCCTCCCCCTTTTCTGCCCCTGACAACAACGGCGTCACTTTAGAAAAATTTAACCCCGACCATTATCTTTCTCGTAAAAAGTTACTTCTAGTAGACCCCTTTGGCATCATCTAGATGGTCCCCTGTGAATTTCTATAGAACACAGACAGACATTCGCAAATATAGATATAGATTGTATAACTCATGTTGATACGAATCGTTAGTTAACCCCTATCAACGAGGCATGGTTACATGAACGGAGCTACTGATACATTGGGTATCATGTATACCGTTCTAAAAGTAAGTTTAAATGGATCTCATTGACCAATAGCAATTGCTACCCAGTCCTCAAGAGGACATCTCCAGCAAATTATCAAACTGTCACATCATACAGGTTCGTTCAGTTTCATCACCACGCAATAGACTCGTCGAATTTTGTATTCTAACATTTACCGGATTATTTACCATAACACATATTTCGCACACAATGAGATGGAAACCTGGTTGATTTTCAACTTGAAGTTTGTCAGCTGCTTAAAGGGTGGGAAGTATTTGCTTGTACTAGCAGTAGATAAGTTGCAAAGTCAAAGCTCTAAGCGACACTTCCAACAAACGAAAATAACAGCGATGAGGTAAATCACACAAAACTATCAAACTATGTTCCTATATATTTCGATTGTATGTTACTCTGTATAGTATGGTACTGGAGTGTGCACTCGTGATTTCCAGAAGTGACTGAACAATTGCTTGTAAGACGAGGTACCCCAAATATGGACAATTGTCAGCTTCTGTAACGCTTGTCCCGCTCTGTATCAAGGCTTTCTACATGGGACAAAAACATACCCCCTTAACTTTTTGCTCACGTTTCTTGCCATATATGTATAGATCGGAGTATTGGCATCGAGTTTTATCATGTAGACTGGTACATTTTGGACTTTTGGTATCCCAGTGTAAGTTTTAGCTCATTGTGACAGCAAAATGAAAAGGACGACAATTGCAATTATTTGTATACACGCTATACACAGGTTGATACCAGGAAGCGTATAATAACTTTCTAGATAAGTCCAAAAATAATGCGGTTAGGGACCTGCTGATGCCAGCAGGCCGGATGTCTGAAAACATATCATATTTTGATCATGTCCGTTCATGATTAAAGCATTATAATTCCACCCACCTGTCATGTCTAACGCCAGATGTGTTACAGTTAATTTCAAATGTATCTATAGTTATCCCACTATGCGCGACGCGAGTGAACCGTGTGTAGTGCGTATCCTGATATTATATTGTGGTAGTGTTTGATGTGCAAATGAGTAAAACAAAATGGGATCACGAGTCTTTGTGTAATTACGTCACCATGTGGTGTTTCTAGTGTGGCGGTTTTTCATATTCAATGGTCGATCGATAATTCACTGGGTGATTGTACATTCGGCAAACCTCGTCAGATTCCGTCACCGTTTCGTATTGGGTCTATTTCGTACTATTAATAAATCGTACCGATAATTACGATAGTACGACTAAGATTGGCACATGTGTTTACGTCACCGGTGTAATTGTTGGGACATGCTTCTATTATGAAGGTTTGCTATCCCGAAGGTCCGCTATTCCGAAGGTTCTCTATTCCGAAGGTTTTTGTTATTTTTAGGTTAATTCTATATTCTAAAGTATTGAGACTAATTTGAGAGGGTTCATTTTCACAAAGATTCTTTATATGGAGTGTGCGCTCACACCCGAACTGATCCTGCGCGCACACCGATACAGATACAGGAGGAAATAACTTAACTTAGAACATTAAATGTGATTTTGTTTTGTTTTCGCTGGTTTTCTTGAGATTTAATGTCATTACGTGGGCCCATACCGTTGAATTCTTGGCATATACTATGAATGTTGTGGTATATATGGACCCTCCCGCATTGGGACATGACATAGGTTCAGTTGACTTAAGTGATGTTCTGTGTGGGCTCCAATTTGGAGTTCAATATTTTAAGGGCCAAGTTTAGAATTGTATGGGTCCATACCTTTGAACTCTGGGCATATAATATGAATATTGGGGGGGCATGTCTCTATTCCGAAGGATCACTATCCCGAAGGTCCACTATTCCGAAATTTCTCTGAATGTTCGCTATTCCGAAGGTTCACCAATCCGAAGGTTCGTTATTCCGAAGGTTCTGTGTTCCAAAGATTTTGTTTATTTTAAGGTTAATTCTATATTCTAAAGTAACGAGAGGGTTCATTATCACGAAGATTCTTTTTATGAAGGAAATAACTTAAAACATTAAATGTGATTTTGTTTTGTTTTCGAGGGTTTTCTTGAGTTTAATGTCATTACGTATGACCTTATTTCTCATTACATATTCACGCCAAGCAGCCCACACAATTGCTATGTTACGATGCGATTTAATGTGATTATGTGTGACCTAATATCTCAATAATAGGAGGCAAGAGTACGCCTGCTAAAGGCGAATTATAAGTTGGGGGTATAACGCTCAATGAATACCGGAGGCTATAACAAACTGCGCAGTAGAATATCGCTGAATGGACGAGTATGAGATGAGCCTAAATGCAATTGTGACTTTGTTTAAAGGCCTAATTAATTTTCGAGTCATTAATTTTTTATAGTATATACGGTTTTAATAACAATTTATGCCATAAAATTTGAATAAAATACTATAATTCATCACCATTTGAAAGGCAGAATACTTCTATCTCCTAGTTTGAATTCAAAATACCGCGTCGTATATCTAGCAATTAGCAACCAACATGTCCTCCTCGGCTTTCCATAGATTTCAACGTAATTTGATACTTATGGGTATTTGTGTCCGGGAAGTGTTTTGGACGGGTCAAATCGTGACCCCGACCTGACCTTGACCTTTAAAACTGTCAATGCAAGGTCAATTTGGGTAAAATGGACAAATTTCGGCGAAATTTGATACCTAGGGATACTTTGGTCCGAGGAGAGTTTTGAACGGGTCAAATCGTGACCTCGGCCTGACCTTGACCTTCAATATGGTCAATCAAAGGTCAACTCGGATAAAACGGATGGATTTCGACGAAATTTGACACCTATGGGTACTTTTGTCGGGGGAGTGTTTTGGACGGGTCAAATCATGACTGTGACCTTACCTTCAAAATTGTTCATTAAAGGTCAAGTTGGGTAAAACGGACGGATTTCGACGAAATTTGATACCTAGGGGTACTTTTCTACGGGTGGGGGTGTTTTGGACTGGATAAATCATGACCCTGACCTGACCTTGACTTTCGAAATAGTCAATTGAAGGTCAAATCGCCTTTCACCGGAAATCAGATGGGAAACAGCCCGGGTGAAGTCGGGCTTATCAGCTTGTGTAATAAAGAAGACAGTTTGAAGAAAGTAATGTATGACACGAGAAACGGGAAAACTTGAAATATGGAAGTACGCAAATTTCCCGCATAAAATTTGAAAGTTAGTTTATAGAATAATTGTATTATTATTTATATTTATGGCTAATAATACGATCTTGGTGGCGTTACCATTTCTGACTATGGTTTTCTTGTTTGTCGCTGCATCTCAGAAATGACATATAGCAACAACTTCTGTGCAGACCAGAATCTGATCTACGATAACTCATCCATAACAACTCCGAATGTGCTGAGCGAAATCAGTAACTGGACACGATAGCCGTAGTTTAGTATTTATTGAACAGCGTGTGAGGAACACATGCATATGTCTTTGTACAATCGGGATGATATGGGGACGAGGAAATATTCGCCATATTGTTTTCCGCCAGTGTAATTGCCTGTAAATACTAATAATGAATACAGCCCGATTGATACATTAATGACATGGGTTTCAAAAACCAATGGTACTTGCAACAGCAGCAGGTCTCCTGGTCTGAATATGACCCGTTCAGATGTAACATAACGTAGACAAGTTTACTTTTCCACCAAGTTGGAAACAACATTTGATATTTCTGAAGGTTATTGCGTTCATATATTGCAAACAAAGTGGTCCATGGCGATCTTGTTCAACAGAAAATGCATAATTAAGTTAGACGAACAGGAGGGATTCTCATTCTGGACACAACTATTCTTATGTTTATCACTGATCAGATAATTTTTCAGAAGATGCAAAATCTGAACTAATTTGGTACGACGAGAGCTCTCTTTTTTTCTGAATCTCATCTTCTTTGCGCTATTGGACACTAGTCAATGAAAGAGGCGATGGTGATTTAGGGTCTGGAAAAATTCACTCTGTGTTATCAAGGCCGTCTTCTGTGGATCGAAGCTATTGTACAGCAATTGCACATTGTATATATAGCAGATTAATCAAGACCATTGCTTCAAATGTTTGTTGCTTCAGTGAGTGTGAACAAATTATCATTTCTTATCGAATTGGTCATGTATATGTACAATGAGATGTTCCTTATCTAGCTTTAACATCGGTCCCAATTTTCGCCAAAGTCAGGGGTGTGAACCCGCATCAACCTCGTCTAGGCCAGACTTCGATTATGGTATCACGACATATCCACCTCATACATACCATCATATCTGGTAGCACTTGGAATAATATTCATTGAGAAAGATTGACCTTCTATTGTCGGGTTTAAGTAATTTCATATTGATTATGTCAAAGGTGACTGGCATAAATAACAATCAGGCATTCAATGTATTACTGTTACTCGGTTCTCCGTTTTAAACAATCCTGTTCATCTGTAAATACATCGCTCCAAATTGCTACCTATTTCAATGGACACGGATTACTTGATCACGAATGCTCATGAATGCAAGATTCGCCAATAATGGGCACCATTCTGGTAGCAATTTTAAATATAATTGCGCATTGTGATGTCCCGGAGTAACATGATACAATGAATATTATACTTTGGGTTGTGTGAGACATTATATGATGGCGATAAAAGTGAAACATGATATATTTCACCATTTATTCTGACAACCGTATTGGCAGCCATCTTGGGGTTAGTAAGCCATTTTGCAATCCAAAAACTACATTGAATTATCGTACATACCAAACATCTCCGCCATGCTACATTCTGCGCGTTATGGTTCCGAGAAGATGACAGAAACGGCTTTAGGTTATTTTTGGAGAAAAATAGCTAAATTTTATATTTAAAAAAAGGTGCCAGGAGGTGCATTGTGTAATATTTTCACTTTATTGTTCGAGTTTGTAGATCGGGATATATACCTTAAACTATAGTTTAGCAGTTCATCGACGACCGCTTTGTTAGTAAAGCCATTTAAGCAAGTAATTGTGCGTTCTTACTTATTTCCCAATTTCCACCTATATTGCGGCTGCCATATTGGCGGCCATTTTAGGTTAGTATGTCATTTTTTAACCCAAGGCGGAATAAAATTGCCGTATACACCAATTATCTCAACCGCTACTAATTCTTGTCTTTTTTTTGCCTTCCACAAAATAAAAAAAATGCGTTTTATATAAATTTTTAGGAAAAATTCAAAAATTTATTAAATTTCGGGTCTGGGGGTACATTATATATTGTTTCTAATTTAATGTTCGAGTTTGTAAACATAAACTTATATATTATTACATTCTTTAGCAGACTTTCAACGGCCGTTATGTTAATTAAGCCTATTGACATGTAACCGTGAGTTCTGTGTGCCTTATACCACAGAATGGCGCATCTTAACTTTAGGGGGGAGGGTTGATTTTTCTACCTGTGATAAAAAATAATGCGGCTTGCAGCGATAAGTTATATATCAAAATATAGCCAATTGGCAGTAGTTTCCCATGGTATAAAACAATGCGGCATACCCGTCTTACTTTACGATTTAAAAGAAACGAAAGACAACGCTTTGCGTGAATCGTCATATTTGTCTCACCCAAAATATTATTTGACGTCACATTTCCGAGATGCAATGGTTACATGTATTACCCTACTCTGGTTATCGCCCCACTCACAGGTATCAAAATTGGATGAATATTTCTTCTCAAAATGTGTGAAAATACTCTGTCAAAAATGTCGGCTTTATTTAAAAAATGACCGATTTTTTCATCGGGTGCGTCAAGAAAACCACGCGGTGAGAAAAAAGTCGGCCTATCTGACAAATCCAACATACGGATTCCGAAAGTTTAGTATTTACGCTAACCAAAAATGTAGGTCTCATAAATTCCCTCTCCAGGCGACACCTATGTCCATATTTGCCTGGTCTATAACGGACTGTTTGTTATGCGTTAGTCAGATGGCCATTTTGAATATATGTTGATAATAAAGTGAGGTATTATCTGAATGTGTGTAGTGCATGGCTAAGTCGTAAAGTACCACAGCACCAGGGAAACAAGCGCATACTACATGTATGTCACAAAACAAGAAAATATGTATTACGTAATTTTACACTATATGTTCACGCATTTGCTGAAGTGCCCATATAGTACCCGGTAAAAACGTTTCAGGCATGTCCCATTTAAAATATTGTTTGCCTATTCATGCAAACGATATACACACTTCATCCATTTCACTTCATCATTTATTTATTAATTACATATATGCTAATCTTACGACCCAATTCAATTTAATTACTCTTCATCATGTTGGATACCGTTATGGTTTATCATCAAATCCTTCGAAAGGTAAAAATTCATCCGATAATCCCATGAAATTATCATTCACGTATGATCGTATTTCATTTTACTTTATTTCCTCCGTATATAACATAAAGCTTATATATATATCTCCAAGCAATCAATGTCCCTCACTTAATTTATACATTTTAATTTATTTATTACTAAAACAGAGATATTAGAGTATATGTATGCAGGAAAAAATATCAAAAAGAATACATAACAGAGTATATACATAATTATAAACCATCACAGTATGACATGCATGATACATGCATGGTTGTCATAATTATTATCACACACTTATGTAGGTAACATTGTATTAAAAGCCCGAATGTAGATATCGTACAAGCTTAGCATGAGGCTGTTGATTGTCGGGCTATTTTGCAGTGGAAGGCGCGGGATGTGCTCCTCGCGTGGTTGCATAAAAGGAGTCCTTTGGATATATAGATAGCCAGGTAAACCAAGTCTTCTCGGTCCTAAACAGGTTGGTATATCGGCTGGGTTGCTGCTCTTTTTTCGACAGAGCCCCGTCCCGTTACTCTTCTATAACGGTCTTTACGACCAGAATCATTGGCGGGAATTTTCTTGCTTGTATGTCTTCGGATTAGGTCAAATGGACGCTTTGCGTATATGAACATAGAGGACACGCAGTCTTTCCAAAGCATGATGATATCAAACATGCGTATATCACAGGTCCGTTGAATGTCAAAACATATCAAACATGCGTATATCACAGGTCCGTTGAATGTCAAAACATATCAAACATGCGTATATCACAGGTCCGTTGAATGTCAAAACAACGAGACTTATAAGTAAACAAAATCTTGTTTTTCAGAGAATTTCGAGTTATAAAGCGCTATCACAAAAGGTATTATCACATTACCTTTTTATATAACGGCAATGATATATCATTTTAAAGGGAGATTAATCGAATATCAGATGATTAATCACACTCAGGGATCCACATGTAAATGCGCCCACCACTGCGCTGGCCATTGGCTGGAATTTTCCAACCATACGATGTATACATGGTAAATTATAAACAGTTGGAAACATTCAAGTACCAGTTGGAAATTACTGAGCTTTTTATCTTGCTCAAGGATGTGTAGTTCGAATTTCCTAGGTGGGCACCCCGATGGAGACGGGCCCCTAGCCACGTCCCTGACTTTAACCGATAGAGAACCATATCAAATCTTTGTAAAGGTTTGAATGCTTCTCAACCTGGGGAACACCGGGTGATCCTGCTAGACTAGTGATAGCAATACTATTATTTCAACACACTTTCAAATGATTGTGATGATATCAACACGTGTATATCTTCGGGTGGTATAGTTATAGTAGACTGTTATCAGTAATGGTATTTATACTAGTAGTGCACGTTCTATGATTATTGTAATATTGAATTACTGCACATGTGGTTGCTCCACTACGTGTTACGTACGATCATATTAGCTTAGACCGAGTTGATCAAATATGTACACACTCGTTTGTTGAGTAATTTCTCTTCCAAAGATGAGTAGACAATAATGTTTACTCAACTACATGTAGTTGTTTAGATCTAGTTTACTGAAAACGTTAGGTTGGGGCCTTAAATAAATGTTGAGTATAATGATATTTAACTAAAAGCTAACAATTTGTGCATAATAAATGAAACTCACCATCGAATTAATATCCGACTTCGTCATTTTCTTTTCTTTTCTTTCATTGGTCCTCTCTTTAGTTAGTGGTACATACGAGAGTCGATCCACTGATTGGTCCACTTCGTATGCCGTCATTTTCTGGTAGCCCATTCCGAATTCTGGTTCGAGGATTGTTCCCCATTCCTGCTTGCTGCTTTTAGGACGAACCGACGATCTGAGTGCGCTCATTCTTTAACACTTTATGGAGCCCTTGACAAAAAGAACAATGCACTGATGAAAGTCGTCTGCTTATTTCAGTGTGGGGCTCTATGGGAGGGTGACTTATTCCTGCTTGCTGCTTTTAGGACGAACCAACGATCTGTGTGAGCTCATTGTCTATAATGATAGTGGTAGGGCGCGAAGCCCCGGGATGGTCGAAAAGATCGAGTGATCGTCTCCTTCACCCCAGCCCATTGTCTAAGTTGACTGTTTAACACTTTATGGAGCCCCTGACAAAAAAAAACAATGCTCTGATGAAAGTCGTCTGCTTGGGTCAGTGTGGGGCTCTATGTGCATATGGGAGGGTGACGAACCGACGATCTGAGTGAGCTCATTCTCTAAGTTGACTGTTTAACACGTTATGGAGCCCCTGACACAAAGAACAATGCACTGATGAAAGTCGTCTGCTTGGGTCAATGTGAGGCTCTATTTGGGAGGGTGACTTATCACTTCCCATTATATGCGATGCTCCATTCCATATATGGGAGACTCGCACGCATATATAAGAGAATGCATTGGCACGGGGTATAACAACATGCCCTCAGTATGGGTGGATTCGTAACATAGATTATTATATATCTCGCCGAAATAGGTTCATAATCTACTTTTATCACACAATTAACCCACAAAACCAGCTTCATATAAGACACACGTGTAATATTAGCGCGTGCGATGACTTCAGCCATAATTTAAATGACTTGCGATTGCTGAAGTTTATGATTGTTGTTTTCGATGAATACTTCGCGTTTATTTGATCATGTGATAAAAGGTATCTCAAACTCGTTATATATTTATACGTAATTTATCAACCTCGTCCACTAAATTCTATTTGAACCTCGGCTCAAATCGAATTTAGTGAACTCGGTTGATAAATTCCGTATAAAATAGAAACTCATGTGAGATCCTCTATATATTAATCACAGTGTTTTTTTAATTCTCAAATAAGCCGATATATCCGCTATTCATTTCTATGAGACGCGTCTACGTCGATTATGAACCTAAAACAAATCCTATTATAATGTGCTAATTTTCGGGACAACACACGCTGAGAATTTAGGTCCATATACACGTAGAGCTAATTTTGAGTTTATACATAATGCCAATATGAGATAATTTCGCGCAATTATTGAATAAGTCCGCATTGTGCTTATTTTCACGAGAACAGGTTTTTTCCAATGATGCTGTAACAATCCTCACGCCCATGCAAGGCAAACTAGATATGGACATACACGTATTCACATCGGTTCTTGTTGAACCTATTTTGTTCTTAAATAAACCCATAGTGGACTTATACCTATTATTCCGTTGTATGGCGCGGCCACATTGAAAACACATTATATAAACAGGCTATACACATGTTAAGTCGATTTAGGTTCATATCGAATGTAATTCTGATTAAAAAAATGTCGATATGAGCTTATTTGTGTTTTCGAAATAAGTTCAAAATGGGCTTATTTTCAGGAGAACAGACTAAATTCGTTAAAAAATGCAAATAAACGTGCCAAATATACACAAACCAAGACACACGTGACTCAACACAGCTATCCAAATCCACCGGTCCCTGGCACAATAGACCCCCATCACCCACAGACACATATTATAAGAGAGTCTTATATATATATACATGTATGTCTTTGGGTGGTGGGGGTCTATTGTGCCAGGAACCTGTGTCCAAATCGGGTGTTAAAGCCCTTTCTCGTTATGTCATATAATTATGTATATTATAATTATAATGTTTGTATTTACTGCTAATTTAGGATTGGAAATAAAATAAGTTTAAACCTGAATCGGACGGAAAGCTGTAACTTATCGGACATATATAGTATTATAGTTCTATACATGCCTTTGATATCTGCGTGATGCTATGTAGTTCAATGTTGAATATAAAACTAACTAATGTATAAAGCGATAGTGCCCACAAGATACAGTGAATAGATATATTCAAACCCATACCTTAATATGAAAACAGACACATGCACCATACAGAGATCCGTAACTAAACTCAAAACGAATTAGCTCATATAATATAACCTGGGAATGAACCGCCACCTAACACTACCCAAGTCTTTTGATCGTAATACGTATTGACTTTTCTAAAACGCCCTTGTCAAGTACCTTCGAAAGTTCGAGGCAATAACAATATAATTGCATGTTTCCACAGCACACGTTAGCTAATTCAATATAGAGTTAACATGATCATGTTTCGGTTGAACTTCTTGTGATCGAATGTGTTGAATGAAAGAACGGTTCTTTATTCTCAGTCATTTACATGGGGCATCAGCCGCAAATACCATACCCGATCAGCGCTGCGTTGTTAATGCACATTTATATGGCGCATCGGAGACAGATACATTGTATTACTCATTAACAGGATGTTATGCAGGATGTTATTTTGTTATATGTACTATTGTTGCTCGTATTGCATGATTATTTTTTTTCATTTGTCAACAACATGTAATATACGTTCAATTTATCTCAACATTTTAGAGGGTAAAGTAAATTTTAAGTGGCTAAACTCGCTGTATTTGTCTGTAACGCTTGTCCCGCTCTGTACCAAGGCTTTCTAAATGGGACAAAAACATACCCCCTTAACTTTTTGCTCACGTTTCTTGCCATATATGATCTGGCCCAGGTGTGATGGTGGCAAGAGAATATCTTTTAAAGATACGGTAGGCGTTGGCGGTGGGTATGCTGTTAAAATATTCATCTCCGTCAAAAACCGCCATAAACAGAAAGAATAGTAAAATATAGACATATTTTGTTCTTATACCAATCAGAAATATGGCATAAACAGTATGTTATTGTCAAATGTTTTTTTCCTTTGTTATCACTGTTGTTATGTAAAGAAAAGCAAAAAAACGTTACAGAACCTGGCTTTTGTTTAGATCCGGATATGGTCAACATAAAGAGCGTTATTTGTTACTGTTTTTCATATATGGAAATAATAAAGAGCGTTTATATCATTTGTGTGTGATTAACCAATATAATTGCGCTGTGTTATGTAAACAGAAGCAAAACTTCTGTAACACGATCGGGCTATTGTTTACGTACACCACCGTACGTCTTGACGACAATATACTATATTTACGCGCTGATTATGTTTGGCATATGAACAAAACTATATATGTTTTAATATTCCTTCTGTTGATGGCGATTTGAATATATATGAATATATCTGCAGCGAACACTGCCCGTGCCTTTAATGGTTTCAGTCCTCTCATACCCACGCACACCGGGCCCGCGTATGTATTAGGTCGGGCCTCATACCCACGCACACCGGGCCCGCGTATTTATTAGGTCGGTCTCATACCCACGCACACCGGGCCCGCGTATTTATTAGGTCGGCCTCTCATACCCACGCACACCGGGCCCGCGTATTTATTAGGTCGGCCTCTCATACCCACGCACACCGGGCCCGCGTATTTATTAGGTCGGCCTCTCATACCCACGCACACCGGGCCCGCGTATTTATTAGGTCGGGCCTCAAACATTAAAGACGCATAATACTCGATAAAAGCCGCTGTTATCGGTCGTAAGATATCGATCGGACATGCATTATAGATTAGATTTACTTACACCCACTGGCCCACGATAAGACAGACAATAAATTACACAATGTCGTTTCCTGCCAACATAAACAGTACATTCCGATAGAGATTATTGGTTTGGTAAATACAAAGGCCACATGGAGACAAAGATACCGCGACACAGCGCGGGCTGGCTGTGATTTCCGATCGCTCGCACTTACAACGCAGCGCTGATTGGGTATGGCGCACAGGGGCCTGTAACGCGCTCCGCTGTCCGCCCCCTTTTTGCACTGCCCATATACGCCGCCCTCTATACGCGCCTTCTTCGCGTTAATGGAACATTATATAGACCAGGGGCACTGTAGAAATTCAACGTTTCACCATCGCTCGGGAGTCGCACAAATTTAGCCCATTCACCCCAGTAATGATAACGATATATACACGGATGGATCGGCAAAGAATTCATCTTTCAATAAATACCACAAACTCCCATCAGAAACATTCATACACGTTGTATTTGATTAAATTTTAACCACCGAATATTGTCTCCGGAGAGCGTATTTTTTCGGTTTGATCCGGCTCAGTAGCAATGGACGCCATGCGTCTCTAAATTGACCACCCATACAGTTTACTATCATTAAAAATCGGTCAAACGATCAACTAAATATCTGGAACTTAGTTATTTCTTGTCGGCTAATAATTTATTTACTCATACAAATCAACACATTGTCAGTAATCAATTTCTATAGAGGAGAAATCTGTCGATAATTCCAACTTTTTAAAAATTTTGTTTACAAGTCGCACGGCCCCTCATTTAAATATTCATTGTGACCTGACCTCGATTAGAATACTGGACGCTGATTGGCTGTTCTACTATTTTCATTTTAGTAACCGCGAAGTTTAAAATCGATGCAATATTGACATGTCGAACTCGTGGTCTGCATGATAAATTTGTAAAAATAATGTCGTTCAAAGCTATTAACTGGTAATTTCGTAACCATTGCAACAAAAACTAATTGCATAGGTTGAATTTTATGTTGTAAATCGAATATGTATGTTTTACAACTCAACTTAGAAGAACATTCCAGTGAAATATAAGAACTAAATTGTCAAAATAAAGACATTTTTTATAGAAGTTTTAATAAACCATTCAATAGCCACAGTAGCTATCTGGCAATGCCAGGTTTAAAAATTTGTTTCAGTGTTCAGTCCTTGCTGTGGGAAATACTGTTATTCATTCAAGAGAGAGGGCAAACAAAAAGAAGATCAATATATTGATACCACATGGGTAATTAGTCCAGGAGATATTGGTCGACCTCTGCACCGCCCCCCCAGGACTTAACTTCACCCCAATAATTTTCTTCCTTAAGGTCTCCTCTAATTTTTTTCACTTGTTAACAAGAAAAAAAAGTGGCCGCAGAGACTCCAGACAAGATGGCGTCCATCATGGCGGCCATTTTTTTTTATAGTAAAGATGATGTCACATGCCGTCTTGTTTTCCGCTCGATTCGTTATGCTAATATACAACACTTACAAATTAGCCAAAAATCCGACACCAGAATTCAATATGGCGGCCAAGATGGCCGCCGAAATGTGAAAATATGCTATTTTTCTGACATGTTACCACCTTTCGATTGTCTCTGTTGGAAAATATTAGAATTTTTGCGTCATGTTATACATTTATCATATAGAGGAGTCATTGGCGAACACATGGGACCATAATATGCATTCATTGCGGGATATTTTTGTCCGATATCACGTTTTCCCAAATGCCGGTATCATAGGTCAAAGCCGAATCTCCGTTAATAACGCGATGTTATGTTTCGAATCAATGAATGTCATTGCTATTATAACAAGACCCATGCATATATATTTGCAGGAGATACTCGAGCTAGGATTCCTCTTATACCTAAGTTGAGGAATATTTACCCAAATCCAAGATGGCGCCAAAATGGCCACCAGAAATAAAAAATCGCCGAAAATCGCTGATTTTAACAACAGTGAGCATTATTGTCATGACAACTCCACACCTGCTTACTATTGTAAGTTGGGAACACTTAAGCGAAGAACTTTCCTTGTACCATATCCAAATAAAAGTCCCCCAAATCCAAAATGTCGCCCACAATGGCGGACAGATTTTGAAAAATCACCGAAATTCCCTCATATTCACATCATTGGGCATTATTGTCGAGACAACTCCACCCATGCTTACAATTGAGTTGGGAATACTGAGATGAGGTAATTACATTACATCTCATGCAAGAAATTGTTTTCCAAATCGAAGATGGCGGCCAAAATGTTGACCGAAATTTGAAAACAAGTCTACATTCGTTTACTTTCTTACGATGGGCGTTATTGTTTCGCGATTTCTAACCACCATTACATGTTGATATGTATGAAGTATTCATTAGGGTTTGGCAAGTGATACTCACATTCAATATGGCGGCCAAACTGGTGGGCAGAAATTGAAAAGAAGCCGATATTATCACATACTAATTTCAACTTTATGTCATAATATTGATTTGTATAAACTAAACGGTACATACTATAAGCCATCTATTAGTTCCAATGTAAGTCGTAGTCTTTTGGAAGGATGAAAACTCACAATCGCGATGTGGCATTTCAAAATCCATTCTCCACTAAGGGCTCATACTGGCCATAACCGTATATAGGTGCGCCGAATAGTCATATTATGACTTCCAAGAATCAAAACAACAGCTTATTCTGAATTGCCACATTCAACATTATCTAGACTCGTTCCCGTCTCTTCGTCAGATTAATCTATCTCACTCACAACAACAGTTCATTACTCTTCTTTGTAGAAGGGTGCCACTAATCGGAATGTTTCAAACAATACATATGCCGGTGTCCAGCTCACGTGTTTGTTCCGAAAGCTTGGAATTCTTAGCGAGCTTCATTCGTGGTATAGCTCATGGTATAATTCAGATGCTATATATGGGGTATATGCGTCATCTTGTGCGATACACTATAAAGGTATTCGGTCGATGCATATACTAGCTTTCAGAAGGACCTATCTATCTGCGTATTGTCAGCTTTGGTGGCCTAATGGGGATAACAACGTGCACACCTGGTGATCTTCCCAAACAGCCACTTCTCAATATATGGTTCATCAATTCACATACTCATCTAATGCACTGACGTACCCGGACAACTTTTGTATATGGCTTCGAATGTTGAAAGCCCGACAGTTGACGGATGTATTTCTGCTAAGGCGTAGAAGACCATAATGCATAATATACCCAAACTCCTTGAACGTGATCATAAGAACAAGCTTGTTGGCGTCCAGCAATCGTCTCACCGAACAGATCCAAGCATATAATAACAATACACACGGTGCTAGTTTGTGGGTATGTGTCATGATAGTGGAAATGAAATTGGACCATGACTGCACCGCCCCTTATTTTGTTATGTTTTAGATTCAGACAGGATCTCATGTGTGGCTTTGCTTTCCTTGTATGCTAAGATTGTATGTTCCCATCCGTTTGGAAGCCGTTCTTGAACAACTGGACCAGGAGTATGCCATTGGCTACTGTTGTATAAGCCCCACCAAGACTGGGTGTAGTCTTAAAGGCGATACCTTTGATAGTTGGTTGATATGTCATACTCACGCTGGTTGGTATGGTTCAAGAAAGTACAAATGCCATCAATAAAAGGGTGAAATATTCAACGCGAAGAACATCCAGAGGAATGTTACGTTGATGAGCTCTTGCATTCAGTTCAACAAACGTTGGTACACCAAGTGATTTCTTGGTAACATCACCATTGAGACCATTTTCCTGCACGAGACATTAACTACTATATTCTAAAGTTATATATAAAGCTATATGATCATAAAGGTCGCGTTCCCCAACGTCCACAGCCATTGCCATCGAGACTGTAAATTGTTCTTTAAATACATAGTGAAATAAATGCACCACAGTTCCTGACATTTTCTTGAATAATACCGCCCACATACTGACACTATCCCCGAGAGAGGATAACAAAACACGCATACATTCATGCTATAAAGACATTATCCTTTAGTCCATCCGACTGTTTTGAGGGAGGCTAGCATAGTATTATCCAAACAAAAGTGTACGTAGTTGAATCAGAAAGGCTTCGAAACGGATGTGGAAATACAATCTTACCACACCAAATAAAACCGACACGCATGACATTCGATATATTAAACATACACCAGGTGTAGGGGTGGTGTATACAGTGGCCCATTTTATTCCCACTATCATGGCGCATGTCCACAAACTAGCACCACGAGCATTGTTCTTCTCTGCTGGGAGATATTCGACGAGACAACTGCGGGGCGTCACACAGTTTGCTTCGGATAATGATAATGGTCAAGAAGTGTGGTAGTCTGTACACTAGGGTCTTCTCCTTAGTCGATAGACATCTGTCCAATGGAATGAGACAGCTAGCAACCTTCGAAACACTGTCGAAGTTGTCCACATATGCCAATGCGTTCGCTGAGTGTGTGTTGACAAACCATCTATTGAGAAGTGACTAGCTAACTGGTTCGCCAGGTGTACATGTCGTTATCCCATGGGGTATGAGAACATACATAGAGATGACCTTCTGTAAGCTTGTACTCATCGGCCATATGCCTTCCTAGTTCAAGATGATGGACAAATATCATATTTAGCAAATATTTTAAATCCTAAGCTAGACACCGGAAAATGAATTGTTTGAAACGTTATGATTAGAGGGACCCTACTCCCAGGAAGTGGTGAATACTTTGTCGGTGTGAGCGACCTAGATTTATCAGACAAAGAAATGGAAGCTGGTCCAGATAATTATGGACGTGACGTGGCAAATCAGAATCTGTTATCAGGTAATTGTTCTGATATAACTATTCGGCGCACCTACGCTTACGGTCATTATCGGCGCTAAGTGGAGACTGGATTTCGAAATGCCACATCGCGATATTGATGGTGGTTTTTCATCTTTCCAGAAGGATACGAGCTATGTTATGCGTTTTGATAACTTTAAGTTGAACTAGTAGATGGTTTATGTACAGTTTCGTCCATACATACCGATATTATGACAAAAAGTTGAAATTAATATGTGAAATTGTCGATTTCTTTTCAATTTCTAGCCGCCAATTTAGCAGCGATCTTGGCTGTGAGTATCAATTGCCAAACCCGAATGAATACTTCATGTTACTATTCCATATCAACATGTAATGGTGGATAGAAATCGCGAAACAATAACGCCCATCGTAAGAAAGTAAAGGAATGTAGACTTCTTTTCAAATTTCGGTCGCCATTTTGGCCGCCATCTTCGATTTGGAAAACAATTTCTTGCATGAGATGTAATGTAATTACCTCATCTCAGTATTTCCAACTCAATTGTAAGCATGGATGGAGTTGTCTCGACAATAATGCCCAATGATGTGAATATGAGGGAATTTCGGTGATTTTTCAAAATCTGTCCGCCATTGTGGGCGCCATTTTGGATTTGGGGGAGTTTTATTTGGATATGGTACAAGGAAAGTTCTTCGCCTAAGTGTTCCCAACTTACAATAGTAAGCAGGTGTGGAGTTGTCATGACAATAATGCTCACTGTTGTTAAAATCAGCGATTTTCGGCGATTTTTTATTTCTGGTGGCCATTTTGGCGCCATCTTGGATTTGGGTAAATATTCCTCAACTTAGGTATAAGAGGAATCCTAGCTCGAGTATCTCCTGCACATATATATGCATGGGTCTTGTTATAATAGCAATGACATTCATTGATTCGAAACATAACATCGCGTTATTAACGGAGATTCGGCTTTGACCTATGATACCGGCATTTGGGAAAACGTGATATCGGACAAAAATATCCCGCAGTGAATGCATATTATGGTCCCCATGTGTTCTCCAATGACTCCTCTATATGATAAATGTATAACATGACGCAAAAATTCTAACATTTTCCAACAGAGACAATCGAAAGGTGGTAACATGTCAGAAAAATAGCATATTTTCACATTTCGCCATATTGGATTCTGGTGTCGGATTTTTGGCTAATTTGTAAGGGTTGTATATTAGCATAACGAATCGAGCGGAAAACAAGAAGGCATGTGACATCATCTTTACTATAACGGCGATCAAAGAGACCTGGTGCATTAAAAAAAAATGGCCGCCATGATGGACGTCATCTTGTCTGGAGTCTCTGCGGCCACTTTTTTTTCTTGTTAACAAGTGAAAAAAATTAGAGGAGACCTTAAGGAAGAAAATTATTGGGGTGAAGTTAAGTCCTGGGGGGGGGGGGGGTGCAGAGGTCGACCAATATCTCCTGGACTAAATGTGCTCTGCAGACCCCCCCCCAAACTGCCCTTACATGTATGTGCCATCCCTATACACATGCCTTCTTTACAACATATTATACATGTAGTAGCCCTACTATAGCTGAATTTGTCACCATTCTCACCATTTTTTGTTGTGAAATTGTGATAAAGTTACCCAGGACCCAGGTTTGTTAATAAAATCTACAATATGGAAAGGATTTAAAAGTGACTGAGGGAAATTTACTGCTCAATTTTGCCCACAGGGGCCTGTAATTCGCTCCGGCCCCTGCACACCCCCATCTGCACTGCTCCTATGCCGCTTCTATATATGCGCCTGCTTCACGTTAGTACCATTAATATGAAGCAGGCGCGTATATAGAAGTGGCGTATATAGGGGCAGCGCAAAGGGCCGGGGTAGGCAGCAGAGCATATTAATACAGGACCCTGTGGTTTTGCCAAGTTTGAAGTGATCATACTCATATAACATATTATTACTGGAGCACAGGTATTCAGTATATATACAACTATTAACGAAAATTAAGGCAGGCGCGTATATTGGGATGGTGCATATAGGGCAGTGCAGGAACTAGGGAGTGCGTTGAAAGTTCCTGGGTATAACTTCACCACAATTTTAGGAATCTGGGTAACTTTGTCACACAAAAAACGATAAGTTATGGGTCATGCAAAGTGGGGAGGGGGACCTCTTGAAATTGATTCAATTATTTCATCAATTTTCAGCTCAGATAAGTAATGCAGTGAAAAAGTCCTCCAATAATGCTTGTTATACTGTATATATATTTCGTTTTTGTTTCAATGTTTAAATCTGGCATTGCCAGATAGCTACTGTGGCTATTGAATGGTTTATTAAAACTTCTATAAAAAAATGTCTTTATATTTGACAATTTAGTTCTTATATTTCACTGGAATGTTCTTCTAAGTTGAGTTGTAAAACATACATATTCGATTTACAACATAAAATTCACCCTATGCAATTAGTTTTTGTTGCAATGGTTACGAAATTACCAGTTAATAGCTTTGAACGACATTATTTTTTACAAATTTATCATGCAGACCACGAGTTCGACATGTCAATATTGCATCGATTTTAAACTTCGCGGTTACTAAAATGAAAATAGTAGAACAGCCAATCAGCGTCCAGTATTCTAATCGAGGTCAGGTCACAATGAATATTTAAATGAGGGGCCGTGCGACTTGTAAAAATAAATTTAAAAAAGTTGGAATTATCGACAGATTTCTCCTCTATAGAAATTGATTACTGACAATGTGTTGATTTGTATGAGTAAATAAATTATTAGCCGACAAGAAATAACTAAGATCCAGATATTTAGTTGATCGTTTGACCGATTTTTAATGATAGTAAACTGTGTGGGTGGTCAATTTAGAGACGCATGGCGTCCATTGCTACTGAGCCGGATCAAACCGAAAAAATACGCTCTCCGGAGACAATATTCGGTGGTTAAAATTTAATCAAATACAACGTGTATGAATGTTTTTGATGGGAGTTTGTGGTATTTATTGAAAGATGAATTCTTTGCCGATCCATCCGTGTATATATCGTTATCATTACTGGGGTGAATGGGCTAAATTTGTGCGACTCCCGAGCGATGGTGAAACGTTGAATTTCTACAGTGCCCCTTGTCTATATAATGTTCCATTAACGCGAAGAAGGCGCGTATAGAGGGCGGCGTATATGGGCAGTGCAAAAAGGGGGCGGACAGCGGAGCGCGTTACATGCCCCTGTGGTATGGTGTCCGATCCCTCTCTCTAATGACATCAGCGCGGGTTGGCTATGCTCACTGATCGCTAGCACTTACAACGCAGCGCTGATAGGGTGTGGTGTCTGATCTCTCTCTCTCTCTAACGACATCAGCGCGGGTTAATCGGTTATGGTGTCTGGTCCCTCTCTCTAATGACATCAGCGCGGGTTGGCTATGCTTACTGATAGCTCACACTAACAACGCAGCGCGGATCGGGTATGGTGTCTGATCCTGGGGGCGCAGAGGTTGACCAATATCTCCTGGTTTAATCAATGTGAGGGGAACCTTCCCTACGAATGGAGCATCGAGCCGTCCCTGTCAACATACAAACACAACGTTGCCCCGACGTCGTATTAATAGTGCAATGTACCCTTGGTTTGACGTCGTTTCATCGAAGGGTGGCCGACGGCGCACCGATATCGGATAGACGTCGATCCACCGTTGGTCCAACGATAGAAATGACGTTGGCCAAACGTTGGTGTGCTATATTTATGAGAGTGGAAATATTGAAATGGTGTGATGTTTACACGAACAAGAGCGTTTTTTTAATCCATTGGAAGAAGTTTTATTCGCGGGCTTGGCCATGCAGGGTTTCTCGAAAACTAGAGGCTTTCTTGGAAATCCGTACTGGCCTATGATCTGCAGCCGCTGAAGTGCTGAACGAGATTTGAACTGCTGGGCGAATTCGGGAAATCTGCTGATCGACATTTTAGGTTCATCCGGACGTCTTGATCTCTGTAAACATTCAAATATCGTAGTCCATTAGTTCGGCAGATATCACCCCCGTGTACGTGGTATCGCCAAACCGGAAGGTATCGCCAAACCAGACCATGCAGTTTTGATAAATGAACATATCTTCCCTCAGATGAATCTATATATCTCCCAGTTGAATGGTGATATCCTCTATTCAAAACATAATTTCGTAAAGCGGATTGTTCCCTCAATGGGATAGCGACCATAGCTTGCTCTCATCCCGGTAAATTTAATGGAAATTCTGGCTCATTTCCGATTTTATCATAAATAGTAGACACTTTTTGACGTTAGGTAGTTCGGTTGAAACATAATTATCAGCCATTCGCGGTGGATAATGCATGTATCAATAGACAACTATATGTTTAATTAGCCATAAATCGTTTGACCTACAGAGTGAGTTCGCAAAATATACTATCCGCGACCAAGTGTGGGTACTAGTGATGCGGACCGGACCACCTTGGGTGGTCCGGTCCACTAGAGCCCGAAGCCGCCATCGTACGCCGCCGCCGCCAGCCATATTGGCCACAAGCCGCCGCCAGCCATATTATTTCTAACGCCAGCCACATTTAAAAATCTCCGCCGCCGGAATTGTAAAATGGCTGAGCCGTGTGCATGGGCATATATCAAGCACAACTGTACCGTGAATCGCAAAGAACTAAACCGCATTGCCTAATATTGGCATACTCGCATGGACACGGCATGGTTGTTATATTATCAGAACACCCGGCCCCTTAATGTGGAATAGACTATCACAATGCATGCTTTCATATAACTGAATGGGCGCATCCATTCGGTATTGAAAGGGTTAAAATATAAATTGTTTATATCGACAACACCCAGTCTCAGACATCACTGGCATTTGTCAATATATACACATAAGAACTGATAAGAATAGAAAATAGTTTGAAATATTATATATCATTACTATCGGGTTCATCGTTCAATGATGCATACATATATCGTAAGATGGCAGTGATGATATAGCAGACTGAAGTCGACAGAAGTCCCAATGTAACTACTTATACCGATTAGATGGGAAACTACATAGTATATCCATGCCAGTCCTTCGTAAATTTTCGCCATAATGGATAAGCCTAACATCAAAAGATTACGTGTGGTCTGGAATTCTACGGGTTCACCACAAACGCTAAAACAACGGCATCAATAACCGGTAACAGGGGATTAGGAACATTTCGGAAACGAAAATACGCTGAATGATAACATCTCAGCCGGCTGAGCCGCCATATTTCGTCAGCCACGAACGTCGTGACTGAGCCGGCTTAGCTAGCTAACAAGCCACGAAAATCGGTTGAGCCAGCCATGAAAACTATTTGTCGTGGCTTCGGGGTCTACCGGTCCACTGCCAAGGCGGTCCAGTCCGATCCGGTCCAGGCCATTCCGGTCCGGTACACATGCCTGGACCGGTCCAAAACGGTCCGGTCCACCTATAATAGGCTATAATTATGTTATTGAATTCTCTGTGTTCTCAAAGTTTTTACTCTGTATAGTACAAACTATAAGGTTACTGAGTTCAGTGCATTGCAATGAGTCCATATATGGTCAAACTAACATTGTTTGCCGATTGTATGCATCATTGTCTGTCTCTGGTGGGATATACTGGGAACGATGCACGATAATAGTATTTCTAGTAATGCGAACATGCACTAATTAAATGTATTGGACAGATATATAGCTAGGGCCAGAATGTGTTATAACCAATCTAACATGACACTCAACTGATCGCATGAATGATTCGTTACATACTTATTGTCATTAAATTGAAATTTAAACGAAATAACTATACTGATGACAATTATACAAATGTGAACTAATATGACTACTTCATTAATGTTGGAGTCTTGGAGATTGTGATGCATGGCTGATTGTATAGTCCTGACAATTACATGCATTTATATACCTAAGTACAACTACTATTGGATTAATGTGACTGTCTTGTCTTTCATTATAAGGAAATTGACATGTACAAAGTACATCTATACATTGTTTTCGTGGCATCAAACGTTTAATAGATATTAACCACTTGAATGCGTCAATACATCGTTGCTAATTGATAGGACGGCAAATACGCAATAATATTCGCGATAGTTTATTATAACTGAAGTAAAATAGTGGACCGGACCGGCGGCAAAAAGCGGTCCGGTCCGATCCAGTGACACCCGGTCCGGACCGGACCGCGGTCCACGGACCGGTCCAAAGCGGTCCGTTCCGCATCACTAGACTGGGTACCCACCGTAATTTCGGGTGTCAAAGCCGCGGATCGATCATGCGATGAGATGTAGCCAAACTCGATTTGGGATGTCAAAGATGCGGATGATACACTCCGCATTTTGACCGGTTCTGCTTAAAAATATCCACATTATCATTCGGACAGGCCGGCACATGGACCATCTTTAGGGTGAGGGTGCAAGGGCGAAAACGTGTATGTTTGTTTGTGTTTTATGTGCTAATGTCATATACTAATAGTATAGGCTAGTCCGTGTTATTCGATATGATAGGCCCGGAACTGTGCACCGAATGGAAACATTAAATCAGTGTAAATACTAATTAATGAGTTAGCAGGGACGTGGCTAGAGGATAATAATACTAGAACCGAACAAACCGAAAACTAAATCTCCGATCAATACGATTTGAAAGCCATCGTGACGTTGAACATCCATAACAATTTTGGTTAGAATCATAAACCAAACTCTGAAATGCATGCTCAGACGGAGTCCGCTAATAAGATAAGATTCATTTCGGTTAAATATACATATCAATTACAGTATATACAACATATATGATAACAAGGAAGACAGCCTTTACAGGTTATGCGGCACTAACTTATGCCATCCCCAATAACTCATTGTTTGTATATATTAAGTGTGTAAAAAATATATGTTATATTGAGTTATGAATAAATAATCATAATCATAAAACAACTCATATCTGAATGCCAGCCACTCCACCCCGTGCACCTAAACCCCACCAACTAACGCGCAATTACGAACGAATAACCCAGTCTGGCGCCCCAACCAACATACACGTGTGTCAATGCACAAGAGAAAAGCCACACGTACACACCCTATACCCACCACAAGAAACCAAACCCACAACACACTTGAACATAGCAATTAAAGCAGAATTAAGTGCCAGTCCTGGCAAATTATCCGTAGCACTCCTCGCAAAGAATCATCTCGTGCGTGAGCCAGGCCTCCCCGTGATGTAGGCTACATTGACTTTCGAGGTCTCAGTTGATGTACTACGTTTCTTTGAATGTTTAGCTGATATCGTATGATTTCTTATATTTCGCCCTCCGGGTGTATAATCAGGTACTGTTTCTTAGTATTCTATGGGCCCATGGAGGTTTTATTTATTGAAATAGTGATTTTTGGAACGAATTGTGGTGCGACCCGAGTCCGGGTCCGGTAAAAGGTGTAGTTGGGAATTTAAATTTCGTTTATTGTCGTTTACATTATTATTTCATGCAGCGGGCGTCGTTCGAGACATGTTTGGTTGACCCATGGTTTGTTATTCGCATGCCAAGAAGTGCGAGCTGATTAATTCTAACGGGAATTCGCGCGTTAACCATTAGAGCGCTGCGCGTTGTGCGTTTCTATTGTTCTTTTACCTGCTTTGTTGCATTGTTATTTGAACATCTTTCGTTTATTTCCACGTGACATAAATCGGAATGCTATCTACTTTTATACTGCACGTGTATTTGACGATTGTATAAGAAATTTAATTCGAACATGAATCCTACAAGGTGTTTGTTTATATCGGTGTTTAACATGTTATTTAATATCGTTTAGTGAACTTTTTCATTAAGTTATACGCAATAAATATCGACATGTTACATTCTAAATGAATTGGGACGGTAATTATTAACCAACTCCCACGTTACTCCTTTGTGCTGTTTGTAAATATTGACTTTTCATTTCTTTGTATGCGGATTATATCGGAGCTATGAATAGAGATGTTATTAAGAAAAGTTCCAACACTAACCCTTCACGTTGGTTGTTTAACATACAATGTGGCCTAATTATAAACATCATTTTATTTATGTGTACAGATGATATATCAGAATTCTATATGAATTGAAAGAATGTTAAGAAATTACCCCCCTTCCTGTGACCATGTTTTAATTGATCCTCATGGGGGAGGGGGTATATTATAATTAGTCCTCATTGGACCATATTTTAAGTGATCCTTATTGGACTATATATATTGTATTTCACCCCAGTGGGACAGTAGTTTAATCAACACTGAAGACACCATATTTTAATTTTAATTAACCCTCATAATGGGACCATATATTTATTTCTTTAATTAAGTCTCGTTACCATATTTTAATTGACCTCAATGGGACAATATTTCAATTAAACCCCCATGGGTCCACATTTTTATTAACCCTCATGGGACGATATTTTAATTAACAATCAATGTACACTTTTAATTAACCATCATGGGACCATATTTGTATTAACCCTCATTGGATGATATATTAATTAACCCTCATGGGACCATATTTTATTTAACCGTGATGTGACCATATTTTAATTTAACCTCATCGGACCATATTTCAATTAACCCTCTCTGTGTGTGACCATATTTTAATTTACCATACATGTATTTTAGTTGATCCTTATGAGAAGTCAGGAGTGCATTACCTGAGGCCATTCTTAGATCAGCATTACGCTCCTATTGGGTGTATATTGGCAAGTATATCTGACCCTGTCGCAGGAGGTGGTGGACTAAATGTGATTAAAACATACTCGGTATTTGCGTAATTGGATATTAAATGTGATTAGAAACGTGCTCGGTGTTTGCGTACTTGAACCATGTTACAAAGATAGCCAGTTTTTGCCCGATTATTATTCTGCATGCTATTTCATGCATTATTGAGACAACTATTTCAAATGAAATTAGAAAAAAAATATCACATATAATCAACTACATAGGCGTTACCTATATACAGATTTTTCACAATCACCCCATTAAAGTTGTTATATTGTATATATGGCTAATAATATGATCTCGATAATGTTACCATTTCTGACTATGGTTTTCTTGTCTATTAATAATAGACTATTATATATTTTTGGAACTTCTGTCTGTATGTATGTGTTATAGACTCATAACTGCTTGACCGATCCGACTCAAATTTGGTATATATATATATATATAGGCTCATATCCTTGACCTTGACCTCGCTCATATAGGTATGTTTCTGGACCTCGACCGATCCGACTCGAGTTTGGCATGTAGGACTACTTTGATCCCGGGCACAAATGGGTGGGTCCAATTTCACGTTCGACCGTGTCCTTGACCTAGATCATATAGGCTAAATATAGGCATGTTTCTTGACCTCGACCGATCCGAATAAGATTCGGTATGTAGTACTACTTTGATCCCGGGCACAATATGGGTGGGTCAAATTTCACTGTCGTTGCTTACTTCATAAACTAATATGTGTTCTCTCTTTCAGATATCCTTTGTAAATATGTTATACATGTATGTAATATTTTTTGTTCTTCGATCTCTGAGGATAATTAAAGAATATATATCTGGACCTCGACCGATCCGACTCAAATGTATATGTGGGCGGGTCCAATTTCTCGTGCGACCGTGTCCTTGACCTCGCTTATATACGCTCATATAGTCATATGTCTGGGTCTGGACCCATCCTACTCAAATTTGGTATGTATGCCTACTTGATCCTGGGAACAATATGGGTGGGTCCAATTTCACGTGCAACCGTGTCTTTGACCTTGGTCTCGCTCATATGGGCATGTTTCTGGACCTCGACCAATCCGACTCAAATTTGGTACACAGGACTATATACTTTGATCAGTATGGGCGGGTCCAATTACACGCGCGACAGTGTCCTTGGCCTCGCCCATATAGGCATGTTTCTGGACAATCGACCGATCTGACTCAAATAGTATTTTTTCTTTCTCCTAAAACTTTTGAACGTTGTTCCCCAAATAGCCTGGACGAAGTCGGGCACAAAAGCCATTCTATTATATATTTTGGAACTTCTGTCTGTCTGTATGTATGTGTGTGTGTTATAGACTCGAAAACTGCTCGACCGATCCGACTCTAATTTAGTATGCGGGCCTACTTTGATCCGGGGAACAACATGGGCGGATCCAATTTCACGTGCGACCGTGACCTCGCTCATATAGGCATGTTTCTGGACCGATCGAACAATAGTTTTTTTCTTTCTCCTAATATTCTACCCAGACGGAGGCGATCATGCACAGAAATCCCTAAATAGCCCTAAATCGGGTCATTTCAAGGTCAAACGCCCGAGTATCACGGGATTTTGATGAAAATTAGTGTCTAGGGATACTTTCGTATGGGAAGTGTCGTAAGCCTATTCAAATCGTTACCCCACCTGACCTTGACCTTCAAAATGGACAATTCAAGGTCAAATCGCGAATTTTTATGGGATTTCGACGAAATTTGACACGTAGGGTTACTTTTGTCCACTGAGTGTTTTGGACGGGTCGAGTCGTGACCCCGACCTGACCTAGACCTTCAAAATGATCAATTCGAGGTCAAATCGGGTCAAACCGGATATATTTCGACGGGTAATTTTGTCCGGGCAGTGTTTTGGACGGGTCAAATCGTGACCCCACCTCACATTGACCTTCAAAATGGACAATTCAAGGTCAAATCGCTCAATTCGCCGAAAAGCAGAGGGGAAACAGCCCGGACGAAGTCGGGTCCACCTGCTAGTCTCATATATATTTTGAAGACCTCTGTCTGTCTGTCTGTTTCGGGACGAAATTTGGTACGTGTGTGTAGTTTGACCAGGCGGTGGTCGTTGTCGTATTGGCGAGCCCGAGCGACGCCCGTGCAGCGCGTGCGACGCCACCTTCGTGCATGCGCAGACGAGATATCGGAAACGGGTGGATCTATCGACTTGAAATTTGTTATGTGAATGTATCTTGCCCCGGATACGAATTTTATCGGGTCGGCGAGCCCGTGCGACGCCAGCTTCGCGCATACGCAGACCAGATCTCGGAAACGGGTGGAGCTATCGACTTGAAATTTGGTTTTTGAATAGTCCGGACAACGTCGGGCTCATCGGCTAGTCTCATATATATTTTGAAGACCTCTGTTTGTTTGTCTGTCTGTCTGTCTGTCATTAATACAAATCTACGATTCTCGACCGATCGGGACGAAACTTGGTACGTGTGTGTAGTTTGACCAGGCGGTGGTCGTTGTCGTATTGGCGAGCCCGTGCGACGCCCGTGCAGCGCATGCGCAGACGAGATCTCGGAATCGGGTGGAGCTATCGACTTGAAATTTGGTATGTGAATGTATCTTGCCCCGGATACGAATTTTATCGGGTCGCCGAGCCCGTGCGACGCCAGTTTCGCGCATGCGCAGACCAAATCTCGGAAACGGGTGGAGCTATCGACTTGAAATTTGATATATAGGAGTACTTTTGTCCGGGGAGTGTTTTAGACGGGTCAAATCGTGACCCCGACCTGACCTTGACCTTCAAAATGGTCAATTCAAGGTCAAATCGGGTAAAACGGACGGATTTCGACGAAATTTTATACCCATGGGTACTTTTGTCCGGGTCAAATCGTGACCACGGCCTGACCTTGACCTTCAAAATGGTCAATTCAAGGTCAAATCGGGTAAAACGGACGGATTTCGACGAAATTTGATATATAGGAGTACTTTTGTCCGGGGAGTGTTTTAGACGGGTCAAATCGTGACCCCGACCTGACCTTGACCTTCAAAATGGTCAATTCAAGGTCAAATCGGGTAAAACGGACGGATTTCGACGAAATTTTATACCCATGGGTACTTTTGTCCGGGTCAAATCGTGACCACGGCCTGACCTTGACCTTCAAAATGGTCAATTCAAGGTCAAATCGGGTAAAACGGACGGATTTCGACGAAATTTGATATATAGGAGTACTTTTGTCCGGGGAGTGTTTTAGACGGGTCAAATCGTGACCCCGACCTGACCTTGACCTTCAAAAATGGTCAATTCAATGTCAAATCGCGCCTTTCGACGGATTTCGATGTTAGAGAGCAGAGGGGAAACAGCCGGACAAAGTCGGGCCCACCAGCTAGTGTTCTATAATTATCTTTCAAACAACTTGAATTAATTCTGATTTCTTTTGAAAGACAGGGAATAATTATTTAATTACTGAGAATAAAACCAAAAAAAATTCAATATTCAAGAATTTTAGATTTATGTCTCAAGTGAGTACTGTGCCAGGAAGACCGATCAGTCTATTATTGATTTATCGGTGGTCACACAGACCTGTGTATGTAAGGCTTTATTTGTGCAATAAATTATTTGCGCTTAAGCGCAAATACTTATTCATTTATATTTGTACTTAAGCGCAAATAAAGCATTACTTACTGTCAATCTGACAGCTTTGGAAAGCATGACAATTTATTCAATTGTATAGCAGAGATGTATGATATGATATTATTAATATTGTTTTATACATAAATTTAATTATGCAGCTTTATCAGGAAATATATGGAGGCCTAATTTGTTGAAAAATGTTACTTCTCTCAATCTGAGGTGGTTGATACTTTGTATCAATCGAAAAGATACCATTGTTCTATTAGGAACAATCAATTATCTGTTACAGACTGCTAAATATCACAAACTTGATATGTGTCACAATTTGCACGATATCTTTCCAAAATTTGTGCTGATAAAGAAGCATCAACGAAAAATGTTCTAGTATTTTTTTACGACAATCTAAGAACTTAAATAAGCGGTATCCGGTGTGTGAACTATAACTTTTCTGTCCTAAACCTAGTAAAAGGATTTAAATTAATTTATACTATCCTCTTTCTCTGGGATTTAAAAAATAAAAAACTAAAAAACTAATTTCCATTCTTGATTCAAGTCTTGATTTAGCTTCATTTGAAAATAATATCTTAAAATTGTTGTAATGGAGCATTCATCTCATCTTACTAGTATCGAGACTGTCTCAATGAAGGTTATAAATCCTCTCCAAATTGAGAATACATTGGTCCAATTCAGACTTTAGTGAGTCTCTTTCATTTGCTGATTTGTCTTGTTTCCTCCATCATAAATAACAAAACTAGCTGTTCTCAATTCCTGACAATCCTACTCATTGTGGTCAGAATTTGATCAATTTGAGCCGGATCCATATTTATTTAGAATTTGAAATTCACATTGTATATCCAGAAAAAAGAAATTTAGAGTGCATCTCTTACATCAGTGAGCACTGTGCCAGGAAAACCGATCGGTCTAATAAAGATTGACCTGTGTATGTAAGGCTATTATTTGCGCTTAAGCACAAATAACCTATTTGCGCTTAAGCGCAATTACTTATTTCATACCTAGTATTTGCTTGCGCAAATAAAGCATTACATACACAGAGATTGACAGCTTTGAAAGCATGAAATTTATTCAATTGTATAGCAGGGATGTATGATATGATATTATTAATGGATCCGGCTCAAAAACTATCTTCTGTTCTTGATTCGAGTCTTGTTTCAGCTTCATTTGAAAAAAATGTCTGCAATATTTGGAATGAAGCATTCAACTCATCTTATCTAGACTGTCTCAATGACGGTGTTTAATCCCCTCCAAACAGTCTCTTTCATTTCCTGACTGACATCAGTACTGTTTCATAAATTAAAAACCATTTGCAATTCCTGACATTAATCCAACTCATTGTGGTAAGAATTTTATCAATTTGAGTGGGATCCATAATTATTTAGAATTAGAAATGAAATTCACATTTTACATCTAGCTGTCACAATGAGTTCAAATGAAAAAAGGTGGGAAAAATGGATTCCTAATGAAAATGATAATTTGGACTAGCCCTTTATAAAAATGTTTTGGGGGTGATGTGCAAATATTGGATTTGCGCTTAAGCGCAAATAAAATGCACTTAATCGCAAATGAATTGCGCTTAAGAACAATTAGGGAATAAATGTGAAAACGGCCTCCCATAAAAATGTCTTATATGGGTTCCCTGCTAAAATTTTCTTTAATGTTGTATAATTTATTCTCAATACCGTTCCTGGTTGGATAATTCTGATTGGATTGTTTTGAAGAAGGATTATGCTGTGTAATTATGGCATCACCCAGCCTGGAGCACTCCTATCCATGGGGGAAAACCATAAAATTGATAAGCAGACTCACACCACATCAAACCAGTCTTGTTTTGTGCCAAGGTCTGGCGAAGCACGCAAGGTGGAGACAGGTGGACCAGTCCAACACTTCATATTAGTCAGACTAAATGTCAAAAATGACAGCAGCAATAAAACATTCTTGCAAGACCGTATTCTCGGTGCCGAAACATATATATAATAATGTGCAGTTTCGGTACCGACCTAGTGTGCAGACTTCACAGCACCGAAATGTGCCGTAAACCTGGCACCGTGGCAGTCACCTAATCGGTACCGTTACGGCGCCAGAATGTTTGCTGGCAGTCAACATCTTTTTCTCCAGAATTTAATCATATTTGGTGACTGGGATTGCGACCCCGCGGTTTCCCTCCATAGTAAATTCTAAAGCATCTTCTCAAGAACATTTAGCTCATATTTTGTATGGAAGGTGTTGTGGTGACTGGGATTTGTTCACGTGTCAAATAAGGGCGGATTCAGGATATAGCGCTTCCCGCCATTGCAATCCATAACATCTTCGCTGCTATGACGTCCGTAACTATCACGGACATAAAATTGCACGATATGTGCTCTATGGTCCATAGTACCTGTGGACTTGCTTCAGCACATCAGCACTAGTACAGCCTTGAACAGGCCATTCTTCATAACTGGAACTCATAGATTGGTGCATCGGAATAAGTGTATCTCGAAGTTTCAAACAATGTATGATGTTCCACTGAATGGTTCTTGTGATATTGCCGTTATTTTTTCCATTGTAAAATGGCAATAACGTCAACGGCCGAGCACACGACGTCATAACGTCATTTAGCAGCGAAGAGGTTAATAGGTCTCCAGCACCTGAAGACTAAGTTGGGTCACATTTGACATTATGGTCCCTTTGTGACTGGGATACAGATTTGTTCAAAGGGGGCCACCAGGTCAAATATGGCGTAACCAGCAACATAACTATATCCATGCTTAAAAGGTCTTCTCCAGAACCGAATGGAGTCATATTTGGTGTGGGGCTTCGAGGAAATGACAATATTTATGTTTAGATAGATATGTGTTCGACAAGTTTAATAAATAAATAAATAAATCCTATCTACAGAACATACAGGTTAGTTACATTCATACTCATACTAAATAATAACAAGAGGCCACAATGGTTCCGTAGTTGTGATGCCCATACGGGTTTGACATATTCATACTAAGTCATAACAAGAGGCAACTGTGGTTCAAT
The DNA here is from genome assembly GCA_032622095.1 of Siphonodentalium dalli. Taxonomy (NCBI): domain Eukaryota; kingdom Metazoa; phylum Mollusca; class Scaphopoda; order Gadilida; family Siphonodentaliidae; genus Siphonodentalium; species Siphonodentalium dalli. The sequence continues at coordinate 2,434,338 of CP136063.1, read as the reverse complement.
ATTTGATTCCCATAGAAGTAAGATACATTCATAAATATACTAAATGATAACAAGAGGGCACAGATGTGATGCCCATACCAGTTAGATACATTTAAACTCATACTAAATCACAACAAGGCTGATATGATATTCATTAAGGTAAGATGCATTCATTCCCATACAATGCACAACAAGAGGCCACCGTGGTTCAACAGATGTGATGCCCAAACAAGTTAGATACATTAATACTCATACCAGATCACAAAGAGGCTGATATGATATTGATAAAGGTGAAATTCATTCATTTCCATACAACGCACAAGAGGCCGTCGTGATTCAACAGATGAGATGCCCAAACAAGTTAGATACATTAATACTCATACCAGATCACAAAGAGGCTGATATGATATTGATAAAGGTGAAATTCATTCATGTCCATACAACGCACAAGAGGCCGTCGTGGTTCAACAGATGAGATGCCCAAACAAGTTAGATACATTAATACTCATACCAGATCACAAAGAGGCTGATATGATATTGATGAAGGTGAAATTCATTCATTTCCATACAACGCACAAGAGGCCGTCGTGGTTCAACAGATGCGATTGCATCCAAGTTAGATACATTTATCCACATAGCAAATCACAGGCTGGTATGATATTTATAAAGATAAGATGCAATGTTCTGGGGTTATTAAGCTCAGACAAATGTAAACTCACATTCATGACATCAGTCCACATGGACAGGACACATGGATAGACAGATTGCCCCCAGGATACTTGGATAGACAGATTCCACCCAGGACACATGGATAGACATATTCCCCCCAGGACACATGCATAGACAAATTTCCCCCTGGACAGATGGATACCCCACAGGACAGATCCCACCAGTATACTTGGATAGACGGATTCCCCCAGGATGCATTGATAGGCGGATTCCTCCAAGGATACGTGGATAGACAGATTCCCCCAGGACACATGTACAGACAGATCCCACCAAGTCACATGGATAGACAGATTCCACCAGGACACATGGGCAGACAGATTTCCCCCAGGATATATGGATAGACAGATCGCCCCCAGGATAGATTCACCAGGACACATGTATAAACCGATTCCCCCAGGACACATGGACAGGCAGATCCCCCCAGGACACACGGACAGACAGATTACCCCCACCAGGACACATGGACAGACGGATTCCCCCAGGATACTTGGATAGACGGATTCCCCCACGACACTTGGACAGATTCCACCCAGGATACATGGATAGACGGATTCCCACCAGGAAACACGAATAGACGGATCCCCCCCACTGCTGTTGTGGGCATTTACTGACATCTGGACACACGGATATCTGGACTGCTTTGATTATATAATAATTACATCCACTTTATCTTCTATAACATTTTTCCGTTGGTTTCCAAAATGCTAATGTGTTTAACCCTTTCATGATGGGAGTTGTACTGATGAAGCATTAAAGATCCTGTGCTAGTGCATTCCTATAGGGAGACTTGCATATATAAGAGGATGCACCGGCTTACAAGATCAAGGTAAATATTGTTAGGACAATGCTTCCTCTTATATATGCGCCGCTCCCTATGCATATATAAGAGAATGCATTGGCACAGGGTTTTCACAAAATTTCAGGAACCTCCAGTCATGGAAGGGTTAAATAGGATAATTACATTAGGGCAGAAGTGAACGTAAGAATTTCATCACAACATCATGCAACATCGTGACAATGGCACGATAAAGTTCGCAATATATAATGATATATCCAAATCAAAATGAATTTACAGGTTGATATTTTTCACTCGATGTCATTATAAGTATTAACATTGGTTTCTTAATATAATTACAAAGAATCATGCTGAATCGCAAACTGTTTATAAAATGGAATTTATAAGTTTGTGGTTCAACATAATGCCCATAAACTGCGACATTACATTAGGAAACCAAGATTATCCCTTATATAAAAGTTTTTCATTCAAATACATGTTACATCTTAAGCTAGCTACAATACATCTGGTAACTCTCATTTATGGTATATCTAAGATGTTGTCCTCCTCTTGACTTGCATTGAATGAATACTCCACCTCAACTAGATTGCATTCGCTGACATTCAGACAGATGGAAAGACTGTCAAGCCGGAAAGTACATTTCACCACAAATAATACATTTAATTATAAGATTCTCCATTCACTGACATTCAGACATATGTTACATCAACATTACAAAAGCCAGTAATAGTTGCCATAGCAATGTTTGCTCTTACACTATTCAGGTCATGTGACTTGGTAATGCAAAGGACGGCTCAGTAATAATTTCTCTATTTAACAATTTCATGACTGGAGCTACCAGAAATTTGCGAAACCCTGTGACAGAGCATCTCTTATATATGCGAGTCACCCATAGGGAGCCTCGCGTATATCGAGAATGCATTGTCTTACAATGTCAAGGTAAATATTGTTAGGCCAATGCATTCTCTTAAATATGTGATTCTCCCACCTTGATCTTGTAAGCCAGAACCTTCTCTAATATATGCGAGGCTCCCTATGGGAGACTCACATATATAAGAGAACTAGCAGGGTTACCCGGCGTTGCTCAGGTTAATGTATGATGTGGATATTTGTTGTGAATAGAGAATGCTCTTGCTTAAAGTGTTTTACGTTTTCTCATAAATTGTATATTCAAATAGCATCACAAAACATGATTATTACAGTCATGGAATATAAGTAGTGGCTCACCTTGTCAATTGTCATTCTGTTTATCGCGATTAATCCGTTCCACCAATAATGAAGTATTTATTTATTTACAACTGCGTATACATTAGACGTTATAATATGATACATGAACATCATAAACACATTAGTTCGATAAAAGATGATAATTGGGTTTTTCATATTGAGATGTATCACTAAATCTAGTGGGTTGGACTAAGATATCGAGGACACCTGGCTATCATATCTCCACGAAGATACAGATGTTTCAAAGAAATTTCCAGGTGCTCCTCTGTTCATGGTGCTATATATTGACAAAATATTCTTAGTTTAAACGAAATGTTGCTGCGCCCATATATCAGCTACATGTGCCAGGCACAGAGCGAGATTTTGAGTTGTTTATGTCAGTCGATGAGTCTGTTCTAAAACCCTTGTCAGATGTCAGTATTGGTAGGATCCTGAAAAGTCTTGTGCTACTAACTGCATTTTCTTGTATATAAGAAGAAACTATATTTGACTTAACACTGTGACCACTATTTTTGAACAGGCCTTCCATATCTCTTGACAAATTGTAACTTTTTGTGGAAACTGTATCGAATGGAACAGACTAAATTTTGTTATTATATATATGCAATCCTCTGACGGTTCGAGGTCTCTCAGTTTGCACGAATATATGTATCTCTTCAATAGAATGATAAATATACGTTTAATGCTTCTTCTAGTTATCTCTTTTTGCTAGCTCATTGTGTGAATGCCTTGATTGCCATTCCCATATAAATATGACTGTTAAGAAGATATAATTGTTCAAGTGACTTATGTGGGTCACCATATGTTGGGATTGTGAAATGTGAACGCCCAACTACTTAAAATGATATGGAGATGGCCTGGTGACTGTATATAACTTATATGTGGATATCGGCGAATAGCAATCTTATCAATGATAGTGCATATCCGCTCGCCATCCGTGACGCAAACTACACCAAATGTGATTTAATTCATGGTATATCATTAGAGAAAAACGTGTATGAATTTGGTGGAATTTGGTTTATTAAATCAATTGTTGATGCAACGCTGACTCGAACAACGCCATATTACGAAAGTGATTATGTATTCGTTTGGTGGAAATCAGCGACAAAACTATTTCACCATATTTTTTTTAATTTCCCCTCCCACCAACAGCGTCATTGTAGAAAATTTTAACCCGCACCATTATATTCCTTGTAAAAAGTTACCCCTCTTAGAACGCCTTGGTGTCATCTCGATTGTACCGCGTGAAGTTATATATAGAACGCACACAGACAGACAAAAAGACAGACAGACAGCACGATTTTATTTCTTGTATCATTTGAGAAGAACGTGTCTGAATTTGATGGTAATTAGTACTAAAAATATTTTGTATCAGTTTTGGTGACCCTCCCGTCCATATTTCGGACTCAAGCTGCACACACTAAGACTCATTAGAGATTAGAGTTGCATATATATGAAATTGGTGAAAATTGGCGAGTATACAAATTCGTATCAAATTTAAGGTCCCCATATCTCTCACCCATAGGGCACCAATTTGGTGTATCTAAACCACACGATAAGATTCCTCGTGTCCCGGAGAAGAATAGGTATCAATCTGGTGGAAATCGGCACTAAACATATAGATATAATTTTTTGTGTCCCTCTCATCTCTATACACCACTGACTCGAATAGCCCCACTTGTGACATCCTTAAACCACACGATTACACTCCAGATATCATGGAGATGATTGTTTATATGTTTGGTGATAACCGACCATTATCTTTCTCGTAAAAAGCTACTCCTAGTAGACCCATTTGGCATCATTTAGATGGTCCCCTGTGAATTTCTATAGAACACAGACAGACAGACAGACATTCGCAAATATAGATATAGATATGTGGATATCGGCGAATATCAATCTTATCAATAATAGTGCATATCCGCTCGCCATCCGTGACGCAAACGACACCAAATGTGATTTAATTCATGGTATATCATTAGAGAAAAACGTGTATGAATTTGGTGGAATTTGGTTTATTAAATCAATTGTTGATGCAACGCTGACTCGAACAACGCCATATTGCGAAAGTGATTATGTATTCGTTTGGTGGAAATCAGCGACAAAACTATTTCACCATATTTTTTTAATTTCCCCTCCCACCAACAGCGTCATTTTAGAAAATTTTAACCCGCACCATTATCTTCCTTGTAAAAAGTTACCCCTCTTAGAACGCCTTGGTGCCATCTCGATTGTACCGCGTGAAGTTATATATAGAACGCACACGGACAGACAAAAAGACAGACAGACAGCACGATTTTATTTCTTGTATCATTTGAGAAGAACGTGTCTTAATTTGATGGTAATTGGTACTAAAAATATTTTGTATCAGTTTTGGTGACCCTCCCGTCCCTATTTCGGACTCAAGCTGCACACACTAAGACTCATTAGAGATTAGAGATGCATATATATGAAATTGGTGAAAATTGGCGAGTATACAAATTCGTATCAAATTTAAGGTCCCCATATCTCTCACCCATAGGACACCAATTTGGTGTATCTAAACCACACGATAAGATTCCTCGTATCCCGGAGAAGAATATGTATCAATCTGGTGGAAATCGGCACTAAACATATAAATATAATTTTTTGTATCCCTCTCATCTCTATACACCACTGACTCGAATAGCCCCACTTGTGACATCCTTAAACCACACGATTACACTCCTGATATCATGGAGATGAATGTTTATAAGTTTGGTGATAATCGGCGACTAAACAATTTGTTTTTTATCAAATTTGGTGCCAATCCCTCCCCTCTCCATCTCTCACCCAAACAGCACCACTATGGCGTCTTTAAATCACGATTAGATTCCTCGTATCATGGATAAGAACGTGTATCAATTTGGTGGAAATTGGCGCTAAAAAGATTGTGCATCAATTTTGGTGCCCCTGTCCCTTTCAATGCAACCCTGACTCGAATGAGGCCACATTTGACAGATAAAAGCCACACCATTAGACTCCTCATACCATGGGGATGATTTTGTATAAGTGTGGTGGCAATCGGCGATTTATTTTCAAATTTTGTGCTCACCCCCTCCCAATCTCTCATCCAAAAACAACTATTTGGCGTTGTTAAATCGCACAATTAGATTCATTGTATCATGAAGAAGAATATATATCAATTTGGTGGAAATCGGCGCTAAAATTTGTTTTATCAATTTTGGTGCCCCTGTCCCCTTCCGTTCAACCCTGACTCATGATCAAACGACGCCACTTTTGACATATTTAAACCACACCTTTGGATTCTTCATATCATGGGGATGATTATATGTAAGTTTCGTGGCAATCGGCGACAGAAAAACAAATCTGCCCCCCCCCCTTCCGGGCACCCCTGACGCGAACGGCGCGACTTTTGCCATATTTAAACCACACCATTAGATTCCTCATAGTATGGGGATGATTATATATAAGTTTGGTGGCAATCGGCGACAAATTTTTTTTCTGCCCCTCCCCCTTTTCTGCCCTGACAACAACGGCGTCACTTTAGAAAATTCTAACCCCGACTATTATCTTTCTCGTAAAAAGTTACTCCTAGTAGACCCCTTTGGCATCATCTAGATGGTCCCCTGTGAATTTCTATAGAACACAGACAGACAGACAGACAGACAGACAGACAGACAGACATTCGCAAATATAGATATAGAAGAAGATAGATGCATGGCACAGGATCCTGTCATGAATGGGTTAAAGATGTATTCATGATTCCAGTTATAACGACATCATTGAAAGTATCAACTGTTGCTCAACTCGGAGAGGGGATAATTCCAAATATGGAGCGATAAAGAATGCGGAAAGTTTAAATGTCTAAATAATACCAGAGGTCAGCCATAAGGCCATAATGTCAGTCAGTTGGCTTAAAAATGTTGGCTGTAGGACATGGCGAAATATTTAGTGATGGAAAGAGTAAAATCCATTGATATGCCGTCAGCCATGTTTTTGATCAAAAATCATTCAAATTCGATCTACAATTGAACCTGAATATGTCTGTAAATTTTCAAAAAATTTCTCCGATAAATATGGAATGCATCGTGTGCCGATGGTTTCAAATTTGAAATTCACGATGGCCACTAGTGACCGATTTGTAAAGAAATTTGGAAAAATGCTCACCCCGAAAATCAATATGTCAAGTTTTGTGACGATCCGTTGAGGGCTGTACGCGTCCTGTACCGAAGGATTTAGTAAAGAAAAGAGTAAAATCTAAGATCCAAGTTTTTCAACAAAATTCGGACAAATCTGGACAGGAGATCCATCTGAAGTTTGGTGACGATCGGATCAGGGATGTGGTTTGTAGGGTGTGCCAAAGGATTTAGTCATGCAAAGAGTAAAATTCAAGATATCTGCCAGTGGCCATGTTTTTCATCGAAAATTGTTCAAATTCGAGAGCTACCATCCAGAGGTGATTCTAAACATGAATGTAAATTTTCAAAACAATTCTCCGATAAATGCTGGCTGCAGGGTGTGCCAATGGGTTCAAATTTGAAACCACAATGGCTGCTAGTGGCCATGTTTTCGGATGAGTTTCGACAAATAAACGAGAAGCCGATCACAATCGGCAGATGTTTAACCCATACCTTGGCGATAGCTACTAGTCATAACTGATAATTTGTCAAAGATATGATCACAGGAATTAATCCATATATCAGTACCAAACTTGAAATCAAAAGCACAAATAATTTGTCTTAAGAAAGGGTTAAAGTATTTGGGGTGGGGAGGAGTAGTTTTAAATCTCACAACTCTGTCCCTATTCACCCAAGGACCTATCATTGTGAGATCCAATGGTTTAGTGATTTCGGAGGACATGTTTAGGAGTTTAAGTTAACTCATTGGAAGCAAAAGTGATAAATCCCTATCTTTAACACTTTTGACATGCCAGATATTCAAAATTTATTCACTTCTAAAGAGAAATTATAATTTGTTGACAAGCCAGACTGCTTAGAATGACATACATGTAGGGGATTCCATCTCACTTTAATTACCCCCCCCCTTCCCCCATTCACCCCAGTTATTTGTTTATCAAACATGGAGAGATATAAGATCAGATCTGACCTGTGTATTAAATAAGATTAAGTGTTTCATAACAGGGGTGTATGCATGGTTTTCAAAAATATATGTTGTTTATACAATTCAAAAGTATTATCTATATAATGTTATACAGACATAATATGATGAGGATGCTTGCCCCTATGACCACTAAATCGTTCATATAAAAGAAAGTAAGTTAGCTCTCATTTGAATGGTTTCACACATTACAATGTTTTACAAGTAGCTTGGACACTAAAAGCCACAACTTTCAATGTTAATCTTCTAAGTGCTCTGTGGCCCCTAAAATTCAATCAACCATGAAAATATGAACATATGGGAAAATAAGGTTCCTGGAAACACTAACATCTACCATATTGATTTTCAAAACAAGTCATCATTTACAATAGTCATGTATATTTATCTGCCTGATTCCCATTGCATAGATAAATCATATTGGCCATCAGCTGTTATTTAAATTTCAAATTGAAAGCATATGTCTGAAGGGTTAATATATATTTCAAAAATCAATTAATCAGTCAAAACCAAAATTGATATAAGTGAATAGTGTGCAAAGATACCCAACAGATATTAAGAGATATGAGGAAAAGTCCATGTACGTTATAGCATGTGTCTATGGAAACCTTGGAAAGGGTTAATTATTTTTGAAGCAAATTAATGGAATTTAGAAGACACTAAGTCTTATATAGGTGAGTGGGGGGGGGGGGGGGGGGGGGGGGGGGGGGGGTCTTATCTCACCCTGTAATGAAATTTCAAGAATAGGATAAACACCAGTCTTATGCTGCCATTAATCAAATTGACAGTTTGAATAAACAAACAGCCAGCCACCAGTGTTGTTTATCTTGACCACCAGAGCTCTGTATAATATGTCATCACTCATTTCATAACAGATTTCATTTGGAATGACAACATCTATAAAATGTCCTCTCATATACTCTGGATGTTGACATGGTAATTTATTGATATCATTATATTACATGAAACTATTGCAATAAAATCTTCATATTTTCAAAACAGGATATCACACCTAATTAATCGTATAAAACTAAAATAAATGAAAGTGTCAATATTTTTTGTTATTAATTTTTTTTTTTATTGTTATTAAAGTTCAAACAAAATTTAATATTTGTATATGCTAAATTTAGCAAGGAGCTAAATCTAAAAAAATCCAATTTTTTTCTGGAAAAAGGGTCATAACTCCTTTAAAATTAATCGGATCAAACCCATATTCGAACTCGACCTGTATTTTGGGCTGTGAAACTCACATACCAAATTTGGTTCCAATCAAACTCAAAAATGTTTGAGTTATGGCAGAATGCGTGAATTCTAAGTTGAAAAAGGGCCATAACTCTGTAACAAAATCTAGGATCAAACCCAAATTCGAACTCTATCTGTATTTTGGGCTGAGAAACCCATATACAAAATTTGGTTTCGATCGGATAGAAAATGTTTGAGTTATCGCATTACTCGTAAAGTGTCTACGAACAGACAGACGGACAGACAGACGGACGAACGACGAGTGGTCAATCCGGGCAACGACACTATGTTTACCATACTATGGTATGGGTAAACATAAAAACATTGATGGCTTCCATCTGGAGGTCACCTCGAAGATCCCATATGAAGTTTGGTGACGATCGGATGATCAATGTGGCCTGTAGCTTGTGCTGAAGGATTCAGTCATGCACAGGGGTAAACGGTTATCAGAAATCCCCAAAAACTTGGCATTGAATGAGTTAGTCGTAAAATTGGTAGATCATGAACACTACTGCACTCCAAAAAATGATAATGTTCAGCTCGTGATATCAGGGTCAGGCTTTTTTGTGGGCACTTTTGTTGTAAAATTTGCATTGCGAGCTCTTTTGATCTATCGATAGCGCTACTAGCGAGATGCTAGTTTACGTCCAAGAAAGCCTGAATACACATTCTATAACAGGCTATACACGTTAGTGACCAGCTCACATAAAACCACCAATAAATGTAATAAAATATCACAATTGTGACAATCAACTGGTTTATTTTTCCTGAACTCCACAGCTAAAAGCATTTGACCTCTTGAATTAAGACAGCTTTTTCCATCATAGCACTCATAACTTCATAAGGTAAACGTAAACAAGTGGTTGTAAATATAAATAATTGTATCATGGTTTCCTGGTAATTTGTAAATTACGTATATATCGAGAGATGTAAGAGTAACATTAAGAATATCGAGAGATGTAAGAGTAACATTAAGAATATCGAGAGATTAAGAAATGTTAAACTAATAAGTAATATAAATAACACTTACAATAAATATAAACACATATTAATAGTGATGGTATGTTGGAATAAATTAACACGTTCGCTGCCACTACGAATTAACTCGTAGTAAACGGTTCCATGGGGACTGCTACTACGAGTTAACTCGTAGTAATGTTCATACCACATAAATAATAACACAATCCGCAAGCAATGTTGGTGTAGGTGCCAATACATGCCCAATGATCCCATTGATCGATTTTATATGTATAATTACAATGGCTTGAGATACGATTCCCACAGCGTGAACAGGGGGTGGGGTCCAGATAGCAATCTTGGTAGGATACTCCAATTCACCAGGACCTCTTCTGTACGTCCCTGAACCATGAGACACATGTGCAACTAGACCATTCCCGGATACATTGTGTATATATAAAGGAATTGTCGATCAAATCCGGATCAAATGAAAGATAAAACATGTTATAAAGCTCCTACGAGATAACTCGTAGTCAGCACCTGGGATGAAACTCACCAGTGGTCATCGCTGGTGCCAGCTACGAGTTATCTCGTAGGTAAACATATTATGTTGTTGACGTCTTATTCGACGTAGTCTGTACCAATTATCATATATAAATTCATTTACCATGTCTTACATACGATATGCTTGTACATGTATAGCACTCTTCGTCATCTAAGACACTGACAAAGTAATTGTAGTTAACTACGAGATAACTCGTAGCTGGCACCAGGGATGAAACGTTAATAAATTCCGTCACAGGTGCCGACTACGAGTTATCTCGTAGTAGTCTTATAACATGTTTCAGCATCATATGACCCGATATTGGTCGAACCATTACTCATACATACGTAAAATATCATCTACTATCGGCAAAACATCAAATCCCATGTCGGCATATGGGATGGAATTACCCATTGGTTTTCGGCAGTGAACGTGTTAACAGCACACATTGTCCTAAATCTGGTGTGTATGGGTGTATTTGATTGTTTATGGTGACTGGGTGTACTTGGTTGTTGACATAGAAGCCGAAAATTGTCGAATACACTTCTGCTTTCAGTTTAAACATAAACAAATCGATGTTAGTCCTAATAAACCGGAATATTCTATGCATAATTTAATATGAAACTTAAAGATTATTATACATTATTATGACCATAATCAGGTAAAATAGACCATTCCCATCACCAGGTCTGGACGTAAAGCCTGTTATAGAATGGGTGTTAAGGCGTTCTCGGATATAAATTATTAGCATCTCGCTGTCCCAATATCTTTGGTTTACATATGAGCAGACTTGGACTATAACATTGTACCCCCAGATAGTGCTGGGCGGTATTTAAGCATAAAATACCGCGGTAATCCTAAAACCATACCGAGGTATACCGTATTACCAATTATTACAACTGATCCCTTAAAACACCCATTGAGTAGTAATCGTTTGGTACACATGTCAACTGTTTTTGGAGGAAATCGAATAGCTACACAGCTTACAATAAATAAGGAAACACACACACACCAACGCTCCATTTTATACAATTATGGATTAACAAACAGTGGCAATGTTTCATTTGTCTGCATGCATCATGCATGGATTGATGACAAGGTACGCTGATCTCAAATACATGTAATAATTGCGAGTTATGGAACCATCATTCAGCGGATACATCCAAGAGCTTTGAAATAAACCCCGCTGACTTGCACAGAGCACATGCTCTTATTAAAGTTGGGTATTGGAATATTCTGCCGGGTGTGAATAATTATAATGCTTCTATTTCTAAATGCCGGGAAATAAGGTTTTATTACTTTCAAAGTATTTAACTTAATATAGAACTATTATTCACTTCCCGGTTGAATTATTATAAATCATACATATAAATCCATGTTTATGAACGTGAGGCCAAACTAGCATGAATGTGTGTTTCTGGTAACGGGTCTAAAAATTATTGGGGCGGGTGGGCAATTTTACATTTTATTTTATTTTTTCATTTTATTTTTCAAAACTTAACTAACAACTGAACACTGAGCAATTATGAAGTCAGACATCAGAAATAGAGAAAATAATATATGCAATAATATCCGAAAGCAATACTTACAAATAAATGATCTCAGATGAAATTCAGTTACATGATAGTGCACCCAACTGTTTTTATTTCTTCACTGTGCACAAACATTTATCTATCACAGCTTTCAACCAGCCTTAGTGCCACCACAGACGCTACGATTAAAATCGTAAGTGGGGAAAATCGTAGGTGGAGAAATCGTAGCTTGCCCGCAGTCGCTACGGTGCTGCGATCTTTGCAGCTACGATTTTCGTGGTATTTACAACATGATCAGTGCGACAGTGGTCATGTGACAGCTACGATCGCGCGCGTTGCCAAAGTCACGCCACGATTTTCCTGGTAAAATCAAACAGTGCTTGATTGCTACGATTTGGCTACGATATTGTCGTGGGCATGCGCATTGGATGCTTCCTCCTGCGATTTCCCCCACTTACGATTTTAATCGTAGCGTGTGCGGTGGCACTTACATATATATTATAATATATAAATAATGCATGCCAGGCTTATAATTGGCTATGGGGGAGTAGTATGCCAAAAGAATTATCGGGATGTGTCGACTACTACATGTAGTATAACTGTATTACTGTTTGACATAGTCAATGAGAAGACATTCATTATGTAGGCCTATTAATATTATATAGTGAACAGTCCAGGTCTGCAAATTTGAGGCAAATTACCGTTCAGTTCGCATGAGGTTAACTACATGGAGAATAAAAATACCGCAAACGAAAAACAGATTGCACCAATGGTTTCTTTACATGTACTGATGTTGGTCTCGATATCACTGATTCTTAATTATTGCTTAATCAGGTCCCAAAATGAGACACTCAAAATTATAAACTTTCAATGAGTTGCCCATTAGCAGTTAATGGTAATAGTGATTATAACAGTTTGAGTAACTATTCTGGTAACATATGGGTTAGCTAACCTGGAACACTGGGTGACATTGGTGTGAATTCTCGCAAAATGTCTCTGTCTGATGTTGTCGCAATATTAATTAGCCACAAATTTTGGAAATTGGTCTCAGATATTACAATTTACGACAATCTTATGCAGAGTGTTATTAGTTACAAGTAACATCATGTCTTCATGATACATGCATTTATTTCAATAAATTTTTTAGCAAAGACATTTCTATCAGAACTTGTTTATCATCAATAAAAATGTCATTCGGTTTGGTTGGCGATTATTGCAATACGCCAGGAGAACAGCATGTGCGTAACATAACTATTACAAGTATAACGTACCAGGGTTCGCACTGCTGCTTGCCAAATTTGCCAATGGCAAAAAATATTTTCATTTGGTAAAAAATTTGGCAAGTGAATTTTTAATTAGAGGATGTGAACTATCTGGTCATAAAACATTGAACGTGGGTTAATCGTTACGTGTGCCGAATTACAGACAACACAATGGGAAACCAAAACAAGAAATCTATAAATTTACATGTAGCAGTGTTATGTCGACAGTTATATGTAATCTTCTTTAGTTTTCACAAAATGGTAATCTCATCTTTCTGTCATAGTCAAACTTTCATCAAACAGCTAATTTTTCATTGAGGCTGTTATAAGTACTTTGTAACATGATCTCAATGTAGATACCGCAAAAAGGTAATTATTAATTTGATTTGAAAATTAACCCTCCCTTTGTTCATTTGGATTATGGACGGGTGTAGTTATTGTAACAATGCATTATATGGCACATATTCATGATGTCAGCGTTATATTACCAGCGAGTATAAGACAATATGTTAATCAGCCGATTGTAAATGACAGATTAATTTATGGCTCGTTGATTTCAGCAGTAGTACAAGGCCAAATAATATGTATCCTTGATGACTGTGTAGCAACATTAAATGTAGTTTGCAGGCAGGTGTCGCTTATATATTTATTGCTACTTTGATATTTATTAATAACACTAACTTGCTTTTCTATTAGCTAATTTTACACGTGTCTGTGGTTAGTTTTTAACAAAGATAAAAACACGATAATTTCCCAATTATACGTGCAATTAAATTTGGCAAATATTTTTTTAATTTGGCAAAACATTATTTCATTTGGCAAAAATTTTGACAAGAGAAAATTTTCGTCCAGCGCCAACCCTGTAACGTACTCTGGGGATAACTTATCGACAATTTCATGCATAAGATATTCTAAACATAACATCATCTTTGACTTGTTTTATTTTATTTATTTTTATGAAAAGGAATAATAAATGGGGTGATAAATATTATATATATGTATAACAACAACTAAATAAGCGACCTGCCAATCTCGACCGGAAGTGCCGCCATTTTGATATGACGTATTTGTCCCCGCATGTTTTTCCAGCGTCGTTATCTATTTTCGATTCGCGATGCTTGCGTTTCTGTTATATCTTATTTGTCCCTGTGAGAACAATGGTCCCTGCGTGTTGACAATAATTTGGTGGTTATTTTAAAATTGCATCTATAGTACAAGGGGGGGGGGGGGGGGGTTTAGACAGGAACATAATAATAATATAATAAATTAGCCTACATATGGTAGTAAAATGTATGATTGTCTGTTTCCAAAGCATGTATGTGCCGAATATATTTCTCTCTCTTATAGACTATAGGAATGGTCGTTAATATCTACCCTGGCTACACTCGTATATATTATATTCCACCCGTTTAAAATATGGGAACTTTGTTATGTTCTGACGGCGAACTAATTCATAGCATTCAACACACAAAGCAGGGAATATATTTCTTTGTTCCTTAATAATCTATTTCACAGTAGGGGCCATGGTACCAATTCCAAATTGCATGATTTTTTGCCACGTTTGTGAGTCGATATCGCAATACACATGCATTGATTACCCGGAAGAAAATGGGTGCAAATCAGACTTGGCTCATCAGACATGCAATCTCGAGCTGGGACCTACACTTACTGTGGAATACCGGTACATTATTATTACGGAGGAACAGTTATTACCTACACATTATATATTATCTGCAATGTTTTTATCAATGTTTAAACTTCCCTGTGAGAACATGAACATGATTTGAACTGGTGAATTATGAGCTCTATGCGGACGTAGTCAGAGTAGAGATTCATGACATGCAATGATCTAGCCAAATATATAACCTCCCTGGCAAGGGGGGGGGGGTCTTCACATTTTGTTTCCAGACACAAGGCGGGTGGGTGGGTGGGTGTGTCGGGCCGGAAAAGGTGAGTAGTGCAATTTTCAAGGTTCCTACGCTGAAATTTACTCATGCTGTCCTTTATTAATGGTATATAGACACTTATATACATGAATATTTATCATTTAGAGCATATTTAACTGCATGTTGGAGGTCAATATATGGTCTGAGGATCTAATAGCGGTACAAATGCAAGCATTCTGGCAAATATAAGTCGAAATTGCCACTGGAATTCACATCAGATTCATTCCTTGGGTGTGAAATAATATTGTATGTGTGTATTGTGTAGCAATGTGGTGACTGATTGGAGGTCCGGGGCCTGTCAGTACTGTATGCAGCTAGAAACTAGGGTTTGATGTCTGGAAGGACGAGTTGGTTCTACGTGGATTAAACCCCATGTTTACATTTTGCATTATAATTATAATTACTCCGTGTGTCTGTAGTACGCCTGTCTCTGACACGGGCCTAATAGTTTTATGGGGCTAAAGCCATATTATGACTGAAGGGATCGCTCTCACCAAAAAAGGTGCCGAAGGGTACACATGGTTTGTAGATGTGCTGAAGGGCACACACGGGTACACAGGGTTTCTGGTCTGCACTAACACCGTTCATTAAAGTGTGTTTCTGAAAGTATGGCGGCCATTATATTTGTTTTCAATTGATTTTAATGTTCATTGGAATGTAACAATTAATTACAGAACTCATGACAGTCACGAAAACTAAACGTCATTTAGAAAAATATGTGTACTCTTCAGCACAATTTCGAATCCTGTGTACCCTTCAGCACTTTTTTTTGTGAGAGTTACCCCTTCAGCCATATTATGCCAATGAGGTTCCATGACAATTATCAGGCCATGCCTTTATTATTAATTTAAAAAAATTATATCGCCTGTTAAAAATATATAAGAACAAGTTAGGTAACCTAGATATCTATTGAATATAAAAGTATCAATTCGACCCATCTTTCACCGCCACATATAACTTACTCAATAAAACCTTCACTCATTCTGACTCATGTTTGAATTTTCGATCTGCCCAACAATCTTCCCATGAATGTTGACCACGATATCGAGTTTTATTAATGAGGTAAAATCTCCAATTAAGACCGAAACAGGTTTGACACATTGTCATGAGCACCGTACATGACCTAACTGTAATCTTACTATTAGAAGTGGGGTATAATATATAATTATTTTTTTGTGTAATCATTGATTCCAATGACTGACAACAACATACATAGACACGATAATGCCGACATAATATTGCTTTAGTATAACGGTTAGTCCACGTTCTTAACAGTGGCAGCTAGTACACCAACGAAATAACACAAACATGTATGTATAGGCAAACGCACTTTATCAAGTGATATAGCAAGCACAAACTTGGAAACATCGAGTTATGTTTGCCAGAATGCTTGCATTTATACCGCTATTGGAACCTCAGACCATATATAGACCCCGGCCCACATGGAGTTAAATGTGTTCTAATTGATATATATGAGTCTATATATAAGATTAATAAAGGACAACGAAATTTCAGTGTAGGAACAAAAATTCATTACCCGACCCCGACACACCCATATTCACACCCCCCCACATTGAGTCTGGTAAAATGCATGTCATGAATGTCTACTCTGATTATGTATGTATATGGATCCCTTACAGTCGTGGAATTTCTTCCGGGTACCATGGCCCCTACTGTGAAATAGATGATTAAGGAACATGTACATTAACAAAGAAATATATTCCCTGCTTTGTTTGTTGAATGCTATGAAGTTCCCCATCAGAACATTAAACACAGTTCACACATTTTAAAGGGTGGAATATATAATCTCTATGTGCGTAGCCAGAGTAGAAATTATCGACATGGACTAATAGTGGTCGACCATTCCTATATTCTATGAGAGAGAAATATATTCAGCACATGCTTTGGAAACAGACAATCGTACATTTTACTACCGTATATAGGCTTGAAATACAAAGGCATCTCAACTTAATTAGTTATTATTATTATATTATTATTATTATTATTATTATTATTATGTTCCTGTCTACCCCCCCCTTGTACTATAGATGCAATTTTAAATAATCACCAAATTATTGTCAACACGCAGGGACCATTGTTCTCACAGGGACAAATAAGATATAACAGAAACGCAGGCATTGCGAATCGAAAATAGATAACGACGCTGGAAAAACATGCGGGGACAAATACGTCATATCAAAATGGCGGCGCTTCTGGTCGAGATTGGCAGGTCACTTATTAAAATTAGCCATTTTCCCGTGAAACTTAGGCCAGGCACGGGAGGTACAAAAAACTAGGAATAGGAGTAGAAATGTCGGGGTGTTCCCCTGTCGTATTGTGGTAATCGCCAATCATTCGGTTTGAACACTCAAAAATTAGGACTCTCTGCTTGCCAACTAAATGGCAGAAACTATTTAAATGTGCTAGGTAGCAATGATCGGACACTTGTGGGATCATTATCATAAAATAGTAAACTGCATGATCAAACTTAAAACGAGAGGCCGATCACGATCGGCAGATGTTTAACCCATACCTTGGCGATACCGATTAGCTATTTTGATAAATTCTTACACCAACCTTTTCATGAGTGCAAAAGTTTCAACAATTCACACCTTACTATTAAGGTCACAAGTGGAATCAGACTTATTGGACAGCTTGCTCACATAAACACAATAGGAACACGGATGTGGCATTCGATTTCAACCTATTAGGTCACTCCAACACAGATATGTCTTATAGAGTGATAAAGCTAATTAAGCTCAATCCATAGTCAGAGAGAAGAACCATAGCAGTTAAAGACAAAATAGTTAAGTAGATAAACATCATAGCACTCCATTTATTTGCTTATTACATTGGAATGTGAGACATAACATATTTTGTTTTTTTTGTGTTATTTTTGTTATTATGTTTTGTGTTTATAGTTGCATAATTAAAAATTCATGGGATCATTTAGATGGGAGAAAAGGGTTAATATTTCCCATTCAAAAACCAATGAATACCTGAACAACTTTACAAGTGAGGGATGTATAGAGCTGGATATAAAATGATTGATAATGATTGGATATAATTTTCAGATAGCTAGAGGTAGGATATGAGATTGGTCAGATTTAAAATATTTAATATGATCATACGCAAGCGTAATTTAACATGCCATCATGTCGATTTCAACGATAGTCGACAAACAACGTTATCGTGTAACTTTCACCATTGACCGAATTCGCGTGGAACTGAATGTATCTTCTGCTTTGTTCATAAGTATGTGTTTTCATTCTATTCAAGAAAATAGGATATATATGGATTATCAGATGCATGTAAGTATGCAGACTTATGACAACAATCAAATCCATATTAAATATTATCTTATTTCCTTTCGCATGGTATAGTCTCCACAGAACCATGCAGTATTGATCGTGTTGAGTTGTGGTGCTTTTAATTTATTTTTAAAAATATTAAAACTTCCTAGGGTCCGAAGACTTGATCCAATAGAGTGCCTGAGTAGACCCGTTAGAAATTCATTAATGACCTATTTTCCCGTATAAATAATGAAAGTGTCAATGACACTGTATCTCAACTTGGAAAGGGAATAATTTAATGTATTACAGTCAATGGAGCGATTAGGAATGTGGAAAGTTGAATGTCTAATACTAGTTTATAGACATGAAGAGAAAAGTAAAATCCAAGATGGCTGCTGATGGCCATGTCTTCGGCCGAATGACCCCAAAATGATTGTATCCCATCTACATGTCATCGCTAACATCCATGACAAATTTTATGACGATCAGAATAAAGGTACGACCTGTAGCCCATGCTAAAGAATTTAGTCATACAAAGAGAAAAATCTAAGATGGCTGCTGGCGGCCATGTTTTTTGGACAAATGACCCCAAAATGACTTGTTCCCATCTACATGTCATTGTTAACATCCATGACAAATTTTATGATGATCAGACTAAAGGTACGACCTGTAGCCTGTGCTAATGGATTGAATTTTGAAATCAAAGATGTTTTTTGGACGAATGACCCCAAAATGACTCGTTCCCATCTACATGTCATTGTTAACATCCATGACAAATTTTATGATGATCAGACTAAAAGTACGACTTGTAGCCATGCTAAATGATTTAGTCATACAAAGAGTAAAATCCAAGATGGCTGCTGCGGTCATGTTTTTTGGCCGAATGGCCCCAAAATTAATCGTTCCCATCTACATGTCAATATCAACATCCATGACAAATTTTATGATGATCAGACGAACAGTACGACCTGTAGCCTGTGCTAATGGATTGAATTTTGAAATCAAAGATGGCCACTGGCGGCCATGTTTTTCATCCGAATGACCCCAAAATGACTCGTTCCCATCTACATTCCAATTTCAACAGCCATGAAAAATTTCATGATGATCAGACTCGAGGTACGACCTGTAGTCCGTGCTAAAGGATTTAGTCATACAAAGAGTAAAATCCATGATGGCTTCTGGTGGCCATGTTTTTTGGCCGAATGACCCCAAAATGACTCTCTCCCATCTACATGTCATTATTAACATTCATGACAAATTTTATGATGATCAGACTAAAAGTACGACCTGTAGCCCGTGCTAAATGATTTAGCCATACAAAGAGTAAAATCCAAGATGGCTGCTGGCGGCCATGTTTTTTGGCCGAATCACCTCTAAATGACTTGTTACCATCTACATGTCATTGTTAACATCCATAACAAATTTTATGATGATCAGACTAAAGGTACGACCTGTAGCCTGTGCTAAAGGATCTAGTCATACAAAGAGTAAAATCCAAGATGGCTGCTGGCGGCCATGTTTTTTGGCCGAATGACCTCAAAATGACTCGTTCCCATCTACATGTCATTGTTAACATCCATGACAAATTTCATGATGATCAGACTAAAGGTACGACCTGTAGCCTGTGCTAATGGATTGAATTTTGAAATCAAAGATGGTCGCTGGCGGCCATGTTTTTCGGCCGAATGACCCCAAAATGACTCGTTCCCATCTACATGTCATTGTTAACATCCACATGACAAATTTTATGATGATCAGACTAAAGGTACGACCTGTAGCCCGTTCTAAAGGATTTAGTCATACAAAGAGTAAAATCCAAGATGGCTGCTGCGGTCATGTTTTTGGCCGAATGACCCCAAAATTAATCGTTCCCATTTACATCTCAATATTAACATCCATGACTAATTTCATGATGATCAGACAAACAGTATGACCTGTAACCCGTGATAATAGATTGAATTTTGAAATCAAAGATGGCCACTGGCAGCCATGTTTTTCATCGGAATGACCCCAAAATGACTCGTTCCCATCTACATTACAATTTCAACAGCCATAAAAAATTTCATGATGATCAGACTCAAGATACGACCTGTAGTCTGTGCTAAAGAATTTAGTCATACAAAGAGTAAAATCCAAGATGGCTTCTGGTGGCCATGTTTTTTGGCCGATTGACCCCAAAATGACTCGTTCCCATCTACATGTCATTATTAACATTCATGACAAATTTTATGATGATCAAACTAAAAGTACGACCTGTAGCCCGTGCTAAATGATTTAGTCATACAAAGAGTAAAATCCAAGATGGCTGCTGGCGGCCATGTTTTTTGGACAAATGACCCCAAAATGACTCGTTCCCATCTACATGTCATTGTTAACATCCATGACAAATTTTATGATGATCAGATTAAAGGTACGACCTGTAGCCTGTGCTAATGGATTGAATTTTGAAATCAAAGATGTTTTTTGGACGAATGACCCCAAAATGACTCGTTCCCATCTACATGTCATTGTTAACATCCATGACAAATTTAATGATGATCAGACGAACAGTACGACCTGTGGCCTGTGCTAATGGATTAAATTTTGAAATCAAAGATGGCTGCTGGTGGCCATGTTTTTTGTCCGAATGACCCCAAAATGACTCGTTCCCATCTACATTCTAATTTCAACAGCCATTACAAATTTCATGATGATCAGACTAAAGGTACGACCTGTAGCCCATGCTAAAGGATTTAGTCATACAAAGAGTAAAATCCAAGATGGCTGCTGGCGGCCATGTTTTTTGGCCAAATGACCCCAAATAACCATACTATGGTATGGGTAAACATAAAAAATAGTCATTTGTGGGTAAGTATCAATTTCCCCATCTCCACTAGCATGGGCATGCATTTGATTTTTTTGTCTGTGAAACACTGGACAAACATGACAAAATATGTGATAAAACACAATTTATTCCCATCTTTCCTGGCATAGAGACCTCAGAAACCCAGACTAAGAGTGAAAAAAAACTGAAAATTTATTACATAGAGCTGCAGCCTATATGCCAGTGTCCTATCTCTCAAAAAAGTATATCTGGTTAAGCCTCACACTGATGGCTAAAAATAACTCTTATTATCAATAATACAGATGTACTGTTTGTCTCTCACAGAGCTAAAGTGATACCACTGGTAATCAATTAGTTGTAGACTGCTATGGTTATCTGTTCAATTCTTAGTTGAAAAAGGGCCATAACTCTGGTATAAAATGTCAGATCTAACCCATATTCAAATTCAATCTGTATTTTGAGTTGAGAAACTCACATACCAAATTTGATTCCTATCAGTTGAAAAATTGTTGATTTATCGAAGCATGCATGAATTCTATGTCAGAGGGCCATAACTCCATATAAAAAACTCGGATCAAACCCATATTCGAACTCGATCTGTATTTTGGGCTGAGAAACTCGCATACCAAATTTGGTTCCGATCAGATAAAAATTGTTTGAGTTATGACAGCATGCATGAATTGGAAGTCGAAAAAGGGCCATAACTCCATATAAACAAGACAGTCAATGACTGTGGGGTCGCTCACCAGACTGCAAAGACTGATAAGACTGGGACTCTGGAGACCAAAACAGTCAGCTCTTTTCATAATCACTTTAAAAGAAGTAGATTTAAACAGGATATGTGGCTAGAGAGACTTCAAGTATGTAGCTTGGTGAAAATCCACCTTGAAATTGCCAACTGTACACTACTGATCACCCCCCTCCTCCAGCTCAACAAGTCCCCTCCCGACCGGGCTCCAGACTCCCAAGTCTTAGGTTCGAATTTCACAACCGACACCTCAAACTTTCTCAATTGTTGGAAATTTCCAATCTCACAAGCGCCTTTTTCTAAAACCATTTAAACATGTTTGAAGCCCAATTATCCATGGACCCAAAACACAATACATGTATGTCAGACCAATCAGTCAGGTGGTTCCAAGGTAGATGTTTTAATGAATTTGGTATTTCGATGATTTTATTGGACACAAAAGTGTTAACTCCCCATAGCCTGCCATTTCTTGACAGGTTGACCTCATTTTAACAAATCTGAATCTCAGTCACTAAAGGATCCTCCTGATTCCTCCATACTATATGTATTAAAGCTAAATAGTCCAAACTCTCTTGAGAAGACATTTTAAGAATTACTATAGAGACATATAGTTATGTCCCTGGTCCCACCCTATTTAACCTGGTGACCCCATCTGAATAAATTTGAATCCCAGACACCAAAGAACCCTTCATACATATCATAAATATCAGTAAAATAGACCTGATGGTCCTTGTGAAGGAAGCATATTAAGAGGGAAACTGTCCTTCGCTTGGCCCCTATTTGACCAGGTGACCCCATTAAAAAAAATCTGAATTGCAGTCAAGGAAGAACATTCCATTCTATATAAGCCAACTAGTTCTTGCAAACATATTTTAAGAATTACTATGTAGTGAAATAGTTAAGTCTCTTGCTCTGCCCTTATTTGACTTTGTGATCCCATTTTCACAAATCTGATAAGGACAAGAATTAACTTCCCCAGTTGAAGTTGGTGATATTCACCCATTGGGCACCTCATTTATGAATTTTATCTTCTGCAAATTAGGGGATATAGAAACTTCCTAGAAGGGAAATTTAACTAACAACAATGTAAATTTGATACTATAGATACTTCCCAGAAGATGAGGCCTAAGCAGAATGAGGTCTCCAGAGGGTGAATTTGGTGATGCTAGCCTGCTGTGCGGGATAGCATCACAAAAAGCGTGTCTGTTTCTACATTGTGCATGCCTGGCCTCAAGCAACACAATGTATTATACAATCAAGCCTTGAAATAGTGTGATAGTGTGTCTGTCATTTGCAGAATGAGGTCCCCAGAGGGTGAATTTAGTGACGCTAAATTCACCCTCTGGGGACCTCATTCTGATAAGGCCCTCAACTGCTATGGAAGATCTAGAATAAAATTGAATTTCCCCAGTTGAAGTTGGTGATGTTCACCCATTGGGCCCCTCAATTATGAATTTTATCTTCTGCAAATTAGGGGATATAGAAACTTCCTAGAAGGGAAATTTAACTAACAACAATGTAAATTTGATACTATAGATACTTCCCAGAAGATGAGGCCTAAGCAGAATGAGGTCTCCAGATGGTGAATTTGGTGATGCTAGCCCGCTGTGTGGGATAGCATCACTAAAAGCATGTCTGTTCCTACATTGTGCATGTCTGGCCTCAAGCAACACAATGTATTATACAATCAAGCCTTGAAATAGTCTGTCTGTTATTTGCAGAATGAGGTCCCCAGAGGGTGAATTTAGTGACGCTATCCTGCACAGCGGGCTAGTATCACTAAATTCACCCTCTGGGGACCTCATTCTGATAAGGCCCTCAACTGCTAAGGAAGACCTAGAATAAGATTGAAGTTCCCCAGTTGAAGTTGGTGATGTTCACCCATTGAGCACCTCAATCATGAATTTTATCTTCTGCAAATTAGGGGATATATAAACTTCCTAGAAGGGAAATTTAACTAACAACAAAGTAAATTTGATACTATAGATACTTCACAGAAGATGAGGCCTAAGCAGAATGAGATCTTGAGACTCTAGATACTTTCCAGAAGATGAGGCCTAAGCAGAATAAGGTTCTCAGAGGGTGTATTTGGTTATGTGTGGAGCAACATAAATCACCCTCTGGGAACCTCATTCTGCTAATGCCAGACTCTCTTAATTCAAACTTGGAGAAAATGAAAATAATCTGATTTTAATGACCACTGAGTGATAATGTAAACAACAAGGGTGCTTCATTGATAACACCATTAATCTCATTTAAATTACAAATGACATGAATTACACTCTCTGGGGATGGAAAGCACAGCAGATGTTATCTACCCATCTGCCAGTTGTATAAACATGGGTCCATCAGAGCACATGGGTGGCTTGGTGTAGTAGAGAATACATATGATTAAAGCAATTTACTGAACATTTCTGTACATCTGTCTGTTCCTGATTTCTCCCAAACCCCTGATTTCAACCAAATATAGTGGAGTGACTAGAGGTACCTCCCCTCCCCTCCCAAAGATGTAGTCATAGGTTCTTCAAAATTTTAATGAGTTTTTTTTTATTTTATTTAAAAATAAAATATTTTATTTAATAAAAAAAAATTATTTATTAAAAATAAAATATATATATATATATTTTTTTTTGGTTAAATTGAGAAATAAGTTAAATTGAATTTTTTTTTTTTAAATTCAGATTTATGTCCATAGCCCCACCCACATTTGACCCAGTGACCTCATTTGAACAAATCTGAACCACAGTCACCCAAGGTACCCTCATACCAAATATGAACCCATTCGGCCTGACAACTTCAGAAAAGAAGTCGTTTTAAGAATTACTATGTGGAAAAATAGTTATGGTCCTGACATCAAAACTATTTGACTTGGTGACCTCATTTGAACAAATCTGAATGAGAGTCACCTAGGGAACATCCACACCAAATATGAACCAATTTGGTATGATGGTTTCAGAGGAGAAGATGTTTTTAAAAAAGTTGACGGACGGACAGACGGACAGACGGACGGACGGACGAGGAGTGATGACTATAGCTCCACCGGAGACTTTGTCTCAGGTGAGCTAAAAACTCAGATCAAACCCATATTCGAACTCGATCTGTATTTTGGGCTGAGAAACTCGCATACCAAATTTGGTTCCGATCAGATAAAAATTGTTTGAGTTATGACACCATGCATGAATTGGAAGTCGAAAAAGGGCCATACCTCCATATAAAAAACTCGGATCATATTCGAACTTGATCTGTATTTTGGGCTGAGAAATCCATATACAAAATTTGGTTCCGGTCGGATAGAAAATGTTCGAGTTATCGCACCATGCGTAAAGTGTCTACGGACAGACGACGGACGGACGGACTAACGGCGAATGGTCAATCCGGACGTTGACACTATGTTTACCATACTATGGTATGGGTAAACATAAAAAGTGACATAAGAATGAACAGTTTCTTTCAACTGAATGATAACTATGGTGTAAAGAAACCAAGTAGTTTCTTTGTATTCCAATAAAGGTGAACCACAAAGTACCCGGTAACGGGCCGGTATGAGCTGTAACCCTGATAATACCATCTTCAAAGTTTACCGATTATGGAAAAAAATGGTGGTAACGGTATTGAAAATCTTACCGATTATAATCGGTATACCGAAATACCACCCAGCACTATCCCCAGATGCTATGTACTACTGTACTAACTTTCTAATGCATTTATTGGCCAAATTATTATATAATTTATCGCACTCACAACATATCACAATAGCTTGCATTGAACACTACCTGGTCCATCTGTATTTTGTGCTAGTAAACCCACATACCAAATTTCATTCCATTCAGTTGAGACTATCTAAAGTTATCATCCGGATAACAAAGCAAACGGACGGATGGACGGCAAGATCAATAACATAATATGTCTCGTTTAAAAAAAAAACGGGCATAAAAAATTAGCCTAGCTGGAACCCTGAATACATCTTGAAATACACGTTATATTTACTACGTTAGTTATAATAATTTTAGTAACTGAGTTTTGGTATATCTAAGATATTGTCCTCTTCTTGACTAGCATTGAACATGTACTCCTCCTGAACCAGATTAATGTTTCCACTGACTGGACTTGAATCTGTGGCAGGATAGATATTCTCGTTTCTCACTGGAGCAGGTCTCCACTTAGTTTGATTACCATAGCGATGAGGTTGGTATGGCGTATTGTTTCCTTGGTGTGGCTGATCGCCATAGCGATGATCTTGAAATTGAGAATCATCTTCATGCTGCACCGGTATCTGCCACCTGCCATCACTGTTATTAAATCTGTCACCAGCACGGTTCATCAGTGGCGACAAGTATTGGTTCTTATCAACAAACTTTTTTAACCATGGTGAGTCTAAAAAAACACAATTATTCACAGGAGACGTCTGGTTACCATAACGATAATCATGATGACGCGACAAAGCTATCCTCATCATTTGAATCGAATCACTCGCCAGCCCATTTGTATGATGATGTGGCAAATCTATCCTCATCTACTGAATCGAATCACTAGCTATCATCCCATTCATAGGTATATCAGGAATATTAACACTATAATCTACTTTCAGCTGTATCGTCTTGTCTAATGGAAATAATGTCTCATTAGCATTGTTGTTGTTACTGTTTTCACTTAGAAGTCCATGACGCTCCATATACTGGTTCGTTCCCATAGTCAGGTTATTTGGTGACATCCCAAATGTTTTGGCGTACTCTCCTTATCGCTACCTAGAAATAAGATGAGTATGCGAGTTAATTCAGTTTATTTCTCTCCTTATCGCTACCTAGCAATAAGATGAGCACGCAAGTTAATACATAGTTTATTACTCCAAGAAAACTTTAAAGATGGTCTATCTCTTCAAATAACAAGTTTTATGTAGTTCCCTGGGTATAAAATAATACATACATGTATGAATCGAGGTCCCTTGTCAGGAAATGACTCCATCAATTAATATTGATTTTATTTTGAATATTTTGGTATAAAATAGACATATAATCAATTTGGGACAATTATGGCTCGCTTTTGTTATGAGTATACCATGCGTGATAACTCAATCCTTACCAGGAGACAGGAGCTATTGCTTTCACACCCGTATTTTTAATTCTTTTTAATTCATGGGATCTAAAATTAGCACTAGTCCCTCTTTTCAAAATATTTCTGGTCACTGTTGATTCAATATTTTGAGCTATTTGAAGGTATATTTAGAACCTTTCCCATCTTAGTAAATTTATGGCCATGTGAAAGAGTAACTGGACATAGGTCGATCACACAATGACATTTTGTTTGAGAAAAGCCCAACTCACGATTATATTATGGGCGCAATCACACCTGTCTTGTGAATTGCGAGAGCAAATAAGTGTTCTCGACATGTTTTCCTTGTTGGAAGGACTGATAACTCTTTCTAAAATCCTTAAAATGGTAACAGAATATGCCCCACTTAATTATCGCATTATATAATAAAATATGGATATAAAATAAATATTAATGGATAGAAGCATTTCTGGACAGTTTTCGACTGATATTATACCCCGATTATGCCTGGAAATAAATATATACTAGCGGATGTACTTTGTTCTGATAAGGTAGAAAATAAAGGTGATGTCGAGACTCAGTCCATGTTACCCGGAGGGCCGAAATACAGACCGCACCAAATTTAATTGAGATACACCCAGTAGATTCTGAGAACCGCGATGCCTGTGCGGACATTAACATCAAAGCGCAAGGTTGGGATTCAGAACCAAATTTCAGTGCGGATATAATGTCATAAATTGTCATAACATCAAAACGTGATGTCAGGTGGAGTACGGACAAAGCTCATGCTACCCGAAGAGCCAAAATACATGGTTGTATCAAATTTCAGTGCGATCGGGCCAGTAATTCCCAAGAAACTGTTTTGCCCATGCTGATATGACGTAATAATGTTAAAAGGCGATGTCGGGTGAGTCAGTACCC
This sequence comes from Siphonodentalium dalli, assembly GCA_032622095.1. Taxonomy (NCBI): domain Eukaryota; kingdom Metazoa; phylum Mollusca; class Scaphopoda; order Gadilida; family Siphonodentaliidae; genus Siphonodentalium; species Siphonodentalium dalli. Next base: position 2,406,192 of record CP136063.1, on the reverse strand, counting down.
ATCCCATGTCACCTGTAGGGCCGAAATACACACCCGTACAAAATTTCAGTGAGATCTGGCCATTATTTCTGAGGAACCAGTTTGCCCATGCGGATATGACGTCAACAAGATGTCAGACAGATGGGACCCAGATCATGTTACCTGGAGTTCTGAAAAGAGTGACAATCTATAAGTCATTAAAACTATTACTTCCACCTGAGACTTTAACCCTTTCCTTACAAAATGGATTCTTCCATCATTTATAAAAGTCTACATTGGAATGGTATATTCTTCATCTGGAGGGGTGTTCAGGAATTATAGGCAGACAACTTATAATAAAAGTGCAGAAGGAATCCTATTTATTGGAGGGAAATGTTTAGATAATAAGTTATGGTCGTTTATTGAACTTATTGTTTGAACATTTCCAAAGGGATAACTACTCATCAATGAGTATTTTGTATAGAAAGGGTTAACCCTGACAAAATGTAACATAACCGATTGCAACTTGAAAATTCAAGTAAAATTAATGCAACATTATCACTTTTAATTTTATTCATTTCAACATTTAACAAATTTTTAAAGTGGTTGACTGAAATACAATGTGTGATAATTCCATCATTTTATTTCAAGAATATTCATTCAAAATTAAACATTTTCACTCTTTATCACTACATAACTCTGTAGGATCCATGTGGGTTACTAACTAATTACCTAGTAGCTGCATTATTAGAGTTCTCTTCTGTTCCCGTTTCGCTTTTTTGTATATGGAGCAGCTCTGTAGCTTAATCACTCGAGTCAGATCTTCGTCCTATAGATATTTCATTGCCATGGCATTTTATCTCCATGGACGAGTCTGTGTCCGAGTCGAACATAACAGAGTTGTAATTGTTGTTTGGAATTAGGGTGGAATTCATCAATGGATTGTCATACCTATAAAATTAGGACAGAAATGTTAAACATGGGTCATATATAGGTAATGATCTAACATGCTAAACATGGCTCCTTTATAGGGTAATGGGTAATGATAAGATAAATAAACAAAGATAGTATATTTCCGCACATCAACAGCATTTGCATCTCAGCAGGGTCCCCCTGTCTGACTGTGAAGGCATACTCTGAGATTTAAAAGAGACACATGATTCATGTTGAAGTAAGATTTGAAGTACCCTTACAAACCTTGAGAAAAGCGTCCACAGTACATTCTCAGACAATCCATTCCAGTGTACAAAACTCAGAGATATGTCTGTGCCGGTGTAACAGTTTACCTCCCCCTGATCAACTTCCCCCCCGCCCTGATCAACTTCCCCCCCACCTGAATTTTTTTTATCTTTGAATTTATTGACATATTATTTTTCAGTATCACTATATTGCTGAGAAAAACTATCATTGGTGGCAAGGAAGCATGTCTTTTCTTCGGCAGAGACATTATTGTTCAGATTTTTTTTTATTGAAAATCACCCAGTTTATCTCCCCCCCAGGCTGAATTAATTTGTTTACCTCAACATCTAATGGCGAGTTAGTCTCATTTTATCGTTCACTATCACTATGTGACTAAGAAAAACACTATCATAGGTGACAAGGAAGCATGATTTTTCTGTAAAAGAGACAATAATTATAGTTCGGAGAATTTTCATTGAAATTTACCTAGATTATCTTCCCCTCCCCCCCCCCCCCCCCCTGAATATTTCATACCTTAACATCTATTGGCGAGATAGTCTCATTTTATCATTCACTATGACTATGTGACTTAGAAAAACAAATTGAAATGTCACTTCAAACTTGTTTTCCACGGTGACATTTTACCAAGTTTGTGATTTGGAGGGGCATAATCTAATTGGCGTATGTCAGTTATGTAAGTTATGTATATGTCTATTATCGGCAGCTCCCTAGAACATAAAGGGTTGATATTCAGATCAATAAGGACAGATTTGCATATATGTTTTCTTTAGTTTGCTTCAATTGCAAATAACAACAGATGAAATACAGTGATGTGTAACAATATACCCGGTATGACAAAATCACTATACATTAATGCCCTAAATAATTGACACCTTAACCCTTTCAGTGTCAAGTCCGATTTTTGTATCAACCCATATTTCCTTGATCATTTTCCAAATTTATTGATTATAATAATGTGATACATTGATGGAAAGAGCTTGAAGAGCTCTTTCCATCAATGTTTCACATTATTATAATCAATAAATTTGGGAAATGATCAAGGAAATATGGGTTGATACAAAAATCGGACTTGACACTGAAAGGGTTAAGGTGTCAATTATTTAGGGCATTAATGTATAGTGATTTTGTCATACCGGGTATATTGTTACACATCACTGTATTTCAGTGAGATAAACTAGGTAAATTCCAATGAAAATTATCCGAACTATAATTATTTTCTCTTTTACAGAAAAATCATGCTTCCTTGTCACCTATGATAGTTTTTCTTAGTCACATAGTGATAGTGAATGATAAAATGAGACTATATCGCCAATAGATGTTAAGGTATGAAAAATTCAGGAGGGGGGAGATAAACTGGGTGATTTTCACTAAAAAAAAATCTGAACAATAATGTCTCTGCCGAAGAAAAGACATGCTTCCTTGCCACCAATGATAGTTTTTCTAAGTCACATAGTCATAGTGAATGATAAAATGAGACTATATCGCCAATAGATGTTAAGGTATGAAAAATTCAGGCGGGGGGAGATAAACTGGGTGATTTTCACTAAAAAAAAATCTGAACAATAATGTCTCTGCCGATGAAAAGACATGCTTCCTTGCCACCAATGATAGTTTTTCTAAGTCACATAGTCATAGTGAATGATAAAATGAGACTATCTCGCCAATAGATTTTAAGGTATGAAAAATTCAGGTGGGGGGAAGATGATCAGGGCAGGGGGAGATGCGCAGGGGGGAAGATGTCGTAGCACACCAGAATCACTCGAGGAACTCAGGAGACTGATGAGAGTGGTCATGTAGATGGGAATAGAGCCATCTTCATAAATAGAAATGATTCTGTCTATTTTGTCTATTTATGAGTTCATGCAGTCCAAAATAAACTGCAATATTTAAAGGCCCACTTAAATTTAGATTGCCCAGATCACATTATACACAACATATTCCATATTATATGAACATAAACTTATTATATTAACATAAACTTATTATATTAACATAAACTTAGAAACTGAATGCAGACAACTTGGAGGACCCTATATTATATTCTTACAAGGCGGACATAGACAAAAAACTTCAGACCTATTCACAAGATGTTACAGTGGATAACAAACTTTATTTGTTTGGAAAAATCTACAAGGATTTAAAAACTCAAACTTATTTAACATTAGGGATAGAAAAGGACAGACAGAAAGCACAAAACTAATATTATCTCAAAGAACTTGCTCTCAATGTCTTCAATTAGAGGATGAAGAACATTCCCCTTCCATAGAAAATAATAAACTGGTAGTACATACCAGATCAAAATTAAGCACAGAACACACGTCAGTATCTTAACAAAAACAACATGTTCACAGTTTATTCGACAATACAATGTTTTGGTGCTTCCTCTTTCAACTGGTACATAATATCATTTAGATTGTATATAATGTAATCTGGTAATCCGAAAATTAAGTGGGCCTTTAATGAATATATAACATTCATCAATGAAACATTCTAATAGCATGGATTTATAAGAACCTGCGAATACAGAAATCAGTTAAGTGTATCAATTTTCGGATATAATTACTTAGATGGATTTACATGAACCTTTGAATACAGGAACAGTAACGTGTATAAACTTTCAGACACAATTACGTACATGGATTTATAAGACCATGCGAATACAGGAACAGTTAGTGTATAAATTTGTGGACATAATTACGTACATGGATTTACAAGAACCCACAAATACAGGAACAGTTATGTGCATGTACAAAATTTCAGACATCACAGATAGGATTAAAAAAATGACAATTCATTCTAATAATCAAACATAAAATCAATTTAAAATCTCAGCCAAAGAATGGCATCCTTATTTCAAATGTGTATAGATAGATAGATAGATAGATAGATTTATTGTAACCAAATGCATGCATTCACATACAATGGACCCCGAGAGGTATGACTAGAACATAAACTGGTATATTTTAACAAAACAAACAAAACATATTATATAACTTGATTATAGTAATCCCAGTCAAGTAGTTACACTGATTTGTCTAGGGTTGATAACTCTAAATATGTAAGTGTTTGAAATTGAATAGTGCACGGTACTTATCACTATATAATACTAGCAGGTTAGCCCGCCACTGGCGGCATTCGTCTCATGGCTTTGTTTCAGAAACATGACATTTTTTTAATTTAACCAAATTTCATGGGGTCAGTCGTTTAGCCACGTCCATTGGAATCCGCATCGGACGCATGGAGTATCGTTTAGCCACGTCCATTGTAATAAAGAGCGTTAATTGTTAAAACCTCCGTATAAGGTATAGATAAAGAGCGTTATTGCCTTAACCCCCGCCGTGCCTTTGCGGTGATTTGGGAGTGGATAAAGGGTGCTCAGAGCTTCTCGAAAACACGACTACGGCGGTGTCGGTGGGATTTTACACTTACATACGAAATTTGATCTCAATCTGTACACGCGTTTTGGATTCTATGAAGTACACACATATATATATATACGAAGTCTCAAAATATATAGTATAGATATTGTAAGTCTGCATTCCGATCACTTCTTCCAAAGTGCAAAAGTTTGAGAGTTGTCAGGTCCCAACTATAATTGCAAGATTATTAATAGGAGTCAGTAAACAGGGTAACTACTTGACATGGATATGGATAGTATAAAAAGGTTCATAGAGGTATGTACTATACAGTCTGCAAGTGTATAATTATGGACAGTAAGATGTGACCATACTACTCGGTATATATACGATGCCATGAGTGGATAGATTATATTATTCTGACATTGGTTTACTGTCGTCTCTTTCCAAGAAGCAGTTACACAAATATCGGCCTAGTAATTTTAGTATGCACCCATTTTCTGAGGTGAATAGCCATGCAGTTTCATTTCTCATGATTGTTAAGGTTTTTAAAGTTTATATTTATTGTTTTGATTTCATTTAGAAACTGTTTTCGAAGATTAATGTATTTTTTACATTCCATTGTGAAATGAACCTCGTTCTCAACTTGTTTGTCGTCACAATTCAAACATATTTTCTCATTTGCCAATTTTTAGCCTGTTCTGTTATATTTTTAGTTCCTTTCTTTTTTGTTTGTTTTGAGTATCTCGCAGTTTCTATCTTCAGTTTATGTGCGCTAATTCTAATTTTGGCGATTACTCTCCTGAATTCATATTTTTTAATTCTTGTAAGGTAACTCTCCCTTTGAAAACATGTAGTCTAGGCTGTGCTGGGGGGTGATCGTCGCACATCGGGGGAATTTATGCGACCATCATTTTCTTATGGGAAAATTACTCTAGTTTTCGAATTCAGAGGGCACCGAGGCAAGATAGGTGACAAAATATAACTTTTCACTATGTTTCATAGGGTACCCTACCTAAAAAATGACATATTTTCAAAGGTTAACAGGCATTAGCCAACTGGTTAACAGGGCAGCAACATCGGAAAGATTGTAAACATATATGCAAAATATGGAACGAATATAGACACTTAATCAGATTCAACATCGTTTTCCTGCTTTCGTTCTGATTTTGTGACGTCATGGTAAAATATGTAGCGTGACGCGTCAAAAATTCATGGCGATTCAGACAAAGTGTTGTGCGTCAACTCTGTGCAAAGATAGCATATCTGTCTAATTCTTCCAAGTTATATATTTTTGGAAATGGAAGGGTACCTCCTATATAATGATGTTCATACTTACATTATATCTTTCCAAGTATTGACATAATAGACAAAAACTTAACCCTCACCCCAATTTCACAAATAACCACATATATGTGCCCATGCAGTTTGTGTCCACCAAATAAATTGACAATGCACAGTTTACCTTTTCATATTGTGTTGAATCGTACGGCAACACTGATAATGTAAAACATCGTTCAAATCCTAGATTAGGAAGGTAATATAAAATCCAAGATGGCGTCCAAGATGGCCGCCAATTTTTATATTGACACTCTATACACCAGATGTATGGTAACCGGACTAGATCATCAACTCTGTGCAAATATAGCATATCTGTCGAATTCTTCCAAGTTAAATATTTTTGCAAATGGAAGGGTATTGCCTACAAGATGATTTTCCTATCTTTATTATATATCTCCAAATGGTAAACTAATCGAGAAAAACTTAACCCTCACCCCAATTTCACAAATATCCACTTAAATGCACCCATGCAGGTTGTTTCCAATAAAACATCGACAATGCACATTTTGTAGTGTCATATAGGGCAGAACCATCCGGGGACATGGAGACTGTAAGATTCCGTTCAAATCCTAGATTATGAAGGTAATAAAATCCAAGATGGCGTCCAAGATGGCTGCCAAGTTTAATATCGGTACTCTGTGCACACTGAGTGTGCACACCGGTTGTAACTAATCTTTATTTCATAGAGGCTGTATTGTAATATGTATAAGTCAACTGGTTACGTAAAACCAATGATGGAGACCAAAATGGCCGCCATAAAACTAAAAAATGTTCCGATAAAATTACCTGCTTCCGAGTAGCAATGTTATGTCATCTGCATGTTATGAGTTTTGTAGCTTATTCGTTCGTGCATATATGTCTCTTGATAATGTGATCAGAATCCAATACAACTGTTGGCATTGAGAAATTAAATGCTCATTTTATTTCTCAAAATCGACATGCAATGCCAAATTGCCACAATGGGATAGTGTTTCAACCTGACAGCCATTTTGTGGTATACAAGTCAACGTTCTGCTTGGTGATGAAACTGCTGACTTTTATATTAGTACAATAAGAATTGAAGCTACAATGTCGACTAAATATACATATTCAATCCTCAATAACCAATGTAGGTGTCCATGGTAATGACTCATTAGACCCACTTACACAAACCGTCAAGCAATAACAACCAATTTAGAATCCTGATAAGTGAGGGTATGCAAAGAATGGACAATTTATTTTATATATCTCATCAATGTTGTCAATGCGTACTGGGGTAATTGATTTTCACGTTCATTGGAGTGATGTTCTATTGAAATAACCGAAACAAATCTCAAACAAATCTGACACAATACGTATCTGTGTCGTTATATTCTCGCTATGGTCCCATCAGATGTGGATTTATGCTTATTTACTTAAGCAGTTCATTTGAGTATTTGCTTATCTGTACTTAATTCTATGCCGCTTGATATGCGTGGTTGCAGGTGTATTAATTATTTTATTGAATACACATTGACGACCAATAGTATACTTATTGTCCTGCTAATGTACTATAGATATTGTATGTCTGAGTAGTGGCTGATGCCTTCGGCGAGTTATATATATGCATTCGCTTCCATATTATTTTATATCTTCCCGGCTGTCCAGAATTTGCGTTGATATCACAATATATTTAAACACATTATATGCATTCAGTATTTAACTTCATAAAAGGCATTGGTCATTTTAAATAATATCAAGTTACTTGGAGCTTACCCCAAGAATCTTGCACAGAACCAACTTTCAGGTTTGGTTGGAACAGGTAGAATATTATCAAAACTGACCCCTCATTTGTAAATACTAATGCTTTAAATGATAACGTTAAGTGTGAGGCCGTGGTATTGATTGTGCTAAGTCCCATGAAATTTGGATCCATGAAAGTTGGTATCACACTGTAGGTATCACACGACTCTCCGTCACACGTACCCAACTATGATAATCACGTACAGTACTCGAATGGGATAAAACTATATCATCCAATGTATATATCAGTATGGGGCAATCTCTGCAATTAACCAAAGATGAAAAGTACAAGGATTAGAAAGCCACACAGTTAGAAGACATGCTCAAAATGTCATATACTCAGTTGCTCAGCATTAGAATGATGCTTGTCATACTAAATGTGTCCCTTTCACTGATGCTGATCCATTTCAAGCAACGAGATGACTACTCGTTGGTCACATGTTATCAGCCATAGCCGCGGAATTAGTTTTTAATCAAAATAGAGTATAACCGCTACAGGTAGGACATTCTCAAGAAATATAGTAGCCGTGGAGTACTTTTAACACAAACAATAATTAGCAGCTCCTTTGCACGATCGCCAATTTTCTGCAATGGAACAACCTACGTATCTGATATATGTCCTATATTCATGATTCTGTTAATTGTCCCCAGGATACATTTTACGATATGCGTGAACCAGTTATATGTATATGACCGAAAGCATATATGCAAACATGCGATTATCACAAATATCAGATAATGCACATAGGTGTGGTAGTTATTGCGTGCATTCATCTAAGTAGACGTCCCAGAAAACAATTGATTTAAATCCTTATTTTAGCTTAATATAATTGAGGAATTTGAAGCCGTAATGGGTCGGTATATTTTGAGTAAGTTTACCTTGTGAGCACCATACAATCAAACCAGGTTCCATCGTTGCATGTGGCGACGGTCCTATATTCGACAATGACACACGTTCTTGTTTGAATGTTGGATTGAATGTATGACATATATAGACAATCGCATTCGGACATTTGATGGCTGTTGGACCTATTTGCTCATAATATGGATTCTTCTGCGACATATAGTAAACTTACACATAGTATCCCACACATATGAAACTTCGAAAGTAGCAAAACCCTTAGCTTCCAGCATATTAAATTAGTAATCTCTCTACTTTCTTATGTGTACACCTGGTAGGAATTTAGATCGAGATACTTCATGCTTTGAGTTATGGTAAATGTACGTGTAAAATTGCACACAAATAATGCAAACATATTTGCCCGTTGAAAACCAGTTGAGTGTTACATTTAATAATTGGATCTAGTCTCGACTAAGATTATGCGATTGAAGTTAATTTGTCTTCAAAATTGTCGATTCTAACTCGCCACCTTATTAAATCGAAAAAAGAAATATTTCTTATAATTTGAATTTAGTCCCAATATTAATAAAATTCGTCCATTTTTCTATTATATATACACATGCCATTCAGTGCCATATATGAATTACTTATGATAAACAATTACTTGTTGGGAACAATCATCACGTATCCAGCTGAAGAGTAATTGGATTGCATCATATGATTGGTCAATACTGCCACAGTGAATTAACTATTGCAACTTCTTGGCTTATCGTACTTGGCAGAAATGCCCGCGCACATGTGCCAACCAACTGTTGTATAGAGTTCCCCGAGTTGACAGCTAATGATTAAATTAGGTTCACATAAGACCAGAACATCAACTTAATCGTGTCACCGGCTGTGTAGATCCGATAGATGTATGTTACTCATTGCTGATAAGTACCAGCATGATGAAGTCATGTTATCGGTGGTTAAATGTCTAACGAAATTGTCTACGAGTGGATAGGCCTTATCCAACATAAAATATGGCAGAAACTTATTATTTCTTCGTCTCTTGACGAAATGGATGATCATCATAACAAAATGCTCAATAGATGTATTAATATATTGCGACAGCGACGTGAAACCTGAACTGCAGGTGTGAAATAAAATGATATGGAAGTTAGGGCATAAACCTGTGAATTAACTCGTCAACCACCCATGACTATAGTACGTTGGTGGGAAATTGATTTAAACTATCGGTTGCAACTGCGAATAGTTCATAAAATGAGTATTTGCAACGAACATGTAACCGTTTATTGTTATCTAAATCTTCAGAGTTGAGAAGTACTAAACAAATACGAATTAGAACTGCTTATGTAAACACCCATTTCCGTGCGGGGTGACATCCCGAGGAAATGTAGAGAAAACAGTTTTAGTTCGGTCTAAATTGCTGGTGATTATTGTCCGTTATTACAATGGAACATCGCTTCTTTGAACGTAGAAACCAACTACCATGGTAAGCAGTTGACGACATTAGCGGGGTAATGTGAACACAGTTGGCCAACATTTTCGTATAAACAAAATATCCGCAATTATTGTAGGTCCGTTATCTCCAAACGGTTTACGATTGCGGGACTAATGTGCTACTAGCATGGAAAAACTCCTTTATTTATTGCTAATTGAATATATAACTATTAGTGCATACATTGCATAGGCATGTTTTAATCGGCATTGTGGCTTCCATTATTGCTATACTAATGTGGATGTTTGCAGTTGTAGCATCGTGTAGCAGAACAGTGACATATATACCATCAAATGATTGGATGTCAGTTTGAAATTCGGTCCTATTTAGGCAATTTGACATTATATGATGTCGTTATTTCGAGAAATTAATGAACAGTTAGTATCTTAATGTTCCTAGTTTCTTCAGATACGGACACAATGACATATATGTACGAACAAAAAAGCTACAACAGTCATACCATGTGATTTTATTGCAACTCAGGATTTGGTCGTTTTATCGGAACAGTTCTGTTTATTTTGGCGGCCATTTTGGTCTTCATTATCGGTTTTACGTCGCCAATTGCCTTATACGTATTAAGATACAGACTCCATCCAAGACAAGGCCATATTACATAAAGCACTCGGGATGATCTAGTCCGGTTACCATACATCTGGTGTATAGAGTGTCAATATAAAAATTGGCGGCCATCTTGGATGCCATCTTGGATTTTATTACCTTCCTAATCTAGGATTTGAACGATGTTTTACATTATCAGTGTCGCCGTATGATTCTACACAACATGAAAAGGTAAACTGTGCATTGTTAATTTATTTGGTGGACACAAACTTCATGGGCACATATATGTGGTTATTTGTGAAATTGGGGTGAGGGTTAAGTTTTTGTCTATTATGTCAATACTTGGAAAGATATAATGTAAGTATGAACATCATTATATAGGGGGTACCCTTCCATTTCCAAAAATATATAACTTGGAAGAATTCGACAGATATGCTATCTTTGCACAGAGTTGACGCACAACACTTTGTCTGAATCGCCATGAATTTTTGACGCGTCACGCTACATATTTTAACATGACGTCACGAAATCAGAACGAAAGCAGGAAAACGATGTTGAATCTGATTAAGTGTCTATATTCGTTCCATATTGTGCATATATGTTTACAATCTTTCCGATGTTGCTGCCCTGTTAACCAGTTGGCTAATGCCTGTTAACCTTTGAAAATGTGTCATTTTTTAGGTAGGGTAACCTATGAAACATAGTGAAAAGTTATATTTTGTCACCTATCTCGGCTCGGCGCCCTCTGAATTCGAAAACTAGAGTAATTTTCCCATAAGAAAATGATGGTCGCATAAATTCCCCCGATGTGCGACGATCACCCCCCAGCACAGCCTAGACTAATAACTTCATGCTGAAATATGTGGTTAATTTGCCTTTAGTTGTATTCTCTTTTCTTTGTTCAGACCAGTTCGATAAAAAAAGCTTGTAAATTAAACTCTTTACAAGGTTACCAAAGCTATTTGAAGTCATCTTATTTTGAGAAATGACCCGTTCATTCACACCAAGATGGTTAAGTAAAAACTTAATACTTTTGTACCAACTTGGTTCAATCTCTTTGATAACACTAACATCCTTACTAGATTTATATGCCTTGCACATCAAAGGAGATAGGGGGTCATTCTCAAGCCTGTACCAAAAATTCAGCAATGATATAACTATGGGGAAGTACATGGGTAATCGGCCAAGTTCGGACATGACTGCCAGATTGGATGTGAATTTGCTAACCCCCAGTGTGTATTTGCATGCTTTCACGTTTAGTTTTTCAGCAGGAAGGCCTGACCCCAAATATATTGTGTAGTACATCATCCTTCTTACATGCTTTTGAATCCGTGTTGAAACAGGCCCATATTTCACTGCCATATAACATAATAGGTTTGACTGTATGATCGAAAAGATGAAGTCGAGTATATACTGATGGTTCAGATGGATTTATCATTCTGTTAAGTTTATGTAGGGCTTTTAACGATTTATTATACAGCTCTTGCTTAGCACTGGGGTGAATGTGCCAGATGCTGAGAATAATACCCCAAGGTATTTATATCTCTGAACGTTATCCAGATTTTCTGATTTAAATGTGAATATAATTTACCAGACTTATTGAATATCAGTATTTTTGATTTACTATTATTAACTTGTAGACACCATTTGTCACAGTACTCTGCAAGTACATTTAATTTACTCTGTAATCCTGCGGCTGATGTAGATGTTAGATCTATATCATCTGCATATAATAGACAGTCTATTCTTTGTTCAGCTAGGTGAACTGGATCTAACGTGCCTTTAAGGTCATCTACTCGATCATTTATAAAAATTTTGAAAATTGTAGGGCTAAGATTGTCTCCCTGCTTCACTCCAATTGTAGATTGGAAAGGTTGAGTTAACATATTATTTATTTTAACTTGTATGGTTGAGTCTCTGTACATATCTTTTATTATCCCATAAACTAGGCCACCAATATTGTTTTTTAGTAGCTTGAGTTTGATTCCTGCATGAATAACAGTGTCAAAGGCTTTTTTCAGATCAACAAAACAGGTGTATAATTTCTGTGACTTTCTATCTGCATATTTTTCAATCAGAGTTTTGAGTACAAACATGTGATCTGAGGTGCGTGCGTTCTTCGTGCATGTATTAGTTTGTGTTTATTGAGATAATCGTCAAGCCTTGTATTGATAACTGCATTAAAAAGTTTAGCAATACAACTAGTTGGTATGCAGCTTATACGGACCCTGGCTCTTACGGACCCTGGCTCTTACGGACCCTGGCTCTTACGGACCCTGGCTCTTACGGACCCTGGCTTTTACGGACCACCGGCTGATACGGACCCTGGCTTATACGGACCCCGGCTCTTACGGACCCCGGCTCTTACGGACCCTGGCTCTTACGGACCCTGGCTCTTACGGACCCTGGCTCTTACGGACCCTGGCTTTTACGGACCACCGGCTGATACGGACCCTGGCTTATACGGACCCCGGCTCATACGGACCTCAATTAAATTATGCAATTTGCAAACTTATATTTATGATTTTAATATATTACTATGATTGTCTTTTCACACATGTATCTGTATTAATTGAGAATTTATGTGATTTTTTTGGTGATTTTCAAACTTATATTTATGAATTTAACCAATTTTTTCGGTGATTTTCAAACTTATATTTATGAATTTAATATATAATTATGATTGTCTTTTCACACATATATCTGTATTAATTGAGAATTTAGTTGATGTTCTAACTTGAAAAAGCATTCATTGAATCGTGTTAATTAACCTCTTCGCCGTTGTGTAAACACATGTGTGTGATCCCTTTATGTCGTTGTTTAAACAGACATGCAGTGATAAATGGTCAGTGAATGGTAATCAGGATGAATCCACTGAGTTTGATTTGTTACGAAAACATGCTAGTAAAAACACAACTTGTTTCAACTGATTCATTGTCCGTTATATAAACACTTGTGTGTGATCCCTTTATATTGTTTTATAAACAGACATGCGATGAGGATAACTGCCAGCAAACTACTGAAAGAAGCCGACAAGCTGTACGCCCCAGTTTAAATAATGTTCGTCTGATGTAACTTTGTTCCATTTTTGTTATCATCATATCATGTTATCTCTGTATGTATGTTGTCATTATTTTAATTTATTTAAATAAACATAAAACATAAAAAATAGAATTGTATATTTTAATTGAGGTTCGTATGAGCCATGGTCCGTATAAGCCAGGGGTCCGTATAAGCCAGGGTCCGTATCAGCCAGAGGTCCATATGAGCCAAGGTCTGTATGAGCCAGGGTCCGTAAGAGCCAGGGTCCGTATCAGCCGGCATTCAACTAGTTATGGTAATCCCCCTATAGTTTGTTGGCAAAGTTTGGTCACCTGATTTGAACAGTGGGCATATATATCCCATATTCCATATATTTGGGTAAAAGCCAGACAGAAGGATACTATTGAAAAGCTTCTCAAGGCAGGATAGTATAAATGATTGACATGCCTTTAACATTTCATTGGATATGCGGTCTAACCCAGTTGCTTTATGTTTTTTAGACGGCTGATAACCAGGGTTGTCAAAGTACCGACGGTACCACAACTTTCGGTACCGGTTCCGTACTGATGTTCAGTACCGCAAACCGCGTCGGTATCGGTACTCATTGAGTGGTCTTTTATACTGCACATAACTTTGGTTTCGTGGGTTCCATCATCAATTATTTGTTAAGTTCGAGGTTTAGTCAAACAACGAAAATAAAAATCGCTATGACATTTACAATTAAATTGTTGCCTGCGGCGGTTTTCGGCAAGTCACAAGGGATTTTTAAAAGACGGAATACTGAGTGGAACGAATGTAGACATGTATGTTTGACTACTGGGTCGGCTAACATTGTAGGCTTGTATCATATTGTATGGATACATGGTAGTGACGATCACACGGTGTCACGGTACACCATACTATTTGTGTGGTAATTAATTAGAGAACTCACTAATCGGCCATAAATCCATAATGCAGCCCTATTACTCGCATGTTGTAACTTGTAAATTTGTAATTTCATAAATGATGTCAACAGCGGCCAGTTTTCCTAAAAGTTCAAGTAAACTTTCCCTTTTAGTTTGGATAAATGGGGTCAATGGCATCTGCTTAAATTTTGGAGTCGAACCTTGACCACTTGTCTGAACTTCCGAATCCACTGATATTTTGTGTTTTGTCGACAAATGTTTTTTATTCCCGTTGTACTTCCCTTCGATCTGGCTATTACAGTACTGTATTCGGCGCATCTGGCTTTCTGCGATCGAGTCATTTTCATGTGGGATAAAATAATCCCAGACGTGACTAGATTTCCTGGAAGCCATTGTAATTCGTAAAAGGTAAAACACAACTTGACAGAGTAACAGACTCCTCTCAAATGATTCCCCGAAACGGCATGTGCAGAACACTGCAGACTTGCATCCGGCAGCATTCCGGCTGCATCAAAGAAATACAATCATCACAAGCTCCCACACAATGTTGTATTCTGTCAATTTCGTGACAAGTTGTCATAGTTCGGCACACTGTGCCTTTGATGTTTGAGTGTGCTGACGATATCACGTTAACCCATTGCAGTTGTGTTTGGCCTTATGTTGAGCTGCTTAATCAACCCTTTACATTCGTCAAGAGGTATATTAATAGAAATCAACAATTAGTACCGAGATCCGTCGGTACTCGACGTCAGAACCGGTACCGATTTAATTCCTGATTACCGCCGGTTCTGGTACCCTGCTGTATTTCACTCAATGAGATATGCGAGTCTAACTCACAGAATATTCTGGTATTAGATTCCAGAGTAGCCTGTTCCACTTCAATTTGAGCCAGTCGCATCGAGAATATTTCTGGGTTAGTATGTAGGTTTGCGTCATACTGGTACCAAGTATCATGTGCAATTGGTGTATCCCTAACAGATTCATTCTCTTTTAATTTATCGACTCATATATAGTTGCCAGTACATTTTTGGGTTATCAACAGATAGTGCTTCTAATTCATTAATTATATTTTGTTTGTATTGTTTATACTTTTTTTTACATAATTTATTATATAATCTAAACTGTTTGTAGTAGTTGTTCTGAAGAGTTGTGTCTAGCTGGGACTGGGAAAGTCGGTTTGCTTTAATGATTATGGTTCTCCGCATTTGTTTCAAATCAGAATCAAACCATTTCTTATTTTTATTCTTCTGTCTTTTTTTCCGGTTTAGTTTTGGCACTGTCTCAGGAGAGCAGGTTTCCTAACCATTAATATGACTATCATGAAGGCTAATAACATTCGAATATTTAAATTCTCAAGTCTGATGGTTATCGAATAAATTCTTAACCACCAGTAATGATGGCTAGTGAATATAATTCCATGTTGTTAGCCATCCACTAACCATCGCCTTGGCCATCACCAGAAATTATTCCTTATTGGACAGGGGGGGTCGGAAATTTTTTCCAGGCACGTATGATGGGGTGGGTGGGTGTCTCTTGGGTCCAAAAAGCAGTTTTTTCCATATGCCAAATTTTTTTTCCATTCCTGCTATTGAGTCTTATTTTGATGTGTTTTGAACAGAAACGGGTCATATATAATTAATAGTAATGCTATGCTACATACAGAGGTTATCAGAAGTTGGATCAGTTGCACAATGGCCAACAATAACCCAAATTCAACTTGATAGAACTAGAAACTGCGCTATTGGAAAAATAAAATTTAATCAGGATTCCATCTACTGATACAACAAAATAAGAATAACTATGCAGAACTCAGCTGAAAATAAGTAATAAAATGAAAGCACACTTGACCATATGTGACATGGAAATAAAGATATAATAAATAATGGAATAAAATAGACTTTTGACAACGTAAAACATAAAATCTTAACAAATAAATTGAAGGCCAGCCAGGCCAGCTTGAACAATTTCACATTGTTTTCCATGTTAATGTGGATCAGCTTGTAATGTTAATCACAGTAACGAAGATTTTATCGTCACTGATATCGTGAGCAAAAAAAGAAGTGAAATTGGGCTATCCATCCATATTATTCCCAATTATTATGAAGCCTATTACTTCAGGCAGTGGCTACCAGCCTGCCATTACACGCTATAACGTGTTTCCTCAGTTCTGGTTTCTGAGATGCCCCAAGAAGAGTAGCGCGGTTATATCATGGTTATGTTTGGTATTAGCATTATTCTTCAAACTGGGATGAACTGGGATGAACAGTTGTATTTCCACATGTTTTGATAAACAATTTGATTCCAGCAATACAGTAATGCCCTAATTAAACGACTCCATAACCACAGCAGAATAATGAGTAATTTTTCACAATTTAGTCGGAAATATGGCTTGTTGTCATTCATCGGAAAGCTCTCACCGAGAGCTTTCCGATGAATGACAACAAGCCATATTTCCGACTAAATCCTGAAAAATTACCTATTATTCTGCTGTGCTTATGGAGTCGATTAATTAGGGCATTACTGTATATCACATAGCAAATATCAAAATATCAAATAATCTGAAATTTGTTGTACCGGTACCATGTATTATGTAGAATACTCAAATGTGATTATGTGACTAGATCATGTGACTATATATTATGAAAATGAATGTTAATAAAAACTTTGGCACTCTGTCTATATATCCCTTGAAATGTGATTATGTTGACACATTTCTTGATTAATGACACTTATATGATAAATTCAAATAGTATCGTTATCTCATTATGCACTGTTCTATTCAAATATCGCGCAATAAATTATGATAATGCAGGATAATCAGCTATTTGGTTGCTCAATTGATAATTTTCTCAAATTTAGGGGGGTGGGTGTCCAAAACTGACCGGAAAAAACTTCCTGAAACGGAAAAAAAAAGGGTGGGTGTCCAAAATTGCCTGGAAAAAAAGGCCGGAAACGGAAGAAATTGGGTGGGTGGGTGGTCCGAGGCCGGAAAAAATAAAAATCATCATACGTGCCTGGAATTTTTTTTCGACCCCCCCCCCCTGTATTGGATGGCTATCTAAGCCATCACACCCCTTCTTATTCTTCATGAGTGCTAATATAACTATAGAGATGGTTTATCTTAGCCATCATTGGTCTCTGATGGCTAAGCGAGGGCTTAGGGATGGCTTAATAAGCCATTCTGTTCGGTAAGGGCCATCATCTAGCCATCACCTAGCCTCGATGGCTAAATTTTGCATTAACCATCCATATCCTCTGAAAACTACTAGCCATCAGTAAGCCATCATTCCTTCTCTTCCGAGTGCTAAAGGAATCAGGGAGCTAAATGTGTTCTAGAGTCGGGGAGCGAGTACACCGTGGAACCCTAAAGGTGAAGGTAACTGAAGAATGACCTTCACCTGATACATGCGACACGTTATTAAAGGATGACATCGCGTTTATTTGATTTGTACATAATATCTAAATAATTTAAACTGGTGAATGAATGGGGGAACGGATTTTTGTGAGCGGGAAATGTATTTAACTAGCTGTTGTAGATCTGGGTTTTTCCAGATCAAATTTGGCTGTGAGATAGCCCTGTCGTACACTTGGGGATTTATTTTAAAAAGTAAACACATGACCTATGATTTTTCTTGCATTTTCGTGATCAACTGGTGTCAATCTAGCTGGGTAAACATCACTGGTATGGCCTGCAGGCTTCAATTCAGCGAATTTGGCCGAAACGTTAACACTGTCGCCTATGGGAAACCATTTAGTTCCGTGATTCCTATAAGAAAAATTTGAATTTTACGAAATTTCACGTCTCACCATGATAAGTTGTTATTTCCATATTTTCTTATTTTCAAATGAAAATGACCACATTTTGGACAGATTTAAAGAAGAAACGCATGGATTCGCCTGTAGATAGTAAAGAAAGTGATAAATCTGGTAATTTTCCATGGATGTCAGGTACCATTAGGGGGTCAGGGGGTCTAAAGCCCCCCTCCCCGCAATTTTGAGGAGTGTTAGCCCCCCCCCCCCCATTGGGAAAATGTGTCATTTGACCCAATTAAGCTTTTCCGGCACCCAGTAGCTTTATCTGGGACCGTAGCCCCACCCCAAGTCGAGGGGGGGGGGGGGGTGATGGCATCACCACTAGAGTTACTGTCGTGCAAAACTGTCATGGCAGCTTTGTTAAACAGACAGTATGCCCTGCCATCTGGTCAAATTTCATGCCTGAGGCTGTGTCTGATGTTGTATCATAATGTTTCGATATTTAAATTGACTTATGGTTGCTTTACATTGCTATTAAAATATTTAATTTTTTTATTTTCTGTTAATTTTGGTAAATATTTATTATAAATTGCCAAATTCTGCATGAAAAGGGTTTAAAATTGGACAATATATCCCTCTCAAAATGTATATTAACATTTCCTCTTCAATTTAGTAATATTATGGTATATAAGGACATACTTCAGTTATACAAGATGCATTAGCTAGTAAAATTGAAAAAAAAGCTCTTTTTTTTTGCTTTATTTTGAGTATTGACACTAATTTTCAGGATGCCTCATATTGGAAAAATAAACCACTACTGCTCGATATAATCCATTTTTGATTTCAGTAAGGTCTATATTTTGATAAAATACTATAAGAAACGCTGTTATTCACATATATACATATATATAGGAATCAGGGAGCTAAATGTGTTCTAGAGTCGGGGAGCGAGTACACCGTGGAACCCTAAAGGTGAAGGTAACTGAAGAATGACCTTCACCTGATACATGCGACACGTTATTAAAGGATGACATCGCGTTTATTTGATTTGTACATAATATCTAAATAATTTAAACTGGTGAATGAATGGGGGAACGGATTTTTGTGAGCGGGAAATGTATTTAACTAGCTGTTGTAGATCTGGGTTTTTCCAGATCAAATTTGGCTGTGAGATAGCCCTGTCGTACACTTGGGGATTTATTTTAAAAAGTAAACACATGACCTATGATTTTTCTTGCATTTTCGTGATCAACTGGTGTCAATCTAGCTGGGTAAACATCACTGGTATGGCCTGCAGGCTTCAATTCAGCGAATTTGGCCGAAACGTTAACACTGTCGCCTATGGGAAACCATTTAGTTCCGTGATTCCTATAGAATGGCTAACAGATGGCTAATGATTTCGGTAAGGGTGGTGTCTAATATATTTATGTAAATGAGGATTTAACTGGATGTTTTCAATGCAAAATTTACAGGTACCTTCCTATATCAAATATACAGGTACCTTCCTATATCAAATTTATGCATTGCCAAATGATAAACGAGAGGCCGATCACAATCGGCAGATGTTTAACCCATACCTGGGCGTTAGCGATTAGCTGTAACTGATAATTTATCAAAGATATGAACACAGGTATCCATATATCAGCACTATCTTGAATTCAATAGCTCAAATAATTTGTCTTAAGAAGGGGTTAAAGTATTTGTGGTTGCGAAGTGGGGGGGGGGTGTTCTAAATCTATTAACTCTATCCTTATTCATCCAAGGACCTCTCTATGTGAGATCCAATGGTTTAGTTATTTCTGAGGATATGTTTATAAGTTGAAGTTAGCTCATTGGAAACAAAACTACCAGCTATTCAAATCTCATTCACTTCTAAAGAGAAATTATTAGTTGACAAGCCAGACTGCTTAGAACAACATGTGGGATTCCATCTCATATTTAATTTGAACTTTAATGACCCCCCCCCCATTCTTCCCAGTTATTATTTATTTATCAATCATGTCAAAAATGCATGTAGTTTATACAATTCAAAAGTGCTATCTATATAATGTTATACAGCCATGTTATACAGCCATTATATGGTGTGGATGCTGGCCCCAATGATCCCTAAATCGAAATGATTACCATAGTTAATTTAAAGGAAAGTAACACTGAATCAAATGGTTTCAAGACATAACAATATTTTACAAGTAGCTTGCAGACTAAAACACATAACCTTCACTGTTAATCTTTTAAGCACTCTGTGGTCCCCAAAATTCAGTCAACCATGACAATATGAACAGATGGGAATTAAGGTTCCTGGCAATATTATCTGCCATATTGATTTTCAAAATAATGCATCACATATAATCTGTAAGCATATTCAATTGGTGCCTTATTGAATGTTCATTAACTAATTAACCTGATTCAACAAGAGGGTTCATTTAATATGTTTCTGCATAATACAAACAATAATGTAGATTTATCAGCTTGTAACCTATTGCATATAAAAATTATATTGGCTATTAGCCATTATTTTAATGTAATATCAAAAGAATCTGTCTGAAGGGTTAATATATTTTTCAAAAATCAATTAATCAATTCCACAATCCATAGAAGTTAATAGTGTGAAGATAACCCAAGATAAGACATATGAGGAAGAGCCCATGTGCATTATAGCATAAATCTGTTGGAAACTTGGAAAGGGTTAATTATTTTCTAAGCATATCAATGGAATATAGAAGACAATTGTGTAGGTCATGGGTCAATTATCAGGCAGCCTGTAATGAAATTTCAAAATTAGATAAACAAGAGCCTCGTGTCATTTATCAAATTTGACAATTAACCAGCCATCAGTATAATATTGTTTGTTTATCTTGGTATCCATCTAACCACTTGGCCATAGCTAAATGGCAGATGTCATTAATCATTTCCTGAGCTGTTTATAATCTGCATGGGCATACACCATCATTATATTTCTAATAGAGCTGTCCACCATTCCACCATATACCAGTGTATTACATTATATAACTCTGTTAAAATATATCGGATCAAACCCAAATTTGAACTTGATCTGTATTTTGGGGTGAGGACCACATGTACCAAATTTGGTGTAGATCAGATGAAAAATGTTTTGAGTCATAGCAGCTTGCGTGAGTTCTAAGTAAACATTAAGAGTGAAAAGGGTTAATTAAATGATACCAAAAACCATACAGATGAAGACCGTGCTAAGAACTAGAGGTGGGATTTGAGAATGGTCAGATTGAAAATATTAGTGTCATTACATTGGATAGCACACTGTATGTCTATGGAATGGGTGGGTTAATTTTGTTAATGACATGATATATAAATATTATCAATAACAAATATTTGAGATATCAAATGAGATAGCAAACTGATCAAAATAGTCTATAAATGAATGTAATTAGATTTAGAAGCCCATACAATAAGTCAGTCTCAAGTATACAAGCAACATTATTATTATCCTGCACCCCAAATGCAATAGAGGGAATTTCAAAATAAAACATTTCCTCTGTTTTTAGAAATCCTTAATGAACCTGGCTCAAAGTGAAAGGTATAATTTAATATCTGCCAATCGGGTATCATGTGTCTATGGAATGGGTTAATTGTAATCCCAAAATCCATGCAAGATAAAAGTGGATCACCATCAACCTGTACATACAGTCAGAGAAGAATCAAATGAAAGCATCAAAACCATATGATGTGTGGAGAGGGTTAATCATTTTCAATGATACCATATGGTGGAACTACCCAATGGGTGATTTAATTTTATTCTAAGATAAGACACAGAGTCTGTAAACACCAGCTGCTATCTGACAATGTCAATACACTGTACTGATCCATAGCTAATAACTGACTGCTCTGTGGGAATGACTTTGTCTTAATGTTATTTATTATCTCTATGGTATGTCCTGTCCAGTTAAACATTGCCAATAATACACTCTGTGTTATGTGAGATCTTCTCTTCTCACAATGCAGGCTTACTTAATCAGTCACTTTAATTTTAAATGGCCATAACTCTGTTAAAATATACCGGATCAAACTCAAATTCGAACCTGATCTGTATTTCGGGGTGAGGACCAGATGTACCAAATTTGGTGCTGATCAGATGAAAAATATTTAAGTAAACACAGCTTGGATGAATTCTATTTAAAAACAAGAGCAGAAAGGGTTAACTAAACGATACCAAAATCCATACAGATAAAGAACGTGCTAAGAGAAACCTAGGTAAGAAATATGAGGCATATCAGAAGAAAATTGTTTGACTTAGATGCATCAGATAGCATTTGTGTGCAGGGTTAATTTTTTCCAAACCGATCAACCGATCGATACCAAAAACTATACAGGTGAGGGGTGTGTCATTATAAACCTACATATCAAATATGAAAACAATCGGACAAAAAGTACTTTGGTTACAGCATCGGATGGCTCATGCCTATGTGCGGATGCAAAGTGTTAATAATTTCTAAACCGATCAACCGATCGATACCAAAAACTATACAGGTGAGGAGTGTGTCATCATAAACATGCACATAAAATTTGAACACGATCCAATAAAAAATAATCGAGTAAATGAATCGGATAGCAAGTGTCTACGGACAGACGGACAGACGGACATCAAACTCAAATTCGAACCTGATCTGTATTTCGGGGTGAGGACCAGATGTACCAAATTTGGTGCTGATCAGATGAAAAATATTTAAGTAAACACAGCTTGGATGAATTCTATTTAAAAACAAGAGCAGAAAGTGTTAACTAAACGATACCAAAATCCATACAGATAAAGAACGTGCTAAGAGAAACCTAGGTAAGAAATATGAGGCATATCAGAAGAAAATTGTTTGACTTAGATGCATCAGATAGCATTTGTGTGCAGGGTTAATTTTTTCCAAACCGATCAACCGATCGATACCAAAAACTATACAGGTGAGGGGTGTGTCATTATAAACCTACATATCAAATATGAAAACAATCGGACAAAAAGTACTTTGGTTACAGCATCGGATGGCTCATGCCTATGTGCGGATGCAAAGTGTTAATAATTTCTAAACCGATCAACCGATCGATACCAAAAACTATACAGGTGAGGAGTGTGTCATCATAAACATGCACATAAAATTTGAACACGATCCGATAAAAAATAATCGAGTAAATGAATCGGATAGCAAGTGTCTACGGACAGACGGACGGACGGACGGACGGACGGACGAACGACGGATGGTTGATCCGGACGTCGGCATTATGTGTACCATACATGGTATGGGTACACATAAAAATTACATTACTCAACTCATCAAATTTGTTAAAATTAAAAGCTATTACGCTTCCTTGACTTTATCGATTTATTAATGCATTCAAAACTTGGGCTAAATATTATCGAACGATCTTCTAAATATTATATTAGTAGATATTTTATTTAGTAGAAATTGAATGATTGTTGAGAATATATTGTTTATTTTGTAAGTAGGAATTATTACAAACGAACTCACTTGATAAATATCTACCCATAGAGAGCCCCATATAGACTGGAGCAGACGACACTCTGTAGTGCATGCTTCAATCTGTGTGAGGCTCCCTGTGGGTTACAAACACATGAACTCACTTGATAAATGAGTGGATATTGTCGAGAAGATTAGCTGTTTCTCTGACGGTTGTCAGTAATTCAGAAGAGATATCATGGGCCAGCTGTTCTGTGGGTGGAGTTTGTGGTTGTGATGAATCATGATGAGACCGGGCTGGATGTCATCAGTGCTGTCAATAGTTCCTTTATATTCATCTGAAAGTGTAATGGATGAGCGAGTAACCTCATGGTGATCTGGGCAAATAGTGCCTGACATTTGCAGAATGAGGTACCCAGAGGGTGAATTTAGTGACGCTACCCCGCACAGACTCAAATTAATATTGTTTTTAGTTACTTTTTCCCTTCTATTCAGTTTCTATATCCCATAAATTTCAGAAGATAAATTGCTTAATTGAGGTGACTAATGGTTGAAAATCAGCAACCTCAAACTGGGGAACTTCAATCTGATCCTAGATTTTAATATCACAAACTTCTGAAAATCTTGTTACATTGCCATAACAACATTAACATAATTAAATCATGCGCCACCAGAGAATCAAGGATCACTTGAAGGTTCAAATAGGCTAAGTCCATTTAAATATATCATCCTGATTAAGACATGTTATATAGTGCCCTGCTGAACTAGTGGCCAAATTCGGCACAGATGATTAAGAGATATTATATACTAACCTGCTGAATTAAAGGCCTAATTCGGCACAGACAATTCAGGGGTTATATACTGCCCTGCTGATATATCAGTCAGATTCGTCACATATGATTCAGAGATCTTATATACTAACCTGCTGAACTGGCAGTCAGATTCGGCACAGACGATTCAGAGATATTAGCATTCAATATATTAGGACTGGGAGTCGGTCGCTCAGGGTTCAGCCAACTATCCTCACTCGACATTGACCTATTTTCCTGTATGTCAAGGCCGTCAAACCGCTTGGAGGACTCCTCAGATATATAGGAGAGCCTAAGTTTCTGTGTCACAAACGTCAGAACTGGAAACATCTGTCCCATATTAGGTTGAGTAAGAGCTGATTGATGTCCTGGATGAGTGGCAGTTTTAGTTGAAGGGTGCGGCAACAGTTGTTGCTGGATTTGGTATTGACGAGTTGCAACAGTTTGACTCATGAGTTGAATCTTTGGTTGAGTCATCATTTGCTGCGGATATCCATGCTGAATCAGGTTTTGCTGTGATGTTGATGGTTGAGATATGAATTGAGGTATTTGGTGCGAGATTGCTTGAGGTACAGGTGCATTTTGAGAAGGAACACCTCGTCGATATCCTTGAGTTTGCTGCGGATTCATGGGATAAGACGCTTGTGGCGTCGATAGAGGATGCATTCTAGGTTGAGCTGAGAAGGAACTGAATCTGAATAAGTGTTCTAAGTAACATAGTTCAGCTGAGGTCCAGTCAATCTTTGTGAACCGATTTGCTGATTTATCACAGAGGTATGAGGAAGAGTGTCACCCCGGGCATAGAACCGTCAATCATTTATGAAGCCCTGCTAAACATCTGATTTTGTTGAGCAGCCATATCCATCTGTTGTGGGGCCATGCCCATATGTTGGCCAGTCACCTTCATAGGGAGATTCTGCTGTGAAGCCACGCCCATATGTTGATTAGATGAAGTTGAGATTGATTGAACATAGTCCAAGGATTATTAGTTTGATTATAGCCTTTTGGCACACATTTTTGCTGCATTAACGGAACAATCTTCTGTGAACATTAGTTGAAGATGGCGTCTGGCTATTAACCAGATATCCTTGAGAAGACACTGGATTCACATTATTATACGGATACTGTGGATACCCCTGAGTACCAGTAGTTCCATATTGGGACTGAGAATCAGTCATTCCAGGTTGTGGCGGCCTCATATTCTGATGCTGTGCAGAGATTGTAGCAGGTCGGTTTGTACTTGGAACACTTGGTCGCACGAATCCACTGCAATTCATGAGCAGTGTTCTGAGCTGACGGACCAGATGATTTCGGACTCCTTTAAGGACTTGGGTTTGTGTCGTTCATTATTAGTGAGACATCAGGAACCATTGGCTGGATTCTGGTAAACTGTAATCAGAAGGTTAACATTAATTAATTAATTAAAGATGTATTCGGGGTTCCAGTCCAATTTTTACAAACCTTTTTATTGTGGTCGCTGGGACACATTTTGTGAACAGCAAAGCAGTTTTCACTAAATTTGTCTGCCTATGCTACAGCGCTGTATACAATAACACCCACTACATTCATTTCTTTTTGCTGATTTATTCCCATAACAAATACGAATGTATACTAATTTATTTATTATCACCAAATATGCCAAGAATTTGAGACTAGCCTACACAGCACATTAATTCAGCCCAATATAAGATTTCCATGCACTTAGCAAATAATCAATATGAATAACTGGCTTCAGATGCAATTCGGCTGAACTTTTAAAAGCACAACAAATTATTCTGCTGACCACTTTTAGTGATTTAGGCCAGATTAGGTCAACAATTTGTGATGTCACGTTCATGTTACGGTCTGTGTTATTGGGGTATGAAACGGGTGACCCAATTGGCAGTTGACCAATCACCGAACAGGATTTATTGTAACACAGATGGGCTATATAAATATTTGCCTATAAAGGCATTTAAAGTGGTTTATTTTGATCATAATAAAATATCATGTTGAAATCTAAATTCAAAATAAAGTTTGATGTGTGATTTCTGTTCTAAAAAATAGCCCCTAAACATTGTCCCGGTGATGTGATAAGAAATTCTAATTAAAATTTAATTAACTGATAAATACTTTTCCTGACAGGTGTCCTTGTCATTGACATATTCAATTTTAAATTATGGTCAATTTAGATTCGTAATTTAATAAGATCCTTTGATGAGGCCTTATTAAGTGACATCACAGACTTTTCCATTATTCTCCAAAGGAAAGAACTGGGCGGTCATCCTATTTGCATACTTTTCAATTTCTGAATACCTATGATGTGTATTAACCTTTTCATGATGGGAGCTGCGCTGGTGCAACATAGAAGACCCTGTGCCATGAATTCTCTAATACAACAAAATGCACTGGCTTACAAGATTGTTAGGCAAATGCATTCTCTTATATATACAAGGCGCCCTATGGCAGGGTTTCTGCTAGGAGTCGGGGGAATGGGGCTGGTAGCTGCTAAGGGGAAAATCCAGTAAATAATTTCATTGTAGGAACCCCGATTTATCTACATGTGCTTTCGACATGTAGGTCTATAATCTAGAAGTGTAAGATATTGTAATTGGCAGATCGTTTTACCTCCTACATATATTTTCTACCAATGTTATCAAGCTATCAAACCCTCTAATTACACAAGAAATATAAATTTATTGTGATCTTAAAAAAAAATACAACGGAGTCTATAAATAAATAATCCATAGACATATATGTAGCCATTTAAACGACCAGAACTTATTTACGGATGTGTGACAACAAGAAATTTCAAAATAACAGTTGCAAAGACCGTGAATAAGGCCAAAAAAAAAATGAATGAATTGATTCTCAGGCACCGCTGCTCTCATAAAATAGGGGCCGCCTAACTCTTTTTATTTTAAATCCAAACAACCAACCATCAAATAATTCAAATCGCAGCCGATTCGCGTTCAAGTGGCGAGTTCGTGGCGAGTTCTCCGTTTGCGGAAGTGCCGGAATTCGCTACTTCCGGTTTACGCTTTTAGCACGTGGTAATGTAATAATTACGACAGGAATACCACTTCGAAACGAACTACAGCTATGCTCTAATTAATCGACCCTCCTTAATGATGTTGACATGCAGTATGACCACGGTGAAATACCGCGGTCGAGCGGTGTAATACCGCCTGACCGCGGTGTAATACCGCCTGACTGCGGTGTAATACCGCCTGACCGCGGTGTAATAATGCCTGACCGCGGTGTAATAACGCCTGACCGCGGTGTAATAACGCGGTCAGGTTTTTGGTATCAGGGTGGTATTGACCGCGGTGTCATGGGGTAAGGCATTTCATGACCGCGGTTGACTTATGTCGTAACGAATTTCATGACTGCGATGTCTTATAATAACTTCTTGGTTGCACGCGGCGGCGATAGAAAACTGAAGTTGTATACACCTAATCGTTATTTAACTACAATAAAATGACTTATCTGGTATATCTGTTGTTAGATTTGTTTTGCGTGTGCTGTTAGGGTCGATCGGGTACTTTTCTCGGAAGTTCGGCACTGCCGAGGAGAGTACAATTTTGCGTCGGCATTGTTTTTGTCGAGGGAGATTTCGAGGTAAGTGCATGTCGACATTTCTTATCATGAATAAAAAATATATATAATATTCCAAGTTGCCGGAGTTATTATTCTCGTTATCGAGTTAATAGTAACCCAAATTCCATTAAAGTACTGTCAAGTACAGCAGTGGCAGGCAATACCCCCCCCCCCCAATTGCTGGGTATCGGTACTTCAAAGGCACGGAAAAAGCGTGCTTCATGGCGATTGCATGACCAGTATTCACTAATTGTCAGAGAGGGACGAAACGACCACGGTACGAAACGTCTTGTACCCTAATTACGCAGTTTACTGCATTCACCACGCTTCAGTTATTATATATGAGTGAATTTAAATACTTCTGTGAAATAGCCTGACGAGACCAATTACAACATCTCATTGTTCACAAATTAACAACTACTATCCAACGTAGTGACCGCTAATCACCAATATTCAAACTGATAATCAGGTCAGTCAGTGACCTCAATGAACTCTTATCAAAAGCCGACATAACACAATCTGCAGACAGTAAACAAGTGTTGGGTCACGCCCTGTCTCTACAGTTGAGTTCAAGATAATGTGGTATAACATCAAAATCCCTTCCCCAAACGGAGGTTTCGCGTAGAATTCTTGTATTTTATTAATTGGATAGGGATATTTACACTAGTAACAATTATTAATATTTTAATTGTTTTTATTTGTAATTAAACATTTCGTTCTTGTTTTGATGTGAACGGTCATGCACTCTTCC
The DNA here is from genome assembly GCA_032622095.1 of Siphonodentalium dalli. Lineage (NCBI taxonomy): Eukaryota > Metazoa > Mollusca > Scaphopoda > Gadilida > Siphonodentaliidae > Siphonodentalium > Siphonodentalium dalli. Next base: position 2,377,399 of record CP136063.1, on the reverse strand, counting down.
GAGTTGTACGCTGTGACGTCATCGTGGCGAATGCCAAAACTCACATGTGTCTAAGTTAGCCAGAATTCAGACCCCCTATTACAGTTATATATGGCGCATGCATATTTGATGGGAAATACTGTGTAAAAAAAGACTTTAGTAGCGAAAGAATTATTGTGTGTTGGGATTAATTAACTCCCAGACAGCCGATACCGCGGACAATTAATTCCTTATTCACACCTCGGACTTGTCAGCATGCCGACGAAAATGAAACGTATCTGTGTCGATTGGTCATGTTAACCTCATTTTCAGGTGCATGGATTAATAATAACCAGAATGTCAACCTGGTATTATATGAAATAGTGAGATCATTCTTCCAATATAGGTAGATTTAGGGAGATTTGTTTTCATCTCATTGTCCCTCCATTATAACATGAACATAAAGAAAATAAAACTTTTTTAAATTTATTAATTTTATTCCAACATAATTATCAACAATATTAACATTAACAAATTACTTCTTGGAAGAATGCTCCCTGTTATATGACATTGTAGCAGATTTGGCATCTTTCAACATTTCATTGTTTGGAACAACTTTCAACAAAGTCGTAACATGAACTGTCTGTTTAGTTTGCATGATAGCACTAATTCTTGCAAACACGTTTTAAGAATTACTACGGAGAGATGTGTCCCTTACTCTGCCCTTATTTGATTCTGTTATCCCATTTTCACAAATCTGAATTTGTGTCACCCAAGGTCATTTCATACCAAATATAAGCAAAAGACATGTACATGTAGGCCATTTGGTTCTTGCAAAGACATATCATGAATTACCAAAGGAGCCTGAATATTAAATGTGAGCTATTAAAATAGACCTGGCAATTCTTTCAAAGAAGACTTTTCAAGGGTTACTATAGAGGGAAAGTATGCCCCTGGCCTTTCCTCTATTTGACCCTATCTGAACAAAAGATCTCCAACTATGGAAATTTATCAAAACCTTACTGATAATACCAGTTTATATCAAAATTTGAATCCCAGTCACCAAAGAACCCTTCATACTAATTATCAGTAAAATAGACCTGATGGGGGTTCTTGTGAAGGAAGCATATTAAGAATTATTATGAAGGGAAACAGACTTTCGCTTGGGCCTTACTTGACCTGGTGACCCCATTTTAACAAATCTGAATTTCAATCAAACAAGAACATTCCATGCTAAATAAGCCAACTAATTCTTGCAAACACGTTTTAAGAATTAGTATGGAGAGTTATGTCCCTTAGTCTGCCCTCAATTGATTCTGTGATCACATTTTCACAAATATGAATTCCTGTCACCCAAGATCATTTCATACCAAATATATGCAAGACATGTAGGCCATTTGGTTCTTGCCAAGACATATCATGAATTACCAAAGGAGCCTCAATATTAAATGTGAGCTATCAAAATAGACCTGGCAATTCTTTCAAAGAAAACTTTTCAAGGGTTACTATAGAGGGAAAGTATGCCCCTGGCATTTCCCCTATTTGACCCTATCTGAACAAAAGATCATCAACTGTTGGAAATTTATCAAAACCTTACTGATAATACCAGTTTATATCAAAATTATGAGTACTAAACATGAATTCATGGCATATACCGGGTGGGTGCAGGAGTTTCAAATCTCCTATCTCTGCCCCTATTTGAACCAAATGTAAATGCCAATCTATGAGATTCATTAATCTGTGATAATTGTTCCTTGAAATCATAAATATCACACATCATTATCACAGATGAAAAGAAGTTAATAGCCTAGATAAACATAATATAACACTTGCCTAGAATACAGCACATGGGAATTAATATAATTTAAATTGAAATGAATGAAACAAATAAACATTATCTGTTATGTATTTATCAACAGCTGTCAGCTAAGATAAGGTCCCATTTCATACACAGTAGACATTATAGCATGGCCATGTAGTATATATTATCTCTGATGGCAGGCAGACAAGCTTGAGATAACATGTGGCCTTAATAGAATCAGGTGCCAGTAGCTATATCATCTCATTCAATAACACAGTGGGTGCTCAATGGAGAAATCTTCTCTTAAAGACTTTCATAGCACATGACAAACAGATGAGTTATAAAGGGTCATAACTCTGTTAAAATATATGGGATCAAACCCATATTCGAACTTGATCTGTATTTAGGGGTCAGAAATTTATATACCAAATTTGGTGTCGATCAGATGAAAAATGTTTGAGTCATCCTGGCTTGGATGAATTATATTTTTAAAAAAGAGTGGAAAGGGTTAAATAAACAATACCAAAATCCATACAGATAGAAAACGTGGTAAGAAAGACCTAGGTAAGAAATATGAGGCAGATCAGAAGAAATTGTTTTGACTTAGATTCATCAGATAGCATTTGTGTGCAGGGTTAATTATTTTCTAAACTGATCAACCAATCGATACCAAAAACTATACAGGTGAGGGGTGTGTCATTATAGACCTACATATCAAATATGAACACAATCGGACAAAAAATACTTAGGTCACAGCATTGGATAGCTCATGCCTATGTGTGGATTTTTGTTTTAGAGTTATGTACCTGGCTCTGCCCCTATTTGACCCAGTCACCCAATTTGAACAAATCTGAACCCCAGTCACCCAATGTCCCTCCGTACCAAATATAAGCTAAATCGACCCTATGTTTTCTGAAAAGAAGTCATTTTAAGAATTACTATGGAGGAATAGAGTTATGGCCCTGGTTTCTCAACTAATCAACTTGGTGACCTCATTTGAACAAATATGAACCACAGTCACCCAAGGTACCCTAATACCAAATATGAACCCATTCGGCCCGACAACTTCAGAAAAGAAGTCGTTTTAAGAATTACTATGTGGAAAAATAGTTATGGTCCTGACATCAAAACTATTTGACTTGGTGACCTCATTTGAACAAATCTGAATGAGAGTCACCTAGGGAACATCCACACCAAATATGAACCAATTCGGTATGATGGTTTCAGAGGAGAAGATGTTTTTTAAAAAGTTGACGGACGGACAGAAGGACAGACAGACAGACGGACGGACGGACGACGGACGAGGAGTGATGACTATAGCTCCACCGGAGACTTCGTCTCAGGTGAGCTAAAAACTGCATGCGTTCGCTGAAAGTAGGAGGCAATCAATATACAAGGCATAGCTATATCATGTATACGATAGACATCGGGTCTTGCATTTTTCTGAAGGTAACAAATATATTCTTTTGAAGGAAAATTGTTAAAAAATAGATAACGAATTATAAATTTTAACAACATATATATTTGGTAACTGGGAATGACAACAACAAACGCTCTTTATTTAATCCGTTTTAGAGAATCAACGGACCTCATTAAATCTTTTGAAACAGATCCATTTTCGGGGTTTTTACTGAACATCACATTAGTACTAAAAAAATGGCTTTATTGGGAGTGCTAATTAGCCTGGAGTGACCATGCATGCACACGCGAGGAAACAAGTTGGCGACAATGTCGTCACACGAACATCGGTTGACTGGCAGCGTTACGGCTTTATTTCGAAAAGTTATTCAACTACGAATGGTAAACTTTACATCAGGAAGCATATACATCGGCATTTCTAAGTTGACCAATAAACCACGAAAATTGACTCACGAAAATAAAGTCATTTAGAGTAGTGTTATATATTCTTATATACTTATGGGCGCTGTCAGGAAAACATTTATGGCCATGACACCGCCCGGTTTGTATTAATTGTGCATTTCTTTTTGACAAACCACTATATTTAATAATGTATAAATGTTTTTAATAAAATGAATAAATCCTCATTCATTCGGTATATCCACACACATTCGTAGTAATTTGGTACACCTAGTATGATACCACGTGATACCTCTGAGTGAGCGCCTCGCAGTGGAATTAATTAAATGTTATTTTTAGAACATCTGGTCAATGAGTACAAATGCTATTGGAAAACGTTGAGTGTCTCGTGAATGTCTGCTTGTTCGCGCATGCATGGTACTTGGGCCCTTGCATTCATATCATATGTGTATGCATGTCAACCCAGTATGAGAACTTAATATTTGTTGGGTCCCAAAAGAATATGAAGGCAGTTTCACTGTTTGCACGACATGACACATATAAGATCGTTCCGTGTTGATCTATTTCCGATATGTTAGACATAAAGAGCGTTTCATTCGTGCGAAAAATTGAAAACAGCTGGAGAATGGCTGTTGGAGCACGTGAAGCCGGAATGTCAATATTTCGTGTAATTGTCAACCTATCTTATTCCAAATTACGTAGATGGAATTTGGAAGCTCGAATGAGACGGTGCATGTCCGTTTAATTATGACAGTTACACAAAAAAATCTGACGGCAGCAACTGACCCAACTTGAGTTGTCGCTGACTGAAAGTCCATTCACTCGAACTGAAGGCGAAAGCAGAAGCAATAGCTATACAAGCACATCAAAGAGATTGCACGTTGCGTATATAATCCTGCTCGTTCTGTAATTACAAAATAGGTCAAGGGCATGCATGATGAGCTATATATATTGCAGGTTGACATTATGCTGTGGTTTTTTGGAGGTACATGCACAAGCTCGTCCCGTCTTATTGCACGGCTGTCACATAATTATTTCAGTATCAACATGTTTAATAATTAATTGTTCACTGATCAGATGGCGCATTAAATTGTCTGTTTGCTTTCCTTGAATTTGGGCATGCCAAAAAGAAAAAAAAATAGATTCACAGAGCTGTTGAAACATTCTAGAATTAATTTCTGTTTGCTTATACGAATAAAGTGTATGTTAAAGGGGTACTGTACGCCATTTTCAATAAATTCCCGGTGATAACAACGATCTATTATCGATACTATATAGAAATATAAGTAATTTGAGTCGAAGATGTATTCTGTAAACGCTCAGGTTAATAGGCTATCTTAAAATTTAATAATTTAAAAGTTAATAATTTAATATAAATTGATTTTATGGCTCCAGCCATAAAATGGCGTCTTTTAAAATTCGAATTTCCGTGTACAAAACGTAATCAAATTATAATTGAGGGATACTGGATTAGGAAAACAATTGCACACACAATCGTTTGAAACATTATCCTTATACGGGGAGAAAACCCAAGCCACTCATTGACTAGTGACGGTACACTAACTTAAATGATTATATGGGACTACTAAGCATATAATATAATGTTTATTTGATTCATTTGGTTGAAAACTGTACAAAAATTACTCGACAACGACAATTTGTATTTTTGCATTCCGGTAAATTTGCCATCCGTAACAATACTTTGTACTCAACATACTTTCAAAAAATGGAAAAGTTGTTACCTTATTCTCCGACTCGGGGATTATAGAAACCAACAACAACATCTTGGGTACAGTACCCCTTTAAGGGTCAGACGCACGTTTTGTCAAAATTACCTGGTATTTCAAAATGGATCCTCTATTTTTGGTACTTCAAAATGGATTTTCTCAAAATCTGCCGGTCAAGAATTTCTTCGTGAAATTTGGTACATTCGATTATTGTGAGTGACACAATATTTAAGAACCATTGGGTATAATCTTATTTACTTTAGTTTTATGGAATGTACACTATTTAAAAATTCACTGTTTTCAATTATCAAGAACTCCTGCAAAATAATTTTTCAAAAATGCAGTTCATATATCACTGATATCTCAAGATCATGGGCGAAGACTTAATTCTTGATTCGTGAAATAAAATGATTATTTTCATTTAAAAAGGCAACTACCATACATATTTCTCTAAATTTGGGAATTTTCATGTCATGTCTGTTGATCAATGAACAATTGTGCTGAGATGAGTTTTGAATACATCCTGCGGGTTATTTCCTTACATGATAAGAATACAGAGTGTTTGTGTGGACGCCTGGACGGTTGGAAAACAGCTCATATATTTTTATCACCGTTTTTCTTGCACGTGATTTTTCAACATAAGTTGACCCAAAAGCGAACAATTGCCGTGCCAGGTCTAAATTAAACTTTCCCACGTCAATCTAATTGTCCTTCGTTAGTTGTAGTTTCGTATGTATACACATATTTAATACTATATTTTATCACATGATTAGCACTATTTTCCGATGTAATATTCGAGCGTAATAGACACGTGTAATATCGTCGCGTGATATCGTCTTTGGACAATGATCGCGGGATGCAGTTGTTTGTTGTTTTCGACAAAATTTTAGCAATTATTTGATCATGTGATAAAAAGTATCTCAAACTCGTCCTATTTTATACGTAATTTATCAACCTCGTCCTCTAAATTCTATTTGAGCATCGGTAAACCTCGGCTCAAATCGAATTTAGTGAACTCGGTTGATAAATTCTGTATAAAATAGAAACTCATGTAAGATCATCTATATATATATAGTAGGCTAGTATAGCTACCATGCATGCAGAGGCAAGCTTCGAGTTTTTTTTTTTAATAGAAATTGATTCGATGTGAAAACGGGCCGTGGCTCTGACATTGGTTCGAAATCAGAAAGAGATAATGATGAAAATGTCCCCCTTGACATTCAAGCCACGTGGCGGTTTGCGCTCCAAAAATACACCTAATATTATTCGCTTTTGAATTTTTCCCCAATATCGAAATTGGTTGATAAATACTTGAATTAACTTTATACGCGCATCATATGTCCCAAAAAAGAGGCATAGAAGTAATGGAGAAAAAAACAGCTTTAAACTTGGTGTTTGGCATGGGTCCCAAACAAATAAGTCATGTGCATGGCATGGAACAAAAAGAGCATTCGTGTTAGTCTATTCCTGATATGGTAGAAATAAAGAGCGCTTGCTTCACTTCTATGCGAAAAATTTAAAGTTATAACGTTCCTGTTTGTAACCTGATAACACAAATAAGAAATTGCCGACCCAACTTTAATAGTCATCGATGACTGGAAGTCCACTCGAACTGAAAGGCGAAAGCCACGGTGAAGGCAGCCGCAATGTTAATACATGCACATCAAAGAGATTACGGCGTTACGTAATCCATGCTCTGTCACTCGGTTGCAAATCATGCACAGTGTGGAAGGTCAGAACACATCTGTTTTTCGATAATGTCATTGTGTTCCTTTGCGGTTATCAATTTCAATACGTTAGCTGTAAAGATAAGTTTATAGTAAATTATAACATGCCCATAGTTTAAACGCGATCACATTGCATGGTTAAAAAAAACGAATTGCCTTGGGCCGCGTTATTATTCAATTAATTCAGGTGTTAAATTAACGTTGTGGAAGCCACTACAATAATTTATTTTTCGTGATTGTCTCAAAGGAATTATTATGAATGTCGGGATAACTATTCATGGTATTAGTATTAATAAATATACGAAATATTTAATGTATATAGTTTATATCAATCTTCTAATTATATGAGGAATTAACGCTCTTTATTGATCCATGCTTTTGAATAAATTGTAGGGTAAATTTAGTTCCTATTGGGTAACTGGATGCCTACATGTGTTCCAAAGACTGCCATATATACTTGAAATAAATATTTATAAAACGCGGTTATGGCACAGGTCGATTCCGCCTATACTCAACTTTTAACATTTTTTGCCGGCGTCAATTTTGTGAACGACCTTTGATTCAGAATGAAATAACTCTTGCAGAGAAAGTGACAATAAGTAATCATTAACGCAATGAATCTCACTAGTAACAGCGGTCACAAATTCCCACAAAGTCGGTCGCGCGTGATTCATATAAATAGATTGCAACAGTACTGGTGACGTAAAAAATTCTCTATTGATGTAGCTGTGTTGTTGGTCAGATATCGTTAAAACAAAATTAGTTGCCACGATCATATTCCTGTTTGTGAGTTTTATGCTGAGGAAATTTCTTATTTTTTAAATGTCATTACTTTCCCGTGTGGTCATACATTTCAATAATTTACATTAGCCATAAAGACCAGTTCAAGTTGGTTGCATCATTGTCCCATTTTGAGGTTTAATCCATGTCAATTTTTCCATGTGGTCAGTTTCCCCGCCAGACCCGTTCCTGATAATGTTTACATAATACATGTATATATGCATTATTAGTTTTACTATATTCATGTTTTCTATTTCGCAGAAGCGCAGTTATTATTTGTATATTTCGATATGTTCAATATAGACTGTAACACTATAACTAATATTAAAAGAGGAAGTTTCTGGATATTTCATGAATATATGTTTGGTCAAATGTTAAATTGAGCAATCTAAAAACAATATAACAATTATATATATATTTTTTTAATTTAAATTTTGATGTTGAGCAAAAAGATCAATCTAAAACATTCAAAATTCAAATTAAACAAAAATAGTGGTTATTTTTTCATTTAAAAAAAAACCAAAGTGTTTAAACGATCAATATGTATAAGCAAAGCGCACCAAGGAGAGTGTTTCGTCTGACATAATCACAAACGCTGATAAATCAATTCAACTATTTCTGCAGATTCCTTGTCTCCTAGCAACCGTAAGCTCATTCCACTAGTGTCTTCAGCCGACTCTGGAGTGACCATCGGCATCGAACGTGTTACGTAACGTTACGCATGGTGGATTGCGACTGTTTTGTAATTCCTAATTGATTTGTCCATATACGAAACGTTATATATATGAAGGATTTCTCTTTGGAATCATGGCTGACTAATTTCGTGGTATGAAATTGAGACATCGCAGGTTAAAATCCGATGAGAAATAGGTTAAACACAAACTATATTTTAAATATTCGCAAGTTGAAAATCGGCTTCAGTCATCGCGATCGAGTCAGCGCCTAAGAGGTGTTGATGTGAACGGATCAACGGATTTTATCATTTTCTTGTGGATCGTTCTTTTGCCAACACGTCGATACATGACATGATCGGGGGTATATTTGTGAGTAAAATAATTGCTCAAACCGCTCTCTGAGTCGGCATCTTGTAGATGTTATAGAATATATATATGACTTTCGGCCTCATTTGTCGAAGCGGCTTTTTATGAGAAAGAACTGAATTCATACAAGCCAATAAAACATGATCATGCACCATCGGTTGCGACTAGTTTGGGATTGTTGATAGTAAATTCTACAAGTAACATGCCCATAGTTTAAACGCGATCACATTGCATGGTTAAAAAAACGAACTGCAATGAATGGTATATTGGACGCGTATTCAATTAATTCAGGAGTTAAATTAACGTTGTGGGGCCACTACAATAATTTAGTTTTGGTGGTTGTTTCAAAGGAATTATTATGAATGTCGGGACAACTTTTCATTGTATTATAGTATTAATAAATACACGAAATATTTAATGTATATAGTTTATATCAATCTTACAATTATATGGACACTAAACGCTCTTTATTGATCCATGCTTTTGAATAAATTGTAGGGTAAATTTATTTCATATATGGTAAACGGATGCCTATACATGTGTTTCAAAGACCGGTATATATATACCTGAAATAAATATGTATATTATAACACGCGGTTATGACACAGGTCGATTCCGCCTGCTCAACTTTTAACATTTCTTGCCGACGTCAATTTTGCGAACCCAAGTATACAAACGACATTTGATTCAGAATGAAATAACTCTTGCAGAGAAAGTGACAACAAGTGGTTACGTAGCGTTTTTCCGAAGACCCATAGCTCCGAAGTTCCGATTCTCCGAAGGTCAGATTCTCCGACGCCCCGATTATCCGAAAGCCCATAACTCCGAAGTCCAGATTCTCTGAAATCCCATAACTCCGAAGACCCATAACTCTGAAAGCCCATAACTCCGAACGCCCATAACACCGAAGGGCCGATTCTCCGAGGGTCCGATTCTCCGAAGATATGTTTTATCGCTTAGTCAGGAAATCCCTCCTATAGGCATTCAAATATTCACAGTGTTCCTGCCCAGGGGAGATCCCGGACCAACGATTGGGAGCGACCCCTCCCATGTATGCTCTCCCCAAATCAGGCCTTCGTGATATGCTTTCGGCATATCATATGCATGATATATCCCCCACATATGCTAATTAATGTGCACCCCTAAATGGGAACCCTGGCACCGCCACTGGTGCATGCACCGTGTATATTATAACGAAACGCTGCAAGAATGTTAGAGTAGCCTAACATGCACAGGGGCGACAAGTTCTTCCCCGTTCACCCCTGTACATTTAACTCTGTCATCTCATGTGCCAACGTAACGTTATAGTATCTGGTGTATAGTCAGTGGCGGGCCAGGATTCCCATTTAGGTGGGGGCAGTAGGAAAAGTTTGAATATTTTGATGCCCCATGAACGATTTCCGGGCGTTTACATGACATTGGACATGTTTTGGTAGGAGCCCATATTGTCTGAAATAGCAAGTAGAGGTTTAATGGGGGCAGTGGGAATTTTGGGACCCCTTGGCTTCGCCACTGGACTGTACACTATTTAGTAAACGATTATACCCCGATAAAACAAAATCTTCGGAGAATCGGACCTTTGGAGAATCGGACCTTCGGAGTTATGGGCCGTCGGAGAATCGGCCCTTCTGAGTTATAGGTCTTCGGAGTTATAGGTCTTCGGAGAATCGGCCCTTCGGAGTCATGGGCTTTCGGAGAATCGGATCTTCGGAGTTATGGGCCGTCGGAGAATCGGGTCTTCGGAGTTGTGGGCCGTCGGAGAATCGGGTCTTCGGAGTTGTGGGCCGTCGGAGAATCGGGTCTTCGGAGTTGTGGGTCTTCGTAGTAATAGGTCTTCGGAAAACCGGTCTGACACCCAACAAGTAATCATTAACACAATGAATCTTAGTGTAGTAACGGCGGTCACAAAGCAAGTCGCGCGTGATTCATATAAATAGACAACTGGTGACGTAATAATTTCTCTTTTGGTGTACACATGTAGCTGTGTGTTGTTGGTCAGATACCGTTAACACAAAATTAGTTGCCAAGATCATTCTTTGTTTATGAATTTTATGCTGAGGAAATTTCTGAATTTTTGAATGTCATTATAATTACGTTCGCGTGTGGTTACACATTTCAATAATTTACATTAGCCATAAAGACCAGTTAAAGTTGGTTGCATCATTGTCCCATTTTGAGGTTTAATCCATGGCAACTATTCCATGTGGTCAGTTTCCCCTCCAGATCCGTTCCTGATAATTTTTACATAATACATGTATATGCATTCTTAGTTTTAATATATTCATGTTTTCTATTTCGTAGAAGCGCAGTTATTCATTGTATATTTCGATATGTTCAATATGGAATAACAGCATACCCACCTCCAAGGCGCCCGTATCTTTAAAATCCGATGAAAATTGGTTAAACACGAACAATATTTTAAATATTGGCAAGTTGAAGAACGGCCTCATCGCGTTCGAGTCAACAGCTGTGAGGTGTTGCCGTGTTAGTGATTTTATAATTTTCTTCAACATCGTTCTTTTGCCAACACGTCGGGTTGACTAGAGCTCTTAATTCATAGTACGACGATAGGTGGATTGATAAAAATTATTTCCGTTGATCAATTGCATATAAAGTTAAATAAGTGACATAACTGCTCTATACAAAGCATAATTAGACTACAATGAGTTCGTATGTAATCTTCTAGTATATATATACAAAGAGTATATATATATCCACCGAGATGCAGGGACAAATGCAGCGAAATGCAATGCAGCAGTTTTTGGTTAATTATCAGGCGGCATGCATGCACGAGAAAAGAAACATTCAAAACACCAGTCAGTGAGATAGACAATGTTGTAAACTCTGTCCTTGATGTTTCTACGTCACTGGCCACGTGCGCGTTCATGATTATTGTCGGGCGGCATTGTTTGATCTTTTCCTGCAACGTTTGGTGGTCGCATGCATTTGTGAGTAAAATAATTGCTCAAACCGCTCTCTGGGTCGGCATCTTATAGATGTTACCGAATATATATATGACTTTCGGCCTCATTTGTCGAAGCGGCTTTTTATGAGAAAGAACTGAATTCATACAAGCCAATAAAACATGATCATGCACCATCGGTTGCGAATAGTTTGGGATAGTTGATAGTAAAGTCTACAAGTAACATGCCCATAGTTTAAACGCGATCACAATGCATGGTTAAAAAAAACGAACTGCAATGAATGGTCTTGGACGCGTATTCAATTAATTCAGGAGTTAAATTAACGTTGTGGGATCCACTACCATAATTTAGTTTTGGTGATTGTTTCAAAGGAATTATGTCGGGATAACTGTTCATGGTATTATAGTATTAATAAATAGGCCTACACGAAATATCTAATGTATATAGTTTATATCAATCTTATATAATTATATGGACACTAAACGCTCTTTATTGATTCATGCTGTTGAATAAATTGTAGGGTAATTTATTTCATATATGGTAAATGGACGCCTACATGTGTTTCAAAGACTGGCATATATACCTGAAATAAATATGTATATTATAACACGCGGTTATGGCACAGGTCGATTCCGCCTGCTCAACTTTTAACATTTCTTGCCGACGTCAATTTTGCGAACCCAAGTATACAAACGACATTTGATTCAGAATGAAATAACTCTTGCAGAGAAAGTGACAATATGTAATCATTAACACAATGAATATTTGTGTAGTAACGGCGGTCACAAAGCAAGTCGCGCGTGATTCATATAAATAGACAACTGGTGACGTAATAATTTCTCTTTTGATGAAGCTGTGTGTTGTTGGTCAGATATCGTTAAAACAAAATTAGTTGCCAAGATCTTTCTTTGTTTATGAATTTTATGCTGAGGAAATTTCTGAATTTTTGAATGTCATTACGTTCGCGTGTGGTTACACATTTCAATAATTTACATTAACCATAAAGACCAGTTCAAGTTGGTTGCATCATTGTCCCATTTTGAGGTTTAATCCATGTCAAATTTCCCATGTGGTCAGTTTCCCCGCCAGACCCGTTCCTGATTATGTTTACATAATACATGTATATATGCATTATTAGTTTTAATATATTCATGTTTTCTATTTCGCAGAAGCGCAGTTATTAATTGTATATTTCGATATGTTCAATATAGACTGTAAAACTATAACTAATATTAAAAGAGGAAGTTTCCGGATATTTCATGAATATATGTTTGGTCAAATGTTAAATTGAGCAATCTAAAAACAATATAACAATTATATATATATTTTTTTAATTTAAATTTTGATGTTAAATTGAGCAAAAAGATCAATCTAAAACATTCAAAATTCAAATTAAACAAAAATAGTGTTTTTTTTTCTCATTTTTTTAAAAACCAAAGTGTTTAAACTATCAATATGTATAAGCAAAGCGCACCAAGGAGAGTGTTTCGTCTGACATAATCACAAACGCTGATAAATCAATTCAACTATTTCTGCAGATTCCTTGTCTCCTAGCAACCGTAAGCTCATTCCACTAGTGTCTTCAGCCGACTCTGGAGTGACCATCGGCATCGAACGTGTTACGTAACGTTACGCATGGTGGATTGCGACTGTTTTGTAATTCCTAATTGATTTGTCCATATATACGAAACGTTATATATATGAAGGATTTCTCTTTGGAATCATGACTGACTAATTTCGTGGTATGAAATTGAGACATCGCCTGCTCAACTTTTAACATTTCTTGCTGACGTCAATTTTGTGAACCCAAGTATACAAACGACATTTGATTCAGAATGAAATAACTCTTGCAGAGAAAGTGACAACAAGTAATCATTAACACAATGAATCTTAGTGTAGTAACGGCGGTCACAAAGCAAGTCGCGCGTGATTCATATAAATAGACAACTGGTGACGTAATAATTTCTCTTTTGGTGAAGCTGTGTGTTGTTGGTCAGATACCGTTAAAACAAAATTAGTTGCCAAGATCATTCTTTGTTTATGAATTTTATGCTGAGGAAATTTTTGAATGTCATTATAATTACGTTCGCGTGTGGTTACACATTTCAACAATTTACATTAGCCATAAAGACCAGTTCAAGTTGGTGGCATCATTGTCCCATTTTGAGGTTTAATCCATGGCAACTATTCCATGTGGTCAGTTTCCCCTCCAGATCCGTTCCTGATAATGTTTACATAATACATGTATATGCATTCTTAGTTTTAATATATGCATGTTTTCTATTTCGTAGAAGCGCAGTTATTCATTGTATATTTCGATATGTTCAATATGGAATAACAGCATACCCACCTCCAAGGCACCCGTATCTTTAAAATCCGATGAAAATTGGTTAAACACGAACAATATTTTAAATATTGGCAAGTTGAAGAACGGCCCCATCGCGTTCGAGTCAACAGCTGCGAGGTGTTGCCGTGTTGGTGATTTTATAATTTTCTTCTAGATCGTTCTTTTGCCAACACGTCGGGTTGACTAGAGCTCTTGATTCATAGTACGACGATAGGTGGATTGATAAAATTTATTTCCGTTGATCAATTGCATATAAAGTTAAATAAGTGACATAACTGCTCTATACAAAGCATAATTAGACTACAATGAGTTCGTAATGTAATCTTCTAGTATATATACACAAAGAGTATATATACATCCACCGATATGCAGGGACAAATGCAGCGACATGCAATGCAGCAGTTTTTGGTTAATTATCAGGCGGCATGCATGCACGAGAAGAGAAACATTCAAAACACCAGTCAGTGAGATAGACAATGTTGTAAACTATGTCCTTGATGTTTCTACGTCACTGGCCACGTGCGCGTTCGTGATTATTGTCGAGCGGCATTGTTTGATCTTTTCCTGTAGTGGGCAGTTCACAGTACAACATATTTTTTACATATTCTTATCTAATCAGGATTCGGATCAAACACATGTATGCAATTGGAATGTGGAAAATATCGCTCTATATAAGTCTGTTTCAAGTTGGTTCGCGCAAGATAATTATGCGATCGCCAAATTTCACCGACACAAAAATCGGATAATATGAGTCCTGCCAGAGTAGAAAAATATATTCTGATAAATATTTTTTAAAGCATTTTGTACAGAGAATAAATAAAGACACTGTGTGGTGGTATGTTTAGTTCTTTATTCCGGATTTTGTTATCGCGTTGGAGTTGAATGGAGTTGTCGGCATATTTGGAATTGAATTTGAAAATTCTCTGTCTCCTTGGCTTACCTGTGGTCGTGTTTTTTCTGTATAATTCCGCGGAAAAAATCGCTATCCAAATGTTCTGATTTACGTACGAAAAGACTTGGAAGTATGTCTAAATATAGATCCGAGCATATTATCACCCAATTGCCCGCCGAAAGCGCGACCTCAAGGAATTACGTGGGGACGTCAACCATGGAAGACGTTAGTACTCTAAAATATATTTAGTTTCACGCGATGAATGAATGTAAGGTCAGTTTCTTAATATATTGACGCATATTATAGACCAACTTGAACAAAACAGATCGAAAATGTCACACAGACTTGAGTCTTCAAAAATACAGCGAAAATTATTCTTATCGGCAGATTATTCGATCGCGGTTGACACGAGGAATGACCGCGGTGTAAGGCGGTCGCGAAAAATACTACCGCGGTGTACGCCGGTAACAGCCTAGATTACCGCGGTGTACTACCGTATGACCACAGTGTACTACCGCATGACCGCAGTGTACTACCGCATGACCGCGGTGTATTACCGCATGGCCGCGGTGTACTACCGCATGGCCGCGGTGTATTACCGCATGACCGCGGTGTATTTGCGGTATGACCGCGGTCATGACCGGCCCATAACCTTGTTAAAGGGGTCGATTAATTAGAGCATAGCTGTACGGCGAGTTATGGCAGTGCGCTGCTGGGGAGATGATAGGCCTCAGTATTTACGCAAAAAACATGATTAAATAAAGCGAACTAATGTCATTCATTAAAGCAGGTTGCATTATTTACAGTTATTTATAAGTTCACAAACAAACGAGTCGTGCCGTTTCTTCACCGGCAAATTCCGTGATTTATGAGGGTGTATGTTCGACAGAACTTTAAATGCTCTGACCAAATCGAAATTCCATATTTCAGCTGTAAATCCTTCCCAGACATCTGCATAAAATGTGGTGGAATGGAAGATTTGGACAAGGTTGATGGTTGCTATCTCGTAAGCGCAACTTCTCTAGTGAGAAACAGGAGAAGTTGAAAGCTAAACGAAACAAGGCAAAATGAGCATGTCTGCAATTTCCCAAGACGCATTTAAACAGTGTGAATGGCAAACATCAGTTTAATACCTCACTATATTTAATATAATCATTCCATTTTCCATCCTTTCATTTGTTTAGCTTTAAGAGGAACAACCTCGATGTTATTTTAGAAGTAGGATACTTCAATGCATATATTTTATTTTATACACTTTTCCAGTTTTATTTCACTACTAGTCTGTTGTTTTGTTTTGTTTATTGGTTCGCAGTTTCAATTATAATGATTCCACAATTAATTGAGCCTTCTGGTCTTGATTTCGGGGATCCCAGATGTATGTCTGAACTGGCCGCTGGAAATAAAAAATAAAAATAAAAACCTCCCTTCCTCATTCATTTGAAAAAAAAATTGCCTGAGAATCAATTCATTAATTTTGTTTGGCCTAATGCCTTCATTTTAACACACCGGTAATCCACCCTGAGATCTGAATTTAAACCTAAATTATGGTAGAACCTGGGCAAAAATATAAAGTGGAAAGTATTTTGCGACATAAAACATACAGACCATCGGCAAATTTGTTTGTAACCTAACTGCAACGTAACTAGTTCAACTACAAAGGGATGTATTCTAGTGATGTCACCACCATGTCGGTTCGGGTATGCACTTTCGTTCAGCGTCTGTATTCTTGCAAAGATATCTAATAACGGTGTCCTCTAAAATTCCTTATTGATATCTCAACAAGATGAAGAAGTTTTATACACTATACTTTTATACACATATGTATATATGTGTTCTGGGGTATGGTAGCTGGGGAAATCTGGGCTGGGGGAAATGGGACCCTGAAAATTAAAATAAACTGGCAGTTCAACAGGGGAAAACTTGGCTAGGGGAATGGGGCAGTAGAGGGGATCCCATGCCAATATAGCGGAAACCTTGACAATGGGCAATCTCGCATATATATGAGAATGCATTGGCACAGGGTTTTTGCAAAATTTCAAGAAGTGTTAAACTACCCTTATCCAATCGGGTATAGCAAAATTTCAGGAAGCTCCAATCATGGAAGTGTTGAGCTACCCTTATGGAGCCTCTCACAAATGTGAGCAGGCGACACTCAGCCACATCTATGGAAGTGACTCACCTGTGCCTTCTGAGGAATGGGAGTGCATCTTTGAATCAGGTCCTCCATTGTTAGAGGCTTCTGTGGGGTGTCTGAAGAGTTACTGAAACAGAAATCCATTGTTAGACGCTACTGTGGGGTGTCTGAAGAGTTACTGAAACAGTAATCTATTGTTAGAGGCTTCTGTGGGGTGTCTGAAGAGTTACTGAACAGAAATCCATTGTTAGAGGCTTCTGTGGGGTGTCTGAAGAGTTACTGAAACAGTAATCCATTGTTAGAGGCTTCTGTGGGGTGTCTGAAGAGTTACTGAAACAGTAATCCATTGTTAGAGGCTTCTGTGGGGTGTCTGAAGAGTTACTGAAACAGTAATCCATTGTTAGAGGCTTCTGTGGGGTGTCTGAAGAGTTACTGAAACAGTAATCCATTGTTAGAGGCTTCTGTGGGGTGTCTGAAGAGTTACTGGAACAGTAATCCATTGTTAGACGCTACTGTGGGGTGTCTGAAGAGTTACTGAAACAGTAATCTATTGTTAGAGGCTTCTGTGGGGTGTCTGAAGAGTTACTGAACAGAAATCCATTGTTAGAGGCTTCTGTGGGGTGTCTGAAGAGTTACTGAAACAGTAATCCATTGTTAGAGGCTTCTGTGGGGTGTCTGAAGAGTTACTGAAACAGTAATCCATTGTTAGAGGCTTCTGTGGGGTGTCTGAAGAGTTACTGAAACAGTAATCCATTGTTAGAGGCTTCTGTGGGGTGTCTGAAGAGTTACTGAAACAGTAATCCATTGTTAGAGGCTTCTGTGGGGTGTCTGAAGAGTTACTGGAACAGTAATCCATTGTTAGAGGCTTCTGTGGGGTGTCTGAAGAGTTACTGGAACAGTAATTCACAAATGAACAAGTGCACCGCTGGGCGGAGGTAACGCCCCCGACTGTACAATCAGAGAGGATTTTTCTTATTTTTGTGCAAATGCTTATTAAATGGCACTTTGTAAAGTTATGTTATTCATGAGTAAACAATCCAAAATCAAGTTATCATCTGGAAACCAAAACAAGTAGCAGAAAACCTGAATTGTCTAAGTCCAAAAAGGGGCGTAACTCTGGAAAAAATGGGTGGACGAAACCACGGCTATGGGGAAATCTTGTCCCCCCGGCTGGTCTATCGGCATACCAAATATCAACTGAATTGAATTCGCGAAACCAAAGTTATGAGTTGAAACATTCGTATGCCACAGAAAACTGAATTTTCTAAGTCCAAAAAGGGGCGTAACTCTGGAAAAATGGGCGGACGAAACCACGGCTATGGGGAAATCTTGTCCCCCGGCTGGTCTATTGGCATACCAAAGATCAACTGAATTGAGTTAGCGAAACCAAAGTTATGAGTTGAAACGTTCATACGGGTCGACAATTTTCTCCAAAAAGGGACGTAACTCTGGAAAAAATGGGCGGACGAAACCGCAGTTATGGGGAAATCTTGTCCCCCCCGGCTGGTCTATTAGCATACCAAAGATAAACTGAATTGAGTTAGAGAAACCAAAGTTATGAGTCGAAACGTTCGTACGGACGGACGGAAGGAAGGACGGACGGACGGAGGGCTCCACTATATACCCCCAAATCTCCATCGGAGATCGGGGGCATAATAAGACCTTTTCAGAAGTCACTCAACTTAACAGCTTTGACTAGAAGGGCTGCCACAATTCATCACAATTCCTTATGCATCATGTTTTAAAATACACAATGCAATGCATCATATTGGGATGGTGTAATCAGGGACCAGCCGAGAGGGCGATGTGGGCGAAGAAGTCGCCCTAGCGCCGTCTGCTTCACCTTATTTTTGCAGTCGGGCGAAGTTCAATTCGCCCTGAAAATTCCAAAGTTGACTGACGAAAATCGGCAGAATGCCCCAAATAATTTATGATAATTACTTGGTTTACAACTTTCAACTGTGATTTAACACAATACTCCACTATCAGGGTGTTATAAAACAATTAACACCTGTATTGCTCCAATCTGGAAGCATGTTGAAAACGGAGTCTGATTACTGGCAGCTGTGAAAACATCGTCAGGTGTCGGGCCTTAAAGGGGTACTGTACGCCAAATGTTGTTGTTGGTTTCTATGGTCTCCGAGTCGGAGAATAAGGTAACAATTTTTCCCTTATTTGAAAGTCTGTTGAGTATGAAGTCATGTTACGGATGACAAATTTACCGGAATGCAAAAATACAAATTGTCGTTGTCGAGTAATTTTTGTAAAGTTTTCAACCAAATGAATCAAATAGAAGTTATATTATATGCATACTAGTCCCATATAATCATTTAAGTTATTGTATCGTCGCTAGTCAGTTAGTGGCTTGAGTGTTCTCCCCGTATCATCATAATA
Source organism: Siphonodentalium dalli (assembly GCA_032622095.1). Taxonomy (NCBI): domain Eukaryota; kingdom Metazoa; phylum Mollusca; class Scaphopoda; order Gadilida; family Siphonodentaliidae; genus Siphonodentalium; species Siphonodentalium dalli. Next base: position 2,357,857 of record CP136063.1, on the reverse strand, counting down.
TTTTAAGCAATCGTGTGTGCGATCGGTTTAAAAATCCAGTATCCCTCAATTACTATTTTTGATTACGGTAATTCGTAATTTAATTGACGCCATTTTATGGCTCCAGTCATAAATTCAATTTATATCAAATTATTAACTTTTAAATTATTAAATTTTAAGATAGCCTATTAACCTGAGCGTTTACAGAATACATCTTCGACTCAAATTACTTATGTTTCTATATATTATCGATATTAGATCGTTGTTGTCACCGGAAATTTAATGAAAATGGCGTACAAGACCCCTTTAAGTGTTAATCTGGTTGTTGTGATTTTTAGATTACCATGATTACAACACCTTACAATGGAGATTACAACTCACAGTGTGTCAGTTCATCACTCCGTCTATGAACTTTGGTGGAAGAAATTTTAAAACAATTCATTTGTGAAGCATATTAAAATTTCAAACGGGATTACTAATAGAGCGCAGTAAAAGTGTTCAGGATTTCGTTTCGTTTCGGTTTGATAAATACTGTTGGCTTTTTTAAAAATATGAGATAAAATCCTGTCATTCTCCCACAATTACGATATAAAATGCTGCTATCATCTCACAATTATGTTTGTGTATTATTGATAGTTATTAGGGTCATGAAGTGAAAATAAAGATTCCATATTTCAACCATTGTGTCATAAGTTTAATTGACATATTAGGCTACATCTCTCCTATTTTCGTTCTATAGCGACTCCTGTCGTAGTACTGATCAATGTAAATTTTGTAGACTCACTTCGCCCTATAGAACGGCCACTTCGCCTTATTTTTATAGTAGGGTGAAGTCATTTCGCCCTGAAAATCTGGTCTAGGCTGGTCCCTGGGTGTAATGTGATGTAAAAAACAATTTACGAACCGGTATGCAGAGTTATAATATCAATAGTCAGAAATACCAACTTTTCCACTCAAAACTTCCAATCTGGGCAGATCTGAGGACTGTATTAGCTGTGATAGTAAAATCGCAATTCCCATTGCATCATGAAGGTCTGAATCGTTACAGCCCTAAATCGCAGGTGCTAAATATCTATGCCAAGTTGAAAAAAAATTAACCAAAAAATGTAGGAATACAAGCTCAGACAAAGTTGAGGCCATACCCTGGTAACTTCAGCATAAAAATAACAGTGCAAATAGAAATCTCATTTTAAATTGTAATGTCAAATGGTGCTGCCATACAATTTCCTAGTGAATGAATATTGTTTGCTTAGGCGGAAAAAAAAAGTGTTTTGGTTCTCGGGCAATTTTTTGTTCCAAATCAATGAGGGAGGGAGGGTTTTATTTTTATTTTTTTCTGCGCATATATATATAGTAAGCATGGACAAAGATTACCTTTCTCTGTCTAGTAATAACCAGAAAGGTAGAGGGAACTTTATGCATATAAACTCATTTAGTCTTATATAAAAATGACATTGTACTACCAGTGTATGACTGGGATTACCTAACAATATATAATTCCCCTGACATTAACTACTGTTATTGTTGTCTAAAAACTGATACCTCCCCATTCTAATATGTGATCCTGAATTTAGTCCTGTGCCTTTCAATTGTATAAAGTTACAATTAGTGTAAGTTGTTCACAATGACTAACTGTAAGAAGAGCATGACGATCAGTTAATCATTTTCTTAATTGTAGTCATCCACTTCATGTTGTAAGCCCGCAAGTCACTTTTTAACACATTATATGTTAGAGCTCAATGCACACTAATATTCAACACCTATCTGCTATGGACATGTTGATATAAAAATCCCAATTTTTTTTTTTTTTTTCGTAAGTTTATTTGTCATAACATCAGGCATTGCAATAAAAAGGGCCAGATTAGGCCTTTTTATTGCAACGCCTGATGTTATGACAAAAAAACTTACGAAAAAATTAATTTGAATTTAATGCGGCGGGGCCATGAGAACCAAAACTTTTTTTTTTGGCCTTATGGTAAGTAAATTGAAAAGGTGGAATGCTGATAATTCACTGGCAGTAGAATGAAACAGAATGTTTCATACAAATGGTTCTATTGTGTATCTGCGATGAAAATCCTGAAGAAATAGTTTTTTGGAGACAATTTTAAGAGTGTAAGAGTATTCTGGCCCTAGCTAGCTATATATCTGTCCAATACAGTTAATTAGTGCATGTTCGCATTACTAGAAATACTATTATCGTGCATCGTTCCCAGTATATCCCACCAGAGACAGACAATGATGCATACAATTGGCAAACAATGTGAGTTTTAACATATATGGACTCATTGCAATGCACTGAACTCAGTAACCTTATAGTTTGTACAATACATAGTAAAAACTTTGAGAAACCAGGGAATTAATTAACATATTGCCTATTATAGGTGGACCAGACCGTTTTGGACCAGTCCAGGAATGTGTACTGGACCGGACCAGACCCAAGGTGGTCTGGTCCGGATCACTAGTGCATTCTGTTATATATGTGAGGCTCCCTATTGGAGACTAGCATACATGTACATATAAGAGAATGCACTGGCACAGGATTTTTAATGCTGCACAAGTATTGCTCCTGTCATGAAAGGGTTAAAATCCAAAATTGGAGGTACCAAGACATTTATTAGTCTTTGACGCCTTTTTGTAACTCGACCCCTACACATTTGGCCCAGTTTGTGCTTGCATATGCCTAATGATAATTTCTCAAGATTGGTACAATTTTCGAACAGAGGAAAATTGTTTCCATAAATCCCTGATATTTTGTTCATTGTACATATTACAGTTTTTTTTTTAGACCTAGTTTCGACTTAGAAAAATTCTGCCATTAGAAAATCTGGATAATATCTCGGAAAATCTCGATATACCCTCGACTTAGAATATTTCTGATTATTTCCTCATTCCTGCCTTGGCCGCAGCCTCCCGAGTAAAAATAAAAGGCTGCCGCAACCCTCGCAGCCTTGTTCGCAACCCTCGCAGCCTTGTTTGCAACCTTCACAGCCTTGTTCGCACCCTCGGCTTAGAATATTTCTGATTATTTCATTCTTGCTGCCTTGTTCGCAACCTTCGCAACCTTGTTCGCATCCTTCGCAACCTTTTTCGCATCCTTCGCAACCCTCTTCGCAACCTTCGCAAAGGTTGCGCAGAGGTCTGCGGCAACCTACTATTTCTACTACGGTAGCTTTAGGTTAAAATTGTGAAAACTACTCGGCGTTTATATCAGGCAGAACTGCTTGGGCATTTATATCAGGCAGAACTACTTGGGCATTTATATCAGGAAGAACTGCTTGGGCATTTATATCAGGCAGAACTACTTGGCCCTCAGGTGACATTCCAGGTCTCGAGCGGGCGACACATCCCTGTGTCTCACTTAATCGCAGGCGATAATTGTATAATGGTTTCAACAAGTGCAGGTTACATAAAACAATAAATAAATACCCCATCAGCGTTTGAAATTAAGCAAGTGTACTGATTGTGTGATGCACTTTCGGTGCTGAAATACCTGGAGGTTCAATTTGTTGATGGTGACTATCAAAGATTTCATAAACCAGCTACTGTGGGACATGTTGATGTGATAAATATGATGCCAAGATCCATGAATTCACGTCCCCATGAAATGGCATTTATATAAGAAACCACAAAAAATGATGATGATGCAATCAAAGCCATTCATAGTATAATACAAGGATATTTGTAATTGATCTCTCACGGTGTAACAGATGGCTAAAGAAACATTCACTGGTCATCCAACACAGATTTCCATGTATTTTGTTGAATTTCTCCACATTAACTTAATCCTATTCCTAAAAAAAATGCCAAGGGCAATTAACAAAGATACATTTTAACCCTAGAAGGAATAAATATTTACATTTTACTTAGTTCACATGCTGTGTTCTCTGAAATGGAACAGTCGATGTGGTTAGATTCAATAATCGTATCGTAGTTGATTGCTACATTTTTAGAGTGGATATAGTGTTTGATAACTTATCGGTTTATTCACTAAAGTAAGTCCATAATATGCTTTAAAGATACATGTACTGTCCATTCAGTTATAATGCAGGTATCTGAATTTTTGTATTTTACATAATTAGCTTGGACACACTGAGAGCTGGGCGGAGGTAACGCCCCCGACTGTACAATCAGAGAGGATTTTTCTTATTTTTGTGCAAATGCTTATTAAATGGCACTTTGTAAAGTTATGTTATTCATGAGTATTTAGTACAATAGAGGATGACTTGTTAAAATATGACAACACTTACAGAGACCTCACACACACGCAATATTAATGATGAAAACCTGAATTTTCTAAGTCCAAAAAGGGGCGTAACTCTGGAAATAATGGGCGGACGAAACCACGGCTATGGGGAAATCTTGTCCCCCCCCCGGCTGTTCTATTGGCATACCAAAGATCAACTGAATTGAATTAGCGAAACCAAAGTTATGAGTTGAAACGTTCGTACGGACGGACGGAGGGCTCCACTATATACCCCCAAATCTCCATCGGATATCGGGGGCATAATAAACTCTATTGAATCTTGGATAATAAGTGGCCATGGGGAACTGAAATTAAATCCTGAGCTAGTTTAATAATGTGTGTGCATGCTTTTCAATATCTTTTGGCCTGAGAAACGCGTATTAGAATTTGTATGGCCTAACAGGATTTGGATTGATTCATATCAGAACACTACATCCAGTGATATATTATCACCTGTCTTGGAGCGAGGAGCTATGTAGATACCGCAGACAGTATACCCATGGGTTGTGCATAACGTTAGCATCACTGATCCAACTGAAATGGAAAGAGTGGATACATGTTATATATAATTATAATTCACTCATTCAGCTTCCTGGCAAGTAAATCTATTTTCGCAGGTGCTGATTGGTCAGTCACCCAGATAAGAACAGGCGTCACCAGGTAAAAAAAGGTGGTGCCCAGGTAAGAACAGGCGTCATCCAGGTAAGAACATGTCTCGCTGTCATAACATCAAATGCTAGAGGCCTGCTGAATGATGAGAAAAGTTTTGAATTTTTACATGGTTCCCCCACAATATCTTCATCCCTACAGACATTGTAAACAGCAGTATGATTTAATCTGCTTAACTCATTGTCTGGAAAATTATTCAGCAACCCAATTTATTTGAAACAGGTCTTTCAGAGCGAGTTGGATGATCATTTAATTTACAGGTTTTCGGGTGAAAAGAATGTCTGTTTTACAGGCTCCTCTCATCACAGGTAAATTTCCCATCGTAAAACCCACCAATATATAAAACATCCCAAATTCACACCCGACAACATGTTTATCCCATAAATTTAGCACCAACTAAAAAGGAAGGAATAATAGTGAATGGCATAATTAATAATATATGTTAAAATTATTACTTAAAAAAAAAAATTTCACCTTGACTTTCGGTCGGAATTTTCTCAATGAATAAATATAAAAATGCCCGAGAGTCTGGTCTTCCCTGGAGGTTAACCTCTCACCTCTCCTTATAAAGATACGTTTATGATAATTGACAATAGGCCTACCAACCAGACCTTCATGCTAAATTTATCGTTGGATATTATAAGTCATTGTGACTTACACATCACTATATATTTTATTATTTATGATTACACCGACCATTCATAAAGATTTTTTATGTGACACTAAAGATTTTATCAGTAGGAATTATTTATTTGTAATTTTGATCACGAAAGTGGTTGATGCTGAAATGTTGGTGTCGCTTCGCATTCAGAAATGATATCAATATTCGGGGCCTTTACATGGTTTCATTCATGTTTTTTTAACTATATATAATAGAAAACAAGATGGCTGCTGGCGCCCATGTTTTTTTAACAAATTTCGGAAATAATGATGACTCCCATGTCCAAGTTAAGCTAACAAATAAGGAGTGAACTATTTTCTGTAAACCTGTAACATCAGAGGTCAGATGGTATCCCAAAATATTTTATGCAAGGTCATTTCATTGCTTAATACATTTTTCACGATCATTGAAAATGAAAAAAAAAGAAATTTTACGAAGATAATTATGCAAGCTCATATTGAAAATCATCCTGGTCTAATCTCAATATATCGTGAATAATCATTTTGTTCATTCAATGAGTCAAGCATATATTGATCATATATTGACTGTGTTTGATTTATATGCCAACTACATGAAGGTAAATAGATCTCTGTTGTGTTTGACTTACATGCCCACTGTAGGTTACAGATCTTTGGGTCTGATTCTAGCACTACTAACAATTTCTGAGTGTGGTCCATGGTGAGATACCTGAAATACAAGAAATAAATACTACTGAAAGGGAAGTAATTCTGATTCTAGCACTAATAACAACATTCGAGTCCATGGTGAGGCAACTATAAAACAAAATAGAGAAAGGATATTGAGTTATAGGAATTACGCATCGTACACTGCATAACCACTCATTAGACTCTGATTACATAACCACTCATTAGACGCCGATTACATAACCACCCATTAGACTCCGATTACATAACCACTCATTAGATGCCGATTACATAAGCACCCATTAGACACGGAATACATAACCACTCATTAGACGCTGATTACATAACCACTCATTAGACGCCGATTACATAACCACTCATTAGACGCCAATTACATAACCACTCATTAGACGCTGATTACATAACCACTCATTAGACGCCGATTACATAACCACTCATTAGACGCTGATTACATAAACACTCATTAGACCATGATTACATAACCACCCATTAGACTCCGATTACATAACCACTCATTAGACGCTGATTACATAACCACCCATTAGACTCAGATTACATAACCACTCATTAGACTCAGATTACATAACCACTCATTAGATGCCGATTACATAAGCACCCATTGGACGCCGATTACATAACCACTCATTAGACGCCGATTACATAACCACTCATTAGATGCCGATTACATAACTCATACTATGATTACATAACCACTCATCAGATGGTGATTAAGTAACCACTCACTAGATGCCGATTACATAACCACTCACTAGATGCCGAATACATAACCACTCATTAGACGCAGATTACATAACCACCCATCAGATGCCAATTACATAACCACTCATTAGACGCTGATTGCATAACCACTCATTAAGACGCCAATTACATAACCGCTCATTAGACAGTGATTACTTTAAATGGACATGGTAAGCTGCATAACCTCTCATTAGATGCCAATTGGCAAGGGAGGGCTTGTAAATACGTAAACACTTATAAACAATATAATATTGTATTGAGGCTTTTGTAAAGCAAAAGTGGGTGAAAGACGAGTTACAAATAAATTATTAAAATATGTTAGTCGTATATGTCATCAACGTCGTTTTTCGGTTGATCTATGAGCGTATAGACCGTTCAGTAGACGAATAACATACTTAGTATAATTCCGCGAAGCGGATTATACTAAGTATGTTATTCGTCTACTGATCAGTCTATAGGCTCATAGATCAACCGAAAAAAGACGTTGATGGCTTATAATTACAACTATAACACTTTATTTTCAGCTATCTACTATTAATCCATCTCAGAAAATTAATTGCCAAAACCTGATTTTCCGTTGGACGATCTCAAAATTTGGTTGATGGGCCGAAAATAAATTGGCCGAAATTGTCAACGAGCATCTTCGTCAAGCAAACTTTCAGAAAATAAATATTTACGCTTCAACTTCAATTTTCAGCAATAAACAATCCATGATAAAAAGAATTGGCTACGATTTACGTTTAAAATGACTCAACAACAACCCAATAATTATCAACACACACAGAGTCGAATCCGCGATCTCCGGTAAAATTAACTCCGGACCAGTACAGACTCCAGTCCGATCACGGCCGATGTCATTTGTAAACAAATTCCCTGATCATATCTAATGTTCTCATGACAAATGTCATGTCATTAGCATTGTAATAAAGCTGAATGAAAGTGTCAATGACACTGTAGCTCAACTTGGAAAGGAAATAATTTCATGTGTTAAAGTCAATGGAGTGATTAGGAATGTGGAAAGTTGAAAGGCATAGTTACGCAAAGAGTAAAATCTAAGATGGCCGCTGGCAGCCATGTTTTTTTGGCAAATGACCCCAAAAAGACTCGTTCCCATTTACATGTCATTATTAACATCCAGTACAAATTTCATGATGATCTGACAAATGATACGACCTGTAGCCTGTGTCAAAGGATTTAGTCATGCAAAGAGTAAAATCCAAGATGGCTGCTGGCAGCCATGCTTTTTTTGGCCAGATGACTCCAAAATGAATAATTCCCATCTACATGTCATTGTTAACATCCGTAACAAATTTCATGAAGATCTGACCAAAGCTACGACCTGTAGGCCGCGCCAAAGGATTTAGTCATGCAAAGATATAATCCAAGATGGCTTCTGGTGGCCATTTTGTTTGGCCAAATGACCCCAAAATGACTCGTTCCCATCTACATGTCAATATTAACATCCATAACAAATTTCATGATGATCAGACGAGCAGTATGACCTGTAGCCCGCGCCAATGGATTGAATTTTGAAATCCAAAATGGCGACTGGTGGCCATGTTTTTTGCCGAATAACCCCAAAATAACTCGTTCCCATCTGCATGACAATGTCAACATTCATGACAAATTTCATAAAGATCGGACCAAAAGTACGACCTGTAGCCCGTGCTAATGGATTGAATTTTGAAATCCAAGATGGCCGCTGGCGGCCATGTTGTTTGTCCGAATGATCCCAAAATGACCCGTTCACATCTACATTCCAATTTCAACAGCCATGACAAATTTCATGATGATCAGACTTAAGGTACGACCTGTAGCCCGTGCTAAAGGATTTAGTCATACAAAGAGTAAAATCCAAAATGGCTGCTGGTGGCCATGTTTTTTTGCTGAATGACCCCAAAATGACTCGTTCCCATCTACATGCCATTGTTAATATCCATGAAAAATTTATGATGATCCGACCAAAGGTACGACCTGTAGGCCGTGCCAAAGAATTTAGTCATGCAAAGAGTAAAATCTAAGATGGCTTCCAGTGGCCATGTTTTTCGGCCGAACAACCCCAAAATTACTCGTTCCCATCTACATTTCATTATTAATATCCATGACTAATTTCATGATGATCAAATGAACAGTACGACCTGTAGCCCGTGCTAATGGATTGAATATTGAAATCCAAGACGGCCACTGGCAGCCACGTTTTTATCCCGAATGAACCCAGAATGACTCGTTCCCATCTACATTTCAATGTCAACAGCCATGACACATTTTATGATGATCCGACCAAGGATACGACCTGTAGGCCGTACCAAAGAATTTAGTCATGCAAAGAGTAAATCTAAGATGGCTGCCGGCAGCCATGTTTTTTGGCCAAATGACCCCAAAATTAGTCGTTCCCATCTACCTGTCAATGTTAACATTCATGATAAATTTCATGATGATCAGACCAAAGGTACCGGTACGACCTGTAGCCCGTGCTAATGGATTGAATTTTGAAATCCAAGATGGCCGCTGGCAGCCATGTTGTTTGTCCGAATGACCCGAAAATGACTCTTTCCCATCTACATTCCAATTTCAACAGCCATGACTAATTTCATGATGATCAGACTAAAGGTACGACCTGTAGCCGGCGCTAAAGGATTTAGTCATACAAAGAGTAAAATCCAAAATTGCTGCTGGCGGCCATGTTGTTTTGCCGAATGACCCCAAAATGATTCGTTCCCATCTACATGTCATTATTAACATCCATGAAAATATTTATGATGATCCGACCAAAGGTACGACATGTAGGCCGTGCCAAAGAATTTAGTCATGCAAAGAGTAAAATCTAAGTTGGCTGCTGGTGGCCATGTTTTTTGGCCGAACAACCCCAAAATTACTCGTTCCCATCTACATGTCAATATTAACATCCATGACAAATTTCATGATGATCAGACGAACAGTACGACCTGTAGCCCGTGCTAATGGATTGAATGTTGAAATCCAAGATGGCTACTGGCGGCCATGTTTTTTTCCCGAATGAACCCAAAATGGCTCGTTCCCATCTACATGTCAATGTCAACAGCTATGACAAATTTCATAATGATCCGACCGAAGGTACGACCTGCAGCCATGGCAATAGCTCAAACTTTACAAAGTAAAGTTGAGCTAAAAATGTTAAAAGGGTTGTAATCGAGTAACACATTTTATTTATTTCCAATAAATTTTGCCATGTTGATCTGCCTGATTTATGATAAGTTGTGTTCACAGCAGTAACTATACACGTTGTCATAGACGCTTTTTCGAAAATTGGACAAATAAAAAACACGGCAAGAACTTCGAGTGTTCAATTGAGCGTTACAAAAACATGAATACGGCTTAAATGATCAGACATAAGTATAGTATAGTGTATATAAGAAGCAGAGACATGGAATATAGACATAGACTACTTGTTCAAATGTTTCTAACATTGAGTTTTCGAGTTGTTTTTACACTGAAATTCGCGTCATCCGGGGACGTCGTGTGGGGCGACGGTTATAGACTCGCCCAATTTTCTTAAAGTGTCACTACGCGATGTGACTCGTCTACTGCAAAGTCTATGCACTGATAGACGCAGGTCACGCGGTAGCCTCTCGACCAATCAAATGCCCGCATTTCGACGAAAACGAAAGTAGTTGTAATTATACATACTAAATGACAATTTGACAAACAAATATCAATAAACCAAATAACATCCAAATACATATTCACACTCAAAGAAATGAAGAACAAGAGGTGGCATCAGAGATGCTGTGTCTCGTTTTAGGTTGCTCACCGCCGGTGGCTACCGCCAATTGGTGTGCATCAGTATCGGTAGACTAATTAATAGGTAAAATCGGTTAATATTTGTTCAAGTTATCGCAAATTGACTAATTAAGGGCCATAACTCTATCATATTTTATCGGGCCAGGCTGGTTTTCGAACTCGTCCCGGATATTATTGGAAGACATCTATATACCAAATTTTAGTTGACGTTTGTTGAAGTTATCGCGCTAACGAGCTAAAAATTAACGAAAAATGACTAATTAAGGGCCATAACTCTATCAAATTTTATCGGGCCAGGCTGGTTTTCGAACTCGTCCGAAATATTCTTGGCAAGTATGTCTATTCCAAATTTTAAACAAATCGGAGGACGGTTGTTGAAGTTATCGCGCTAACGAGCTAAAAATTCACGAAAAATGACTAATTAAGGGCCATAACTCTATCAAATTTTATTGGGCCAGGATGGTTTTCGAACTCGTCCATGATATTATTGGAAGACACTTATATACCAAATTTTAGTTGAATCGGATGACGTTTGTTGAAGTTATCGCGCTAACGAGCTCAAAATTCGTACAAAATGACTACTTAAGGATCATAACTCTATCAAATTTTATCGGACCGGGCTGGTTTTCGAACTCGACCAGGATATTATTGGAAGACACTTATATACCAAATTTTAGTTGAATCGGATGACGTTTGTTGAAGTTATCGCGCTAACGAGCTCAAAATTCGTACAAAATGACTACTTAAGGACCATAACTCTATCAAATTTTATCGGACCGGGCCGGTTTTCTAACTCGTCCGAGGTACTCTTGGGAGACACCTATATATCAAAAGTTCAATCAAATAGGATGATGTTTATTAAATTATCACGCTAACGAGCTGAAATTTTTTGAAAAATGACTAATTAAGGGCCATAACTCTATCAAATTTTATCGGACCTGGCCGGTTTTTGAACTCGACCGAGATATTCTTGGGAGACACCTATATACCAAATTTCAATCAAATCAAAAATATCAAGGTTCAAATACCAGTGTCAACTCAAAATTCAAATTATTAAAATCTGCAGTGCAGAAAAGGGGAACTAATATTCTGTCAGAAGAAACACATGGCAATTCAAAATGAATAGACAAATACACATTACATATATAACTCCAAGGCATTTGGTTTATAAAACTGTTCGTGAAAACTTCGATCCAGAGCAAATTAATATGAAAAATATTGCAAATATAAACTGGCCCAATGTAAAGCGGTGTAATTGGAAATGAGAAATGTTTTAGAATGTGGAGTTTTTGTATGTTCAAATATGAAATACTCGTCAGAAGGGCGGGTGGATGTGGAAAAAATATTTGTTTAAATCTCGTGTCTTTCACCCACAATTGCAAAACCGAGAATTACAAAATTCGTGCTGTACCTAAAAATAGTAATAAACTAGTCATGGAGAATGGGGACCAAAATAGAGTGACAAATGCATCCGTAGTACCTCATCAATTAAATGATTTTTGTAAAAATAAATCCAATTGCATAACCACCCATTAGACGGAGATTACATTAAAATTAAATGGACATGGTACACTGCATAACCACTAATCAGATGGCGATTATATTAAACGGACATGGCTTGTTACAACCCCAGAATTAAGTATACATAATTTGGTTAAGAGGTTTCTCATAACATTGACTTCGCGGCTTTTGACTTTTTGCTTGAAATTTCCAATAAATTGTGTATACATGTACATAACTCATAACATTCACATCTGGGCTCCTAGTTTTTGTTTGAAATTTCCAATAAATTGACATCGCGGCTTCAAATATTTTCTTGAGATTTCCAATATATTGTGTATACATAATTCATACAATCAACATAGTTTTTGTTTGAGATTTCCATTTAAATCAACCCATACGATCATTTTACAAGGATATTGATTGATTTTTAAGTACCTTTGAAGGAAGGAAATCTATATTTTTCAATGCTCTGACATATTCCAATGTTTACCGTCAAGTTTTGATTAAACTTTGGTATCTTATTGGACCATCATCGGTAATTCTATTGTAACAGTAATGTTTACATAACAATGGTTTTGACATGCAAAATATCATTATTGAAGAATTATTAATAATTAATATTATTAATAAATAAATTATTAATAAATATTGCACAGAAAATGTACCCGTTAGTGTTTAACACATTTATAGTCCAGGAGCAACTACTCTAATTATGATAACAAAACTTGTTTGCCACTCTGTTTTAGATAGAGTTATCTCCCTTTTACTGTAATTACTATTGTCTGACATTTATTCGCTTGCTTCATACATTTTCTTATGTACCGGTGTATATAATATCGCTTAGTCCATTAAATAACTAATTATATCTGTTTAAATTTGATACAACCAGATAGCTGATGCATGGCTAATGAAGCCTGATAAATACTTTTTGCTGATATATTGCCAACTGGAGGAATGTAGCATTCTACTAACATCACTGAAAATCTCAAAGAAATCGACCATACCACACCATAGAAAACATCGTCTGAACTACACTCAATTGTCAATATGTACATCTCGATTCTGGACGCAACTATCGGCGATAAGCTAACACAACTGATTTCATCATCGAGAGTCTTTGCATTTAATTAATATATAATAATGACGGCGTGTATTTTCAATATTGATTAATATTCATAAAAATAACAAATTTGAGCAAGATTATATTCTCAATTTCTATTTGTTCATCCTACCGGAGTGTTTCACATCACTAAAGATACTACTAGCATGGGTCTCTAGAACTTTCTGGATGAAACCTTTCCTGATGTGCATTTACTCTTAGTCCATTGGTGGGTAGAATGACATATATATATATATCGCTGTATGGTTGGTGGATGAAACTATATTTATGTCGTTTACGGTAGTTTTAGTGTATGCATAGCTACCGGGGACATGGAGAGACTTCATATATTTACTGAATGATATCTGCTACTAAGTGGAGCAACACACAAACATGGTGATGATGGTAATATGCACCCTTTCGGCACCTTGATTATGCATTTTGTCATCTGCCAAATTGGTGAAATAGAGAAACTAAAATAAACTAGAGGTGTGACTGTCCCAATGGGACTAAGGATACCTTGTGTTTTTAAAATACTAAGATGTTTCACATGTCAGTAAACATTTAGTTAAAATAATAAAATAACAGTTCCCATTGCAGGTGTACAACCCTAACCCTAATCTTATACCTATTGACCGAAAAATGTAGGAATAAAAGCTTGGACAAAATTATGTATGTTGTGAAACAATTTCTAAGTCGAAAAAGGGGAATAACTCCACCAAAATATGTCGGACAGACGTCATAATCACAGGTGCACAAGTTCCCATGGTACTAAATATCTGTGCCATGTTTTAAAAAAATTGACCCAAAAATGTAGGAATAAAAGCTCAGACAAAAGTATACATGTTGCGAAATTTTCTAAGTCGAAAAAGGGGGGATAACTCTACGAAAAAAAGCCCGACAGATGTAATAATCGCAGGTGCACAGGTTCCCATGGTGGTTGATGTCTGTGCCAATTGATAAAAAAATGACTAAGAAAAACTCTGGACAAATTTGTGTCCACGGACAGACGACAGATGGACGGACGGACAAGCTGACTCCAGTATACCCCCCCTAACTTCGTTGCGGGGGGTATAACTAGAGGTTTTAAAATACTAAGATGTTTCACATGTCAGTAAACATTTAGTTAAAATAATAAAATAACAGTTCCCATTGCAGGTGTACAACCCTAACCCTAATCTTATACCTATTGAATGAAACAATGTAGGAATAAAAGCTCAGACAAAATTAGGCATGTTGCGAAAATGTTCGAAATCGAAAAAGGGGAATAACTCCACACAAAAAAGTCAGACAGACGTCATAATCGCAGGTGCACAGGTTCCCATGGTACTAAATATCAGTGCCAAGATTAAAAAACATTGACCTAAAAATATAGGAATAAAAGCTCGGACAAAATTATGCATGTTGCAAAAAAATTCTAAGTCGAAAAAGGAGGATAACTCCACCAAAAAATGTCGTAAAAACGTCATAATCGCAGGTGCACATGTTCCCATGGAACTAAATATCTGTGCCACATTTTAAAATAATTGACATAAAAATGTAGGAATCAAAGGTCGGATAAAATTATGTATGTTGTGAACATTTTCTAAGTCGAAAAAGGGGGGATAACTCCACCAAAAAAAAAGAAGTCCAACAGACGTCATAATCGCAGGTGCACAGGTTCCCATGGAGGTTGATGTCTGTGCCAAGTTTCACGGAAAATGATCATAAAACGACAAAGAAAAACTCAAGACAAATTTATGTCTACGGACAGACGGACGGACAAGCTGATTCCAGTATACCCCCCCCCCCCCCCCCCCACAACTCGTTACGAGGGGTATAAAAAGAAAAGAAATATGTTAGAAAAAACTTACGATAAATGGAATAACGAGGTCTCCTGGTGTATGCGATGTTATCACATTATCCGTGTTGTCCAGATGGAGGCTCTCAATGCTGATGGTTATTCCTTCACCAACTGTAATGAAACACATACATTTATATAATGGAGGCCACGATGGTGAAACGCGATATTAATATGAAAGTGTCAATACTTTAGCTCAACTTGGGAAGTAGTTTATTTTTTGCTGAGCAATGAATAGAATGATAAAGAAGACAGAAAGCCAAAAAGCTATGGTAAAGGTCTTGTATTGTGTAGATGAAATTATTCTCAATTCAAACATTTCACGGATTTAAATTTGAAATGCAAGATGACTGCTGGCAGCCATGTTTTATACTGAAAAGGTCGAAGATGCTGGCTTGCCCAGGGCTATTGTTCTCATACAGGTGTCGATTTTTATCAAATTAAGCACACGTCCCGGCTTACTCTCATTAGGCCCAGTTGTAACTGTCACTCCAACAACAGTTGAATACAGTAGGAGAGGCGATGTATGGTGATACACCGAGTGGCCACGCCATGTCGATAATGTATAATGAAGCACTTACCTTGGTTTGGTGACCTGATATCTTGTGGCAGCTAATCTGACTTAAAGCGATGTATGGTTACACACCGAGTGGCCACGCCATGTCGATAATGTATAATGAAGCACTTACCTTGGTTTGGTGACCTGATATCTTGTGGCAGCTAATCTGACTTGCAGCAGCAACAAGGAAGTCATAGCTGATATTTCCATCTCTCACATCATCTGTATCGGCAACATACTGTCATACACACGGACCAGATGTAGAGACTTTGGATGGGCCTTGTAACCAGACATCCTCATTGACTTTCAGGCAGCATACACCATACACACCATTACCTTCCCTGACAACATAATGCCATATAATGTACATAGTCTTTCCTGTAGCAACAGACACTTATTTGAATCAACATCTGAGCTGAAATGAAGCAAATATTAAAGTAAATACTCAGGCCAGTATACTGTCATAACATATTGTTACAGGTTAACTGGATTCACTATATTCTGGTCTGCAGCATGTACATATATATCATATAATGCATTGATAAATCGTACATGGTAGATGTAAACTTTCATGGTAGTTTGTCTTCATGTTACATTCTGGGAGACCGCTGGAAAAACACAGTGGGGGGGAATTGTTGCTATGAAGCTTCAGCTGCAAACATTTGTTAGCAGATATTATTATATATTATACTAGCAGGGTTACCTGGCGTTGCCCAGGTTAAAGTGATGTGAAACCCTTTGTGGATGTTTGATGGGAATAGAGAATACTCTTGCTCAAAGTGTTACATGTATTCTCATAAATTGTTTATTCAAATAGCATCACAAAACATGATTACCCATAGTAGACCCCATTAAGTGCCATCTATATGGTCCCCTGTGAATTTATATAGAAGACAGACATTCACAAATATAGATATAGATTGGTATGTGGAGAGTTATATAGCAATCACTCACATGATTTCCCAAGAAACCAACAATAATTCCCCATCTCATCCCCATATTTATGTGGGGATGAGAGGAATTCTCTGATTAGGAGAGGGAAGAAATTTGAGGGATGAGAGGAAGTAATATAGCATATCTCCGTGAACGTGGCAATCGAGCGTTAATACCAAGCGGTCAGTTGCACCCAGTGTACTGGGTGGAAAAAAGATCAAACCAATCTACGGCATGTGACCATAGCATAGATGGCTTAATCCTGTGACGTGGACGTGGTCAGTGTGATAATCACGATACCAAGAAGAGAAACTGGTGGATAGAATAGAAAGGGAAACAGGGAGGGTAGTCAATCCCTCCAATTTCTTCCCTCTCCTATTCAGAGAATTCCTCTCATCCCCACATAAATATGGGGATGAGATGGGAAATTCTCTTCCATACTCGTTTTCAGAAATTGTTGGGATTCAAGGAAGTAATATAGCATTGTCCCGAGATTCCATCAGTTTAATAAGAAGAATAAATAGCTTTAATGCACTAGTGATGTTCCGATAATCGGAATCGGAATCGGCCATCGGCCGATAATAGCCCATCGGAAATTAATCGTACCTCACAGTTGAACATCGGCTTTTACCGATTGTCAAAATAAATAAAAACGTTCTAGTATCTAAGCGCAATGTGCACGCTTTAATAAAGATACGCAATACAACTGTAGTATTGAATGTAAAACGCAGTTGTAACAGCCTAAAAAGAAGCCATTGGCATCATCAAAGCAGTCTGATATGATGATATATTATAAGAATGGCAATACACATGCCCGACATCCCGTGTAATATGAAGTTATTGGTTCAATCGCGTTGACACGAAATAGATTCAAAGAAAGCTTTAATTAAAAAGCTGACCTGATTACAGTGAGGCTTCTTCTAGAGCACGTGTCATGTGACGTCACATGCTATGTCAATAACCTGAAGCACACACTGAATTAATTAATACAGTTGTTATCAGAACTGTCTTCAATAACGATCAACGTTAGTAGGGGCATAATTAGCTTTTTCGTCTGTACAACGTATGCTATGAAATACGCTTAGCTCCACGTTGAACTTGCGAAACAAAAAAAATTGAGCAGGCGGAACTATAAAAGCTTCCGAGTTGTTAAAAGATAAAACGTGTGACCAATGGAAACTTGGGAAATCTCAGACAAATATGACAGCAATTATTATCCATCAATCAAAATTTAGTTAATAATCATCGCCATTCCATACATTGTTGCAACTTACAAGTATTCAATCAAGACTTTTACTCCACATGCAAGTGTTCCACACATGGTCATAACGTTACTCTGAGTCGGCACCTTTGATCTCTTTGTCAAAACAACTACCGGTATACATCAAAGGAAGCACACAACCGACGTCGGCAGAAATACTGTCACGACAGTGTGTATATATTTCTTTGATGTATTTGGCTTTAAAACTATGCGGGATATGGAGTGCATTGGGTGTATATAAGTCCATTATAGGAACAAACGCACAATATATATAAACATCGGAATCGGAAATCGGCCGATTGTGCATCCAGTTATCGGAAATCGGTCCGATAAGCTTTTTCATTATCGGAACATCACTATAATGCACACAATATGCCCCTTATAGCCCCCACACAACAAACAGCTGTTTCAAGTTGAAAGTTGACATAAAAGTCGATGTCTGCATCACAGAAATCCATAACGGAAAACTCATCACTGTCAATCTGTGAATGTTAAGAACTACTTCCTGGATCATCCATATCCTTATAATAATGACTAAAAAATAATCCAGAAGTTGACGTGTAAAGACGAATAATGTCTAAATTGACCCCACAGGAAGCTGCTGGATAAGTAGCAGCACTACGAGTAGAATGGTCTTTGAAAAAGAACACATCAATACCTGAATCACACATAATATCAGTAATCCACCGAGTTACAGTGATTGATTTGACAGGATTGAAAGTTTTAAAGGACAATAAAAGTTTACTACTGCTTCGCCTTTGAGCTGTCCTTTGTAAATAAGAGTCCAAGGTATGAAGAACACACAATCGTGTATCTCTAAATGCATGGAGAGTAATCTGCAATGGCTGTTTAGATGGTTTTGAACATTTCAATAAGGATGGAATGGTGA
Source organism: Siphonodentalium dalli (assembly GCA_032622095.1). NCBI lineage: Eukaryota > Metazoa > Mollusca > Scaphopoda > Gadilida > Siphonodentaliidae > Siphonodentalium > Siphonodentalium dalli. The sequence continues at coordinate 2,339,017 of CP136063.1, read as the reverse complement.
AAGTTAAAGTGAACGGAGTTGACATAACAAAATTGAGATCATTAGCTGCAATAGACTGAGCTCTCTGAGCTGTGGTTAAAGCAATCAAAATTGTCAGCTTCTTGGTCAACTGTTCCAAAGTGATGTCTATCAAAGGAAACAGAGAATATGTCAATACAGTTGAAACTGGCCATGTAGTGTGGTCATGGTACGCAAAAAAATGGGTTGACCCAGAAGAAATTGGTAAAGAAGCGATCTCGGTGTCATTCAACGCGGAGAATCTCTGCTACAACATATCCAAAATCCGCTTTGGGCAAAATCCAGGATCCAAGATGGCGTCCAACATGGCCGCCTTTAGTCAAAAGAGATTCTGACTGAGATTAATTCGACATAATGAGAACAAATGTTGCCATATTTATACAAATGTAAACATTTTTGCGAAGGTAAAGTATTATGCTACATATCTATAGAAAAAATGGAACCCCTCGCCCCAGATGGCTGCCAAAATGGCGGCCTAAACTAAAAAAATTGAAGTTTTTGCCTAATATCTTAAAGATCAATTCCTGTTGTTTGATAATGGTTCAGACTGGCGACATTGGTTAGGCTTATTCATGTTAATTCATCATTGGAGCAATGAAAGATACCATAAATGGGGTCCCAGACTCATCGACACCCTCAAAAATTTGATATTACAGAACGCGATATAAAATTCCACAAAAATCGCCATTGGGATTCCAGTCATATATCAACAAGAAATGGACAGAACTGTACAATGTAAGTTGGGCATACCATTATCTATAAATACTCCAATTCAATGAAACCCAAATTGGCGCTTTGTCTTAAAATGGCTGCCAAAATGGCGGTCAAAATATGGAAAATGGCAGATATTTAGAATGGTCGTCAGAGGGTCAGACCCAGAAGGAATTGGTAAAGAAGCGGTTTTGTTGTCATTCGACGCGGGAGAATCTCGTGTATAACATATCCAAAATCCACTAAAATCCGCTTTGGGGAAAATACAGAATTCAAGATGTCCAACATGGTCGCCAATAATAATGAAAATGGCAAATATGTAGTTATTCACGAAAACCCATTCGACAAAACGTCAATTCGGCACCAATACACATCATTGATTGAAATCAATGTTTTTTGTGGGTATGAGTAGCCAATCTCGATTCAAAATGCTAAGATGGCTACCAAAAATTGTTGAAATTTAAGTTCTGCTCAGAGGAAAGCCGAAACAACACTTCGGTTGTGAGCTAACGATGACAGACCTATTAAACATGTTGCCAATAATCTACTACCACAATCAGTTCAGCCCGAAATGTTCCAACTAAGCAGTATCTACTGCAGGATCCAACACGATGTCCACTTATTACGAGGGACTATCTCGAAATTAATTAAAAAGAAATTAAATTGCTACGAATTTGGATTATTTGAAAACACAGTGTCAATATTTCTACTTATAACGACTATTCGGAACATCAAATATATGGGCATTGGTGGTCTAGTCCGGAAGCATCAGGCTCTAATGGGTTTTCCAGTGCTGGCGAAAGTGAAAAGGACAGGAGGGAAAAGCAAATAATCTGGGGTTTACTTAATTGGTGGGCAAGTTGGTTATCGGAGCTGGGGAGTTTCAAAGTAAAATTATTTTCTTCAATATCAAGAGGAAAAATGAAAATTCGCACGTACATTGTATACCCTTCACACTCCATGTGACAATTCCGTGTCATGCGATGGTGGGTATATAAATGTGGATAGAAACATTCTAGCACCGATATCTTCTACACATTTAGTGAATTTGATCAATGATATGTAGACACAAAGTGCCCCACGGCTGGATCTGACCCGTAGGCGTAAAGGTATCAACCATTTAGCTTGATGAACTGGTATTTCAAGGTTGTCATTGGATAGAAATGCCACATGAACATGGTGATTAACAACATGTTTGTCTAAGAAATGTGAACAATGAACATGTTATTTTCCGGATGCTAGACAATCAAACTGCCACATAAGGCGTTCATCCATGCTCATCAGAGCACGAAATATGTGCAAATTAATGACACGAAAACTATTTCATGCGGACACCCAACGTCATTTCCTATTAACTTTTATTGTTTGTACGGACGGTTTTGAGGTTTGAAAATCCTGCTTGTCCAAGAAAACCTCCACATACTTACGGAGTCGATGTGTTAACAATGTATGGGGATAGTTTCTTCATACATATATGTATTTGTCACACGTATTTTCTAGAACATAAGAGATCACCATTTACCGGAGAGTTGATATCTTGGAAGAGATCAGAGTAAAACTACTTTTCTTACATGTCGAAATGGGGAATCCATGGGCTACATTTAGTTCCAGCTTGAAACTTGAAAATGATGGCCGAGCCCGAATAGTTAATATTTCGTCGCATCAGTGCTATAATGTAAACCACATTTTCAACTTTCCGAGAAAATGAAGGTTGAAGATTTAGACAACATTTCTCCCAATGTTGACAAAGCATGACGTATTGTTGTATTTATCCCAATGAAAACTGACATTAGCTGTTCATTGAACCACATATTGTTTTCTGTTTACTCTCTCGTTTTCTTTTAAAAAGCAATAGCTTGTTTGGAGATATGACATTTTGCATATGCCAGCGACGATTCGTTTCCGTGCTGTAAAGAAGTTGTGCTAATAAATCCAGATTAAGCAATCGCATGTGTCTATGAACTAAAAAGTGCCTATTCTACACTATGAAAATTCACCCATGTGCATCATCATACAGAAATGTGTGGAACAATCACAAAATTTAAATCACCAAATGATCACGTGACTAACACGGAGATACTACCATATAGCAAACATGTTAGAATTCAAACACAAAACAGAAGTCACGTGGACAACCTGAAGCGTCCGATTGGCTGATGTTGGACATATGACCTCATAGCACGAATAGTTGTAAAGATCGCTGGAGATACGACGTTTGCTTCACTGGTTTGTGCGAATATTTGTCATCCAATGCAAAGACAGTTTGGCCCATCGGATTGGATTTTTTTTTCTCATGATTCAAATGTATCAAATACTCATTTCCCGCCATAATGGAGTTACGACATTATAGCACTGATGCGTCGAGATTTTGTCATCCCGCGGGAAGCCACCAAAAGATTGAAAATAAATAGTTTTGATGTATATGAGCCACATACATGTATATTAGCCAACTATCAACTGCATCCACCACTCACAACTTCCATTATGTGATAAGCTGGGCAGAGTCTACCATTTTCGTTTTGGAAGCCATATTAGATAAAATTGATTGTTTCTTTTGGTCTATTAGAGATGGAATGTTCACAAATAAAAGAAACGATCAATTATTTTGTAGACAAGATCTGCTCATCCCTAAATATCAAATGTGACCAGAACCCCAAAGTCTATTTTGGTTAAATTTCATACCGCATTCGTTATAACTTATTAGTGAAGGACCAGAGTAAACTATGATCTAATCTATTATACATGTCATTGCTGTAATGATCAGTTGACACGATCATTGAAAGAATATACCCATTGTTTCCCAGTTCAGAGAGCAACATTTTAGTGATAAACAGAAGTGATAGAAAATAGTATTTTTCACATTGGGTGACCATTTTTGGTACTGATTTTTAAGTTTTTACATAGAGCTAGCATAATGGCATCATAAAGAGGTATATATTCGTATTTATTTAGTCAATTTTATTCATCAACCACTACTTATAATGGATTGAATGACACTGTGATCAATATCCGCCATTTTCCATATTTTGACCGCCATTTTGAGACAATTTGGGTTTCACTCAATTGGAGTATTTATAGATATTGTTATGCCCAACATACATTGTACAGTTCTGTCCATTTCTTGTTGATATATGACTGTAATCACAATGGCGAGTTTTGTGGAATTTTATACCGCGTTCTGTAAAATTGAATTTTTGAGGGTGTAGATGAGTCTGGGACCCCATTTATGGTATCTTTCATTGCTCCAATGCTGAATTAACATGAATAAGCCTAATCAAAGTCGCCAGTCTGAACCATTATCAAACAACAGGAATTGATCTTTAAGATATTAGGCAAAAACTTCAAATGTTTGAGTTTAGGCCGCCATTTTGGCGGCCATCTGGGACGAGGGGTTCCATTTTTGCCATAAACAGGTGGCACCATATTTTACCTTTGCAAAAATGTATACATTTGTATATATATGACAACATTTGTTCTCACTATTATGGAATTAATCTCAGTCAGAGTATCTTTTGACTAACGGCAGCCATGTTGGACGCCATCTTGGATCCTGAATTTTGCCCAAAGCGGATTTTAGCAGATTTTGGATATGTTATACACGAGATTCTCCCGCGTCGAATGGCACCAAAACTGCGTCTTTACCAATTTCTTCTGGGTCTAACCCTCCGACGACCACACTAATGTAGTATTATACTTTGAACAGGAGGTTTACAATTATAAATGCCTTTCATGAAACGGCAAAGGAGAGGATCATATGTCAAAGATGTTCCACTAAGTAAAGATAATGTCTGACTCAACATTGACCTCGCTGTGTTAACAACACTCTAAGATTTACCAGTTTGATGCAGGTAAGATAAATATTCAACGATAGTGCTCACATGTGGTGACAAGGAATTTTTACCCTGTTGAGTGCACAACAGAACCCAACTTCTCCATGCAAAATTGTATTGTTTGTTCTTCAGGACTGGATGATAGTCTCTGAAGCCAACTGAGAAAGCCCTGATGTAATAAGTTTTGCCCTGATACAATGCAGGCGATCAGATATATATGGTGTAATGAAGGGTGTTGTGGGTTGGTGACCTGTGAACACAGAAATGATTGGTGTCCTGCTGAAGTGCTAGAGGTAGAGCAATTAACATTTCTAACAAGGTTGGGAACCACGACTGGGTGACTCGGGAACCACGACTGGGTGACTCGGGAACCACGACTGGGTGACTCGGGAACCACGACTGGGTTTTCCAGAAAGGTATAATTAGCATACTGACCTTGACTTGATCCTGATTTATTTTGAGTAGAATTCTATCAACCTAAAATGTGGAAAACTATATGATGATATATGTGACCATTGTGATGAAAAGGCATCTTGATAGTCAGCCTCTGTATCATAACTCCAGCTGACATAATTTGGTAATTGACGATTAGCACTTGATGCAAAGAGATCAATCTCTGGATACCAAGCAAAATGTACACAATTTTTTTGGAAAATAGATGGAATCAACTCCATATTCATAAATCAGCTCAGATTGTCTGCTACTCTGCTTCTGTGTTCAAAGATCCAGCAATGTGGATAGATGACAAGTAAATATTGCGATCTAAAGCCCAAATAAATTTCTGCTTGCATAAATCATTGAGTTTTGAAATATGTCCACCTTGGTTTTGTATATATTGTACTGTAGTTGTGTTATCAGATTTGACACAAATGTAACTATTAGTTGATTCTGAGCACAAAATGCTGCAGACCAAGAAACACTGCTTGCAGTTCTAAGCAATTAATATGTTCCAAAGATTCCAACTCAGACCACATTCCAGAACAAGATGTAACATAAAAAATACAGCCATAGCCAAATAATGAAGAATCTCATATCAGAAAACCAGAGACTTTGTCAGGCCGAATGCAATGGCCATTCATGTTCATGATATTGGTTATCCAATGCCTGTAATGAAAGTGTCAATGACACAGTAGCTCAACTTGGAAAGGGAATAATTTCATGTGTTACAGTCAATGGAGTGATTAGGAATGTGGAAAGTTGAAAGGCCTAGTTATGCAAAGAGTAAAATCCAAGCTGACCGCTGGCAGCCATGTTTTTTTGCCGAATGACCCCAAAAAACTTATTCCCATTAACATGTCATTGTTAACATCCATCACAAATTTCATGATGATCCGATAAAAGATACGACCTGTAGCCTGTGTCAAAGAATTTAGTCATGCAAAGAGTAAAATCCAAGATGGCTGCTGGCGGCCATGTTTTTTGGCCAAACGACCCCAAAATTACTCGTTCCCATCTACATGTCAATATTAACATCCATGACAAATTTCATGATGATCAGACGAACATTTCGTCCTGTAGCCCGTGCTAATGGATTAAATTTTGAAATCCATGATGGCCACTGGCGGCCATGTTTTATTGCCGAATGACTCCAAAATGACTTGTTCCCATCTACTTGTTAATGTCAACAGCCGTGACAAATGTCATAATGATCCGACCAAAGGTGGGACCTGTAGCCCGTGCCAAAGAATTTAGTCATGCAAAGAGTAAAATGCAAGATGGCTGCTGGCGGCCATGTTTTTTGGCCGAACGACCCCAAAATGACTCGTTCCCATCTACATGTCAATATTAACATCGATGACAAATTTCATGATGATCAGATGAACAGTACGACTTGTAGCCCGTGCTAATGGATTCAATTTTGAAATTCAAGATGGCCGCTGGCGGTCATGTTTTTTTGCCAAATGACACCAAAATTACACTTTTCTCATCTAGATGTCAATGTCAACAGCCATGAGAAATCTCATAATGATCCGACCAAAGGTAGGCCCTGTAGCCCATGCCAAAGGATTTAGTCATGCAAAGAGTAAAATTCAAGATGGCTGCGGTGGCCATGTTTTATGGCAGAATTACCCCAAAATGACTCGTTCCCATCTACATGTCAATATTAACATCGATGACAAATTTCATGATGATCAGACAAACATTATGGCCTGTAACCCGTGCTAATGGATTGAATTTTGAAATCCAAGATTGCCACTGGCGGCCATGTTTTTTTTGCCGAATGACCACAAAATGACTCGTTCCGATCTACATGTCAATATCAACACCCATGACAAATTTCATAATGATCCGACCAAAGGTACGACCTGTAGCCCGTGCTAAAGGAAATTGTTGACGAATCACGCACAAACGGACGACGGATACCAAGCCATGGCAATAGCTCAAACTTTACAAAGTAAAAGTTGAGCTAAAAATATCTACATGCGTCGGTAGCATGTTGCTTTCAACAAGAACCACAACATTACATGTTCTTTGTTTCTATTTTGTTGAGTAAACTAGCTACCAATTTTGCCTTGGTTTAGTTGGAATATTTAATAAAATGGTTTGAGAACTCAAAATAATGTTATCATGGGCACTCGGGTGACATGGGGTTGAAATATAAACTAATTATTAATCACATCACTGGAGCTGGAAATAAAACATAAAAATAAAATATGCCTGCCCTTGTTGCTTCAGAAGAAAAATTGTCCTACTATATTATACAGAGAATAAGAGAAGATATATCCCTGGTGTGTTGAGAGATATGCAGGTCAGAATCTCTAGATTGAAAAGTCAGACTCATGACAGGTACCTTGGTGTGCACTAGGATAGTATGTAGCTACACATGTCAGGTGACGGCAGGTGAGTAATGAATGAGAGGCAGGTGAGTGATGAATGCAAGAAATATTTTAGGCATAAAAAATGGTATCTGATTCTAAGGCACTGCAACATTGAAATAAATGGCCCACATTGGATGTTTTTTCGATTTTTTATATTATGACCAAAACATTTAAGAAAAAAAATTTAACAAGTTAATAACAGTTTTTTTTTTTTATTTTGGTATGTTTTTATCAACAGGTCCATATATATTGAGCATTGCCTGAGAATCAACCTATTTAATTTATTTTGTTAGCCTCATATGACTCAAATAACTGACCTGGTGAACTGAAGGAATGATCTCCAAAAACCGCCTGCTTCAAACATCACGATCCTGAGACACCACCTCATTCACAGTAGATTCTGAGACTCTCGTAAATCTGGATTCTCACCATAGTATACACTACATATACATAACGGCCCATGACATCCTCACTCACAGCATGTTACACTCCTCCCTGTGGACTGTGCTGGTAAATATGGATTCTATCATCACCACGGTATACACTACCATGACGAGTCGGAGTGAATGAACACAGATAGATCCCTTCCTTCCTAATCAGCAGCATGAGTAAGTAATAACCATCAGCAGCACATAACAACTGACGGCATGTTACACTCCTCCCTGTGGATTCTACCCTCAATGAGTATATATGTAATAACAACCAATGATGAGTCAGCAACATAACCGACACAGCAATCCTCAAAATCCTCACTCACAGCAGGTTAGTCTCCTCCCTGTGGACCGCGCTGGTAAATCAGGATACTATTATAACTCTTACCCTTCCCACAACCCACGACGAGTCGATGGAGGTGATTGTTGTATGTAACTGATATTGGATATCGGATTCCGTCCTCCTCAGTCAGCAGCGTGCGCGTCATGTACGGAGGCTGGATCCTCATCTCTATTATAGCGTGTCCATCATTACTACACACGAACGCCCGGTCCCCGTCGATACACAGCCCTGTAGGACCACACAGGTCGTGGTGATGTGAGATGGAGGTGAGTGCACTGTCAGCCATCACTCCGCGAGGGAGCTTACCATCCCTCCCATCCTTATACCGCCCCAACACGACGTGGAGGACGCTCTGTAGGTCCCCCGTGATAATACTCACAGAATATGCAGACTCATCACACACCACGACGAGGTCACCAGACTCAGATGCAGCGAGACGTGAGTACTTCGATGAGTAATTAGCAGCTGTGAAAGCAGCTGATGATTCACTGAGTACGATGCCATGATCCGTCATCCTCTTGATGCGGGGGTCTCCATTAAACATCATGAGGAAGTCGTCTGTTATACTCACCAGTATCATACACACCCCGGGTGTCGGGAACGTTCTCAGGTGACGGAGGCTCATGTCATACACAGTGATCTCGGGTGTTTTCTTCAGACAGACGTATACAGAGTCCCTCATCACGTGTATGTCCTCTGCTGTATTCACTAACATCGGTGACTCGGCCGCCGTCCTCCATTCTCGCTCCTCCTTCCTCTGTAGTAATTGGCCTTCACTCGACGCCACGATGATGAGGTCGGAAGCCGCCGCTGGGTCGATGTATCTCACCTGTATGTATTCATTACCATCATGTTTGAAGCTATCAGTGCGTGTCCAGACTGCACCCGTCTCACCTCATCCATCCTGAATGATCTCAACATTCTCTAGTATCCCTCCCTGTTCTCGATTCGTTCCAGTCAGTGCTCCGTGCATGTCTGTTAGAGAGTGACTGTCCAATGTTCCTCCCTCATTACTGACTCGTGTCTGTATCACCTCCTTCGCCCTGACCACAGCTTTCTGTCTAGATTCCAGTCTCTCTTGCAGATTTTTTAACCTGGACAGCATAGCAAGTACAGAACGCTCCACCGAACGGCCATCATGAGGTGATTCACACTGTAAGGAATAAGAATGTAATTAAACGAGTTATGAGCCCAAAGGTAAGTATAGTGCAGGTAGAATGTAATGGTGTTTAGGTTACAGAAGAGATACATGTATGTTTTCAGTTCTACAGGAGGAATGCTTTATTCAATACATTGAGGTACACTCCATATAACGGAATGGTGAATACAATATAGAACATATCAAGGTCAGATATATCAGGCAGCATGAATAATGAAGTTTTATGGTTAGAGTGAGTATGGTTCACCAATATACCGATAAGTAAGGTATATATGCAGTCATGCCATGCAGTCATAAATAAAATAACATTTGATTTTGTCACTGACCCATTGAAATAAATCGCCTGCACTGAACGTTTTTATTTCAATTTGTTATATTTTACACACAAAAATTAAGGGAAAAAATAAAAAATTAAGCAAGATATATTGAATGCCGCTAGATTCTTGCTTTTTTACATTCCGTATGACAGAATGGTTAATAAATTATTAAACATAATGGTGCATGGAATGTTAGACAGCAAGAATAATGGAGTGTCGTGGTTAGAGTGAGTTTGGTCCACCAACATACAGATAATTAAGTTATATACTAAAAAAAAAAATATATATTTAATTAAAATAGTTTTTTTTTCAAATTAAGGTATGTATGTAGATCCTTGCTTTTTATACATTCCATATGACATATTATGAATAAATTATATAATGGGGAAAGATAAATTAGACAGCATGAATAATTGAGAGTCATTGATATGGTTCTATAAATCACCAGCATACTTATTATAAGTAAGTAAGGTATATCATTCAGTCATTTTGTTTGTATGTACAGGTAAGGCCACCAAAATATATAATTCTCAGGCACTGACACATTGAAAAAAATGGCCCGCATTGGACTTGTTTATTATGACCAAAAAAGCAAGGAAAAAATTTGAATCTTTGTTTGTTATTTTTTATTACTAACATGTCCAAACGTATTGAACATTGATTGATAAATGCATGAACCCTTAACATTATCTCTGTGTAGTATGCGAAGAGTGACTATCATGTATACGAATAGTGACATAGAACATGAATTAGGTGACTACATTGAAGAAAATGATTATCCTCATAGTCTGCTGTACTGATTATAACTCAGAACAATTGAAAGGTGCTGGAGGAAATTTAGGATCACATGTTATAATGGAGATCGAGGTGTCAATTCATAGAAAACAATAACAATTATGAATAGTCAGGGGCATTATAACAGTATAGGTAATCCCGGTGTCATATCTACTGATATAAACTTTTATATCAGATTAAATGAGTTTATATACATAACAAGTTCCCTCTTCATTTGCCGACTGTTACTAGACAGAGGAAGGTATCATTAAAGGAATATTATCCTGAAAGTATATTAGTATTTTCTTTCAACAGAAGCACAGTCACGCTATCGATCACGTGGGAACCCACTGCATGCGCAAAGCACTAACAAATTCAATCATGGCTTTTGAAGTTTGAAGCATTATTGAGAGAACACTGCAAATGCAACAACATCGCAGTTCTCATAATAGAGTGTCTTTAATGTTTTATGTATCTCGGTGTGCTGTTATTATAAAGCCATACCCGTATTTTATGTACGACCTACATGTAACTGTTCTCGTAAAAGAAATCACAGGTTTGAATTAATTGCGTCTACCATGATGTATTAATGAATTATCGTATATTATTTCGATACACTCAGTTATATAATATATATATATATATATACATACACCTGATATCTGGCTCTTCCGATTTCCCCATAGCATTACGGTAGACACGCCCCCTTATTCAATGCGTTCATAAACCTATGAATGTAATGTGACGTCACTTTCAATGTCGATCATAGGTTTATGAACACATTGGTCCCGGAAATCACCGGGGATTGTCAGACATTACCGACTGCTTGAGTATCTAGTCAGCCAATACGCCAAGGATTTGATAGCAAACAATATGTAATCGAGGTTCACGATTGGATGGCTAGTGGCATCTAATCGCGAGCACGGGTGGCACGAAATGTTCGATTGACTATCAGAATGTTAGTTATCATATAATCCCGCATAATATGTCAAATATAGCAAATTATCGAAATATGAAATACAACGAAAAAGCTAAATATGAACATACAGCGAAATAGGAAAACACAGCGAAATATTCGGGGTTCATCCAGTTTGCTGAATTTTTCTCGCGGTCAAAATCCCATGACCACATTGAATCAGCCGTTTATTATTTATATGTATATACTTAAATTCATTATCAAACCTAGGATTGTCTGTCTTTCCCATAGTTATTCAACTTTAAATGGACGCATGGAGTTCGAAACCTTTTATTTTAGAAAACCAAACATTGCTAGATTCCACTGACGGAGAGCAGAAACATGTAATTTCACAGTAAAGTTTACACATTATGACGAAATTTCTTGTTTAGCTTGTAATGAATGCAGACGTGTTGATTTCAAGAATTATAATATCTGAAACCAACAATTAAGTTTTAGTTGTGGATGATAAGAAATTGACAACACGCCGTAATTCCATAATGATATATTTCCGAGATCGTGAGTTCTGGGGTTGTATAATAAAAGGAGATTAGTTTTATAGGTGCAGGGAAACAACGCTGATTATAGACCAACATAAATTGATTGCCAAATCCGGACGTGCTGAAAAGTCAAGCACTCGTTCATGTTAGACAATCTCCGGTGAATTCCGGGACCAATGTGTTCATAAACCTATGAACGACATTGAAAGTGACATCACGTTGCGTTCATAGGTTTATGAACACATTGAATCAGGGAATGATGAAAGTGTCAATGACATTGTAGCTCAACTTGGAAAGGGAATAATTTCATGTGTTACATTCAATGGAGCATTGTGAAATGCTGAAAGGTATAAGTAATACTAGATTATGAACATGAAGAGATATATAAAGTAAAGTCCAAGATGGTTGCTGATGGCTATGTTTTACAATGCCATTCAAAAACAGTTGATAGTGTCCATCTAATAGATCAATATCAAGATTAATATGTTTGGTGATGATCGGATGAGGGAAGTGGACTGTATGGTGTGCCAAAAGATTTATACATGCAAAGAGTACAATCCAAGATGGATGCCAGCGGACATGTTTTAGGTTACAAACACAAATAATAATAAAAATAGACCCCCCCCCCCCTCAAAATTTCACCATTCGACGATGATTTGGTTCAATTATAGGCAGATGTCCCTTTAAATTTCATTACTTTTCAGGAGTTTGAGTCGAATTTCTATTAGAGAAACTTCCATCACCTCAATTGTGCCATTTTGAACATTAAAGGTCCACCCATATGCACAAAATTGATGATTTTCGGAAAATTACGCCTCCGGAAAATGTTGAAGTTCCGGCGTCAGATGGTTAATAAATGTCTCTCATAATCTGAAAATGGGTCGGTAGGGTGTAACAATACAATAGCTCAACAAAACAAGACAGACTTTGTTTATCAGCGTCCTTTTCGGTATTTTTTTCAAACGATAATCTTGCATTTCCACAACTACCCCATTTACTGCACAAAAATCAGCAGCATAAAAATACCCAGACCCATTCCGTAACTTCTAGACACCACCAGACTCTTCCTGGACATCTAAACATACACGATCGGCATATTTACGTAGGCTATGTTTTTTTGTTCCCGATTAGGGATATTTCCCTCAATGATAATCAACCAATCAGCAGCCAGATTTTTCATAATGCTGACTCGAGTTTCCGTACATAAATTCAAAAAGCGTAAAACTATATAATTATATATATCACGCACACATTGATGAGATACCAAGCCATGGCAATAGCTCAAACTTTACAAAGTAAAGTTGAGCTAAAAATGATCCGGCCATAAATATGGGCTGTAGGGTGTGCCAATGGATTCAAATTTGAAATCCAATATGGCTGCTGGCAGCCATGTCACCTATAAGCTACATGTGACATTTGGTGAAGATCGTTGCAATAAGGAGCATTTATTTTCAATTTATCGTAATGCAGTATAACACAAATAATTTGGTTTAATATTGTGGGATTTAATAAACAAGGGGTACGCATCTAAGATGCTTTTGTCAAGTTTTTTGGCAGTCGAACCAAACTTCTGCCAATAAGGTGCACAACTCTGGGCAAAAATGTCGGACGGTGGAAAATTATTGCAATAGACCTACATGTATATACCAAATATCAATTGAATCCGTTAATATTTCATTGAATTATTGCACTAACGAATAACGATGATAAAATTGTTATTAAAATAGACAAACTAAGACCCATAACTCCGGGAAAAAGATTCAGACAAACCAGGTTTTCGAACTTTCCGAGATATTGTTGCAGTAGACTCATATACCAAATATTGTTGAAATTGGTTAATATTTCATCGAGTTATCGCGCTAACAGTGAAAACACTGCTAAAAATAGACAACTAAGACCCATAACTCCGCGAAAAACATTCATAAGATAAGATAAGATAAGATTTATTAAAACAAACCATAAAACAATGGTGTCTGTCGTAACATAATATATATACAATATACATCTGAGAAAGAAATCATATATTTGGTGACTATAAATTGACTATAATAGGTGAAACATCTGTGGAGGACCCTGTCAGTCTAGAGAGCATGCAATAAATTCACATATCAATTTTGTTTCGCATGCTGTGTCTGGGTCAAGAAGACATCGAAAATTATTGAAAGATTCTTTTGATCCTTGTTGTAAAAATTTTGGTTCAACTTGTTGATTGAGTTTTACAAGTAAATTATTTCTTTGGTTAATATTCTTCTTACAGAAAAGGAAAAAATGTTCTTCGTCTTCTAACTGAAGACATAGAGAGCAAGTTCTTTGAGATAATGTTGGTTTTGGGCGTTTCTGTCTTTCCTTTTCTATGGCTAAATTATGAGCACTGATCCTCATTGCACTCAGGTGCCTGGTGAGAGATTTAGGTATCCCTAGTGTTAAATAAGTTTGAGTTTTGAACTCCTTATATATTTTACCAAACAAATAAAGTTTGTTATCCATTCTAACATCTTGTGAATAGGTCTGAAGTTTTTTATCTACATCCGCCCTGTAAGAATATAATATAGGGTCCTCCAAGTTGTCTGCATCCAATGTTTCTAAGTTTATGTTGAATCTTGTCAAAGAAGAATTTACAATAGAATACCAGGATGGACTGCCTTTATGGAAGAGTTCCTTGTCCAGTTCAAATATTTCTTTCAAAAAGCGATCGTTTGGCAAGTTGGTAAGTCTAAGCAGGTATTTTATAGCCAGTTTAGTAATAGAATTTGCCATTGGCTCTCTTCCAAGTTCGCATCTACTGCCCAAATTCGAGGATTTTCGATGAACCCCAAGAGTATACTTGCAAAATCTATTGTGTAATTTTTCAAAGGGTGTACGTTTGATCATTGAAAAATGCCTTTGTAGAATAATTCCCAACCCAAATTTCAGATCCATATAACAGTATTGGTTTAATTAGGGTATCAAATAATTTCATATCTGTTTCCCTACTAGAGAAATTAAAGTCAAGAATTTTTGATTTAAGTGAAAATAGTGCTTTTGAAGCTTGTTTTGCCATGTATTGGGCAGCATGTTTTAAGTTTCCATTAAAATATAAAGGCAATCCTAGATATTTATAACTGTCAACAATTTCCACTTCATGATCCCCGATGCTAAACAACATCTTGGATTTGTTCCTCCTTGTTTTACTAAAAACTAAAGCTTTGGTTTTACCCATGTTCACCTTCAGTTTCCATTTATTACAGTAAGTAGACAGTGCATCGAAACATGACTGTAGCCCAGATTCACTCTCAGAAAGTAGAACCAAATCATCAGCATACATTAGAAGATTAGTTTGTGTTGATTTGAGAGTGATCGGATGTGTTATTGAAAAATCGAAAATTTCAGTTATATCATTTGTGTATACGTTAAATAAGAGGGGACTCAGTCCATCACCCTGACGAATTCCTTTCCATGAAATTTTTGGGTATGTAACCAGATTTCCTTTTTTTACAACAAATTTTGGTTGTAAGTACATACTCTTGATGAGTTTATAAAATTTTCCACCAACTCCATGTTTGAGCAATTTTTCAAGCATTCCCTGTCGCCAGACTGAATCGAATGCTTTTGAGAAGTCAACAAAGCAGGAATAAACAGGTTTTTTATCGTGATTTATGTATTTGTTGATAATTGTTTTCATTGTAAACAAGTGATCTGAAGTTCTGTAGTCGGGACGAAATCCTGCCTGAAACTTATTGTATAATTTATTATCTTCTAAAAAATTGTGCAGTCTTTTCTGTAACAAGGAGGTGAATAATTTTCCAAGACTACTTGTAATATTAATACAATGATAGTTATTGCATTCATTTATGTCACCACTTTTGTGGATGAATGATATTGATGACAAGTTCCATGCCTCTGGAAAATAGCACTCAGTTAGTATTCTATTGAACAATCTGACAAGTGAAGGTAATAGGCTGTCACTGCCACACTTTAAGAACTCATTAAGTATGTTATCAATACCTGACTCTTTATTTGATTTCATGTTATAAATTCCCTGTTTAACCTCCTTACATTTAAAAGGGAAATCTAGCGGGCTTTTGTTTTGTTGTTGTAATTCTACGGATTGCAATCTATTAGGGTCATCATTGTCATCATCATGTTTTGAATAGAGCTGTGACATATGAGTCCCAATCTGATAATTTTATAGGGTTCTCTTGTTTTTGTTCCTGTTTTAAATTTGAGATCTTTTTCCAAAATGTTTTGCTATTCTTCCCTATGTTATTGTCAAGCTCTTCTACCAGGGATCGGGAGTAATTGAATTTTGATTGTTTAATTATTTTCTTGTAATTCCTTCTGAGATTATGATAGTCTGTTCTAAAACGTGCATTATGGGGTTCCCTATGTAGCTTGTTAGCCACGGATCTAAGTTGTCTTTTCACTTCCAGGCAGTTTTGATTATACCACTTATGTTTGAATGATCTTTGTTGTTTTTGGTGATGAAAAGTTTTGAATGTAACTGATCGGTCAGCAGCTTGTAGTATTATGTTGCTCATATTTGAAGTCAAGTCGTCGACAGTTAAGTTATGGTTCTCGACTGTATCACAAAAATAACTCAAGAAACCTTGTGAAATTTTGTCCCCAATGGCAGTGACATACCTCTCCTTTGACTTGTCATCCCAAATATATCTTCCTTTAAGTTTATTATATTCATTTTCTACTGGTTTGCAATTCTTTATAATGGTGGGTGTGCATTTAATAGCCATTCTCAGAGTACAATGATCAGACATCTCATTGGGTGGCAAAACATTAAAATATGAAACAGAATCAAATAAACATTCTGAAATTATAAAATAATCAATGCTGCTACTTCCTTGTGGTGTATAACAAGTGGAACATCCCATGGAGTCACCCATAGTCCTGCCATTAAGAAGTCTAAGCTTTGCCTCGATACATAAGTCTAACAAATCTTTACCTTGTTTGTTTACCTGGGAATCTTTGTTGTGTCTCCTAGGGAGACCAATATCTGTTAGATAATTGCATGTAATCCAACCGTTTGGATTCTTTGGTAAATGTGAAGTACTATCTAGTTCGATGTAGTCAGGTAAATTTTCAGTTCGGCCATTAAAATCTCCAATCAGTAAAATTTTACCATTTTGGGCAAGCTTCCGTATTGTGTCCCCTATATCTTCCAAATTCTTTTCATTTTCAGTGGCAGTAAATGTGGTTCTTGGTCTTATATATATGCATGATAAGTAAATATCTGTAGGGAGTCCCATCAGATTACCATCAAGTTTTATCCAAATATAATTGGGAGAAGTGTTAACAAGAGAAATTGCACTTGATTCAGAGTATTCCAATTTGTAATACAGAATAAGGCCCCCTGATCTGCGTCCCTTCTTTTTTAGTTTTTTACCAGGTACATGAATGTGTCTGTATCCAGGGAGGGATATGTCTGACTCCTGGGATGTCCACGTTTCTACCACACCAAAACTATCTTTGTTTTGTAACCGAATATTTTCAGAGATCTTTTCTTTGGAAAATCCCCTTATATTCCAAAACCCAATCTCTATCGTCTTCATATTATAAAATATTATTAATTACTGGAGAAAACTCTCACATGACTAGAGCAGAAAAACAGTTTAAGTAGATCATTACGTTTTCATATATAACATACAGTCTAGGATTTGCAAACCACTCAAAATTGGCTGTTCTCTTTAATAGAAATGTTCTAAATATTGGTATGCTATAGTTAACTCGTTGTTTAGTTGTTGTCTTTCATATGATCAGATTGTCCTGATATTTGTACATGTATGTGTATATAGGTTGTTGAATATATACATGTACATATATAAAGATTATATACCATGTAGTGTACATAATAATTGATATACATGTATGTATGTATACACATATAAAGATTATATATAATGTAGTGTATATAATAATTGACATACATGTACATGTATTAGGTGTGACATAATTCTGCATATGGTTCATATCAGTTACATGTATGTATTAAATAATTATTCTCTTCTGTTAAGTTTAAGATATTTTAACCAAGATGCTTTTAAGCAGTTTGCAGTTCTAGCCCATCAAAATAACCTGAATTGAATCTTTATCAAATGATTTTACAAACACCAGATTCTGAGTATTTGCCTTCACCATTTGGTTGAAAAATTATTGTTGGAAATTTCCATCAATCTGTGGAGGAGCCCATCAAATTCAGTCTGTCCATACCAAGCCACTCCTCTTGGGCTAGGGTGAGATACATGTAGTTCTCTTCTTGGGCTGTTATAAGGTGCACTTCCCTTAGCACTTGAGTAGAACCCCTGGTCTGAACTGTTAAAAGCTTTCCTAGGGTAGCTGTCCCTTTCCTCTGTGTACATATATTGCTCATACGGTTTGAGTCCTAGCTTTCGATTCAGATGGGTTTTGATGACTGTTACCAATTCAATAATACCATTTCTGTTCAAATGTATTCCATCATCAATGAATATCTCTTGATTGTCACAAGAAATTCTGTGGAATGCAGGAAGCACAGATATTGAATTACTTATCTTTGACTTTTTGATGTCTCTCACTAGAAGTTTCACTTCTTCCACACATTGACTTGCCGTCTTTCTGGTAAGGTCATTACACCCAACTCCTAAGACTAGGTGATCAGCATGCTTCACAGATGTCTCGATATAGTGTCTTAATTACCCCTTCGATGTTTTTCTTTCCCGAATCAAGAACTTTAATGAATATGTCCTGGTACTTGTAGATCTTTTTTGAATTGAGTCCATTGCCATGTGAATCCATAATCATAACTATTTTATTATTCACAGTCTTAGTTTTAACTTTTGTTTTGAATTGTTGGTCATCCTCTCGGTGTTTACTGCCAAAGTTTCGAGTGGGTTTTGTTTTTCTCCTTCCCGGTCAGAAAGTTTCTCTTTGAGTGCCTCATATTCATTTATTAGTTTTCGATTGTCCATGATAACTGTTTTCATATTTTGTTCTAATCCTTGTATATGAACTGCTTGTTTATTTAGTTCTGTTCTAAGAGTAGTGTTCTCATTTTGCCGCTGTGTTTTATTAATTTCCAGCTGTGCCTTTATTCTTTCTTCATTCTCCAGTTGCTGCTGTAATTCGATTACCTTGTCTTTCAGCTGTGCCTCCTTCATACCTTGCTGGTCACTTAAACCATTTCTATTCTCGAGTTGTTGCTGTACGTAATCTATTGATCGTGTTTTGTAACTGCAAATTCTTAAGTTTTCAGTTGGGTATTTATTCTGTCTTTATTCTCAAGTTGTTTCTGAACTTCAATGTCAATAACTACACTACTTTTAGGGTTGTTTTTAGCTTCCTCTTCAAGTCGATCCAGTCGAGTTTTCAGTGCAGTCATTTCAATACTTTTAGTTCCATTTCTGAGTGTAGCTTCTTCTTTTAGTTTCTCCAATTGTGTTTTCAGTTCAATCGTATCACTACATGTAGTTTTATTTCCGTTTCTAGCTTCTTCTAGTTTATCAAAACGACTTTTCAGCTCAATCATGTCACAATACTTAACCTCCAAGGTATTCAGGCTTTTGATCATTCGGTTGCTTCTTTCCTCGAATGTATCAATTCTCTCCGAGAGATGATTGATTTCCAGTAGCTAGCAACTTTCCACGTTTATATATGACACATATAAATGTTTACATGGGCGCTATATCCCAAAATATCACTGGGGAAATCTTTCGCGCGAACAGTTTCATGCGCTAGCTAGCTAGCTCTTGTCAATAGAAAACATCTCTCGTTTGAATCCAGTCTGTATTCTAGAAAATGGTCTTTATAGAAGTCTCTTAATTACATTTAAGTGTATATATTGTGGAAGGCAGCTGAATTAGCTCATTGCATGGTCAAAATTTCAAACTGATAGTCAAAATGACATTTGAAAACATGATGAAGAATATAATCTTATATGCACTCACTAGTTTTAAAAGAAGAACAAACAAAAAAGGAACAATGAAAACCAAACAAACAAACAACACGTTTGTAGGGAGGGATCCCATATTTATTGTGTGCATATTGTATATAAAATGTCCTTTGGCCATTTTGTATATATAATTGCGTTTAGTCTAGTGATGTGAAATCGGTGTTTCCGGTAAAGACCAAATGAGGCCCCCACCCCCACCCCCCATGGAATACGGAATACCACTTAACACAGATGGTGGAATACGGAATACCAGTTAACAGCCATATGGAATACATACAAATATATGAAAATTCCATTTTTTGGAAGGTCGGCGTATGAATACCTGTATTTTTGGAATACCGAATACCTCCTAACAGAGGGGCCGGAATACGGCGTACCGCATAACAGGGCATGGAATACGGCGTACGAAAAGAGGGGGTGGGGGCCTCCCAAATGTGTCTGAATTTCTGGCCCACAAAACCAACTGACGTAAATGACGTCATGGACCTTGTCATGACGTCTTCGCTGGTTTTCGGTCAGCTAACCAGCGAAAATGGTCAAAATGAAACTAATTCATAAGCCTACATAACATAGGAATTGTTCAGAAAAACTGAAGTTGCTAATTTCATAACCATCCCACTTGGTCCACTTCCGATTCCGTGATTTCACAATTTGATATTATTGTTCCCACAAGGCTTGGCAAAAGCGGAGCGGAAGTCACGTGATTTTTAACCCATTTTTCTTGTCCGGATTTTCATCGCGTCGAAATTCTGTTTCATGGTATTGTAAAAATTAATGACGTCATTCACGCCTAAACATGAAAAGCAACAAACGTGCCTGCGGCGCGTTGTGGTTGCTATTATTAAGGAAGTTAAGAAGTAAAAGTTGCAAATGAAGAACATTTTATTCAAGAATGTACACTATACAATAGCTTGAGGGAAAATTATGAATCCATATTTAATAGCGCGGAGGAAATATCTACTGAATCTATTTTAAATCCAACAACATATTGGGATACAAAACATATCTGTGATTTTATTAAACACGCCTTTGAATTACGAAAGAAGAAAGTAGATAAGGACACTATAAACAAATAAGAGCTCATTCTGGTCGGATAGTAATTATGTATTCTACATACAGCTACATGTACATGTATATTATATTTGTTATGCTCCATATATATGTTCAAAATTTATTTATTTGTCTGTATTTCAATAACGCAAACATGTTTTAATATGGGCTTTTTCCAATAAAGATTGATTGATTGATATATATTTATATTAGATACTGCATGAAACAAGTATAATTTCCATCAGGAGGTATTTGTGCTCGATGATAAAATTGTGTAACTAAAATAGTCTGGCTTTGACAGATAGTGTCCAAATTTTCCCAGTCACTGAAAATAGGGATGGGGCTGAAATTCCGACCCCTGCAAGTTGACCCCTCCTCCAAACCTCCCTGAATGTTTTCACAGGTTTAGTAATGATTTTCCTGAATTATTTCAGTGGATTTGTGGAGAAACTAACCTGTGTTAACTTCTCTGTTTCTTTTGTGATATCTCTGGCATTAATATCTGTGATATTGTCTATTGATTCTGTGGAGAGAAGAACATAATTATATTGACATCATAGCGAGCCCGAAACGAGACCCCTCGTTCACAAGCGGTAATCATATATATGTGTACACTAGATTTGTTCTGTTTTCGGTTTTCTGAATATGTATGTCGCTGAACAATCAAAATTAATGTTACTTATCAATTACCAATCAAAATTAACGTTACTATACCATAATTGATTAAAGTGGCCAGGAGCAAATATAAATGTCTTTTTCAGCAAAGGTGAGTTATACTCCATTATAATGAGTAATACCATGAACCATTACGTGTGCATCTGCATATTACTGCATACCACGGACTATATAGAAGAAAGTCGGGGTGTCAACCTCACTAAATATTTAAGACAATAGAGCTAGCAAATGACTCGTATATCACATTTTAACGTGAATAATTTAGAAGTAGACATTTGTAAGACATGAGACAGTAGTGGTTTGATGTTCTAAATTAAACAAGAGGTGTGCACTCGAGTGCTAGCATACCCCCACCGTGGCAAATTCAACCCGCATTATCAGTAAACTCAACCAAAAAGATTTTTATCTTTAAAGAAAAATTCGGACTAATAATATCGATATGGTGTCACAAGAAGCTTGTACAGAAAAAATTATTCAAATCGGTTCATATTTGTTAAAGTTATTAAGTCAGACAGAATTTTCTAAGTCAAAATAAGTCGAAAATGAGGTGTAATATTACGAAAAACAGTCTGAGCCAATCCCTAGCCGCATCATGTAGAGAGGGTATTGTGAGAAGCATGTATACCAAAAATTATTGAAATCGGTTCATATTTGTTAAAGTTATTAAGTCGGACAGATTTAGTCGGACAGAATTTTCTAAGTCAAAATAAGTCGAAAAAGAGGCGTAACTTGAAAAAAAAACGTCGGACCGAACCGCAATTAGCATCATGCGGAGAGACAGTCCTGAGGAGATTGCATACAAAAAATTATTGAAATCGGTTTATAGTTGTTCGAGTTATGAGGTCGGACGGACAGACGGATGGACAAACGGACGGAGAAAGCGTGACGGACGGACGGACGCAGTCAATCCAGTATATAATTAATTAATTTTTAAATCAACTAAAATTTATAAAGCACATGCTCATTGAATTTCCTCATTTTATGGCCATACATGTCCTGTTTATGAGGTAATCTAACTGCCATGTACATTGAGATATGCATTACTTTAGAGAGGATAAGGTGATCGAGTGCAATGTGAAAATCGATGATATTATAGTATTAATGTCTGGTGTATTGGAACTGCATGCAGTCTTGATTGAGATTCCATGCTATATCGATATAATGTTTCTTTATGTGATAAAAAAAAAACTTTAATTTTGCTTATTTTAATGTCGTCAGTATATGTATATAAAAGTTGTGGGTGGAAACTTTGGACACTTGGACAATTCATTGAATAATGTCTACAGCCCGTGTTAATTCTATTATAGTGCAAAAGTGTTCCCCACAATGTTCTTCTGTTTGACATTCCGTTTCAGTGAGGTCAGGTAATTCAACGACATTATTTTCCTCTTTTTTTTCTACAACGAGAGGCCGATCATGATCGGCAGATGTTTAACCTATCCCTTGGCCATAGTTAATGGCTATGATCAGAATAATAATATAGAGTTTTGATGGTGAATTATAGAGTATGCTGTACTAAAGTAGTATAGACAAATGTACATTTAAAGATTAACACGAATTATTTCAATTTATCCGTCAAAAGAGTAGGGTTAATATAACATAAAAACTATCGAGTCTGTCACCACTTCCATAGTGTAGGCAGTTCTATGTTTGTGTTGCAATTTGCCATGTCAGATATCAAAATAATTTCGTTACATAATAATGGAAAAGGTTAAATGACTTGGAATGGGTAAAAGAGGTTAATATTTTACAAAATGATCAACTGATCAGTACCAAAAACGATAGGGGGTGAGAGGTGCTTTATCAAAAACCTGAAAATGAAAAATTAGAATGATTTATAAACAAGGAGTTCAATCTAAAAAAATATGATTTAATTTATTTCAAAAGGGCCATAACTCTGCATACAAAAAAATCAGATCAAACCCATATTTGAACTTGATCTATATTTTGCGCTGAGAAATTCATATACAAAATTTGGTACCGATCAGATAATGTTTGAGTTATCGCACCATGCGTAAAGTGTCTACAGACAGACATACATTGAGGATTGATGAGTGGTCAATCTGGATGTCAACATTATGTGTACCATACAATGTATGAGTACACATAAAAATAGCAGTAATTTTTCTCAACATCAGTTTACCTAACCAACATCATAGCAATTCATATTGCACAATGCATATATTGAAAATAATCTGTGGGGCTAAGTATGGATTTAAATTCCTTCAACCAATCGTCACATGTTTGGTGTCATTCGATGGGGAATTTCTAGTACTTCTAAACGATTACATACCTGTCGTATTACGAAAGCCAGAGATATTCGAAATGTATGAACTGAACAGCATACATATAGGCCTACATAGTAGACTGTCGCACAATATCTTACTCGAATCATACTATATACTAAATGCGAACACAACGATGCAACGAAACATGATCGGCAGATGTTTAACCCATACCTTGGCGATAGTGATCAGTTATTTTCAGTCTGGACACGAAAAATCCATAAGCCATAACTCCGTTTAAAAAAAAATGGATCAAACCCAAATTCGAACTCTATCTGTATTTTGGGCTGAGAAACTCACATACCAAATTTACATACATCTCAATAAAATGAGATATATCAGATGAAAGGTATTTCTACTAAGTATCAGGAATGTTGAGAAGGATTCATTTTAACTATAATGAAAGTCTCAATGACACTGTAGCTCAACTTAGGTAGGGGAATAATTTAATGGTTGACAGTAAATGGAGGTATGTGGTCTGTAGGGTGTGCCAAAGGATTTAGTGATGTAAAGAATAAATACTAAAATGGCCACCGGCAGCCATGTTTTTTTGCCAAATGACCCCAAAATGACCGACTCATTCCCATCTACATGTCAATGTCAACATCCATGACAAATTTCATAAAGATCAAAGAAACAGATTGGTCTATAACCCATGCTAATGGATTTTGTAGAAATATTTAGTCATACAAAGAGTAAAATCCAAAATGGCCATTAGTGGCCATATTTTTTTGCCGAATGACCCCAAAATGACTTGTTCCCATCAAGAGGTCACCCCGATGATCCATATGAAGTTTGGTGATGATCAGATCAGGGATGTGGTGTATGTAGGGTGTGTCAAAGTATTCAGTGATGCAAAGAGTGAAATCCAATATGGCTGCCGGTGGCATGTTTTTTGGCCAAATGAGCCCAAAATGACTCGTTCCCATCTGGAGGTCACCCCAATGATCCATATGAAGTTTGGTGATGATCGGATCAGGGATGTGGTCTGTAGGATGAGTCAAAGGATTTAGTGATGCAAAGAGTAAAATCCAAGATGGCCACCAGCGGCCATGTTTTTTGGCCGAATGATCCTAAAATGACTCGTTCCCATCTACATGTCAATGTTAACATTCATGACAAATTTCATAAAGATCAGACCAAAGATACGACCTGTAGCCCGCGCCAAAGTATTTAGTGATGCAAAGAGTAAAATCCAAGATGGCTGATGGCGGCCATGTTTTTTGGCCAAATGACCCCAAAATGACTCGTTCCCTTCTAGAGGTCGCCCCGATGATCCATATGAAGTTTGGTGATGATCGGATCAGAGATGTGGTCTGTAGGATGTGTCAAAGGATTTAGTCATGCAAAGAGTAAAATCCAAGATGGCCACCAGCAGCCATGTTTTTTGGCCGAATGACCTCAAAATGACTCGTTCCCTTCTACATGTAAATGTCAACATTCATGACAAATTTTATGATGATCACACAAACAGTACGGCCTGTAGCCCGCGCCAATGGATTTAATTTTTAAATCCAATATGGCCACCAGCGGCCATGTTTTTTGGCCGAATGACCCCAAAATGACTCGTTTCCCATCTACATGTCAATGTCAACATTCATGACAAATTTCATAAAGATCAGACCAAAGATACGACCTGTAGCCCGCGTCAAAGGAAATTGTTGATGGACACACAGACACACGGACGACGGACGCCAAGCCATGGCAATAGCTCAAACTTACAAAGTTAGTTGAGCTAAAAATCCATACTGTACAAGTGAAGGGGATATAATAGGAGAATGATTACATGAAAAATATACAAAAGCATAAAATTGATGACCAGGGTTAACAATTTTAACTCTATATGAAAGTGTCAATGACACTGTAGCTCAACTTGGAAAGGGAATAATTTCATGTGTTAAAGTATATGGAGTGATTAGGAATGTGGAAAGTTGAAAGGCCTAGCTATGCAAAGAGTAAAATCTAAGATGGCCGCTGGCAGCCATGTTTTTTTGCCGAATGACCCCAAAAAGACTCGTTCCCATTTACATGTTATTGTTAACATCCATAACAAATTTCATGAAGATCTGACCAAAGCTATGACCTGTAGCCAAAGGATTTAGTCATGCAAAGAGTAAAATCCAAGATGGCTGCTGGTGGCCATGTTTTTTGGCCAAACAACCCCAAAATGACTCGTTCCCATCTACATGTCAATATTAACATCCATGACAAATTTCATGATGATCAGACGACCAGTATGACCTGTAGCCCGCGCCAATGGATTGAATTTTGAAATCCAAAATGGCCGCTGGTGGCCATGTTTTTTTGCCGATTGACCCTATAAATAACTCGTTCCCATCTACATGACAATGTCAACATTCATGACAAATTTCATAAAGATCGGACCAAAGCTACGACCTGTAGGCCGCGCCAAAGGATTTAGTCATGCATAGAGTAAAATCCAAGATGGCTGCTGGCGGCCATGATTTTTGGCCGATTGACCCCAAAATGACTCGTTCCCATCCTGCGCCAAAGGATTTAGTCATGCAAAGAGTAAAATCCAAGATGGCTGCTGGCAGCCATGTTTTTTGGCCGAACGACCCCAAAATCACTTGTTCCCATCTACATGTCAATGTCAACATTCATGACAAATTTCATAAAGATCAGAACAAAGGTACGACCTGTAGCCCGCGCCAAAGGAAATTGTTGACGGACACTCGCACACACACACACATGGACGACGGAAGCCAAACCATGGCAATAGCTCAAACTTACAAAGTAAGTTGAGCTAATAAGGGGTACGCATCTAAGATGCTTTTGTCGAGTTTTTTGGCAGTCCAACCAAACTTCTGCCAATAAGGTGCACAACTTTGGGGGAAAAAGTCGGACGGTAGTATATTATTGAAATAGACCTATATACCAAATATCAATTGAATCTTTTAATATTTCATTGAGTTATCGCCATAACAGTGATAAAATTGTTATTAAAATAGACAAACTAAGACCCATAACTCCGGAAAAAAAATTCGGACAAACCAGGTTTTGAACTCGTCCGAGATATTGTTGCAAGAGACTCATATACCAAATATTATTTAAATCGGTTAATATTTCATTGAGTTATCGCGCTAACGGTGATAAAATTGCTAAAAATAGACAAACTAAGACCCATAACTCCGCGAAAAACATTTGGACAAACTTGGTTTTCGAACTCGTCCGAAATATTGTTGCAGGAGACTCATATACCAAATATTGTTGTAATCAGTTAATATTTCATCGAATTATCGCGCTATCGGTGATAAAATTGCTAAAAATAGACAAACTAAGGCCCATAACTCCGTGAATTTTTTTTGGACAAACCTGGTTTTCGAACTCGTCCGAGATATTGTTGCAGGAGACTCATATACCAAATATTGTTAAAATCGGTTAATATTTTATCGCGCTATAACGGTGGTAAAATTGCTAAAAATAGACAAACTAAGACCCATAACTCCGGGAAAAAAAATCGGACAAACCTGGTTTTCGAACTCGTCCGAGATATTGTTGCAAGAGTCTCATATACCAAATATTGTTGAAATTGGTTAATATTTGCGCGAGTTATCGCGCGACCGGTGAAAAACTTAACTAAAAACCATCTAAGATGGATAACTCCTGTTAAAAAGTTCGGACGTGACCCATTTTATACAGGCAGTAAATAGTCATTGGGAGCAACTGCCATACCAAAATATTTTTGAATCCGTTCACAAATGTCAAAGTTATAAGGCATTCTTTAGGTCCGCCCGCCCACCAACCGTCCCTCGCCAAACCATTTTTGAAAAACTCGACAAAAATTAGGAGACTGTACCTGGTAGGTCACTTGAACACTGCATTGATAGGCTAAACCAGAGAGCTATATGGGAATTGATCAACCCTGGGCCAACACACTATGGAAATGCAATAAACAACAGATGGATATTAAAGTCATTTTATATGTGCAGCAGTGAGCATCAGATATCATTATCAATAATACAGGCTTACTCTAGTCTCTCTCTCTAGAGCTAACTGATATCACAAGTAATTAATTGTAAGCTGCTATGGTTATATATTGTAAGCACAAAAATCTCATATCTGTTCAATTCTTAGTTGAAAAAGGGCCATAACTTTGGTATAAAAAATCAGATCTAACCCATATCCAAACTCGATCTGTATTTTGAGTTGAGAAACTCACATACCAAGTTTGGTTCATATCAGATGAAAAATGGTTGATTTATCGAAGCATGCATGAATTCTATGTCAAAGGGCCATAACTCAGTTAAAAATAATCTGATCAAACCCATATTCGAACTCGATCTGTTTTTTGGGCTGAGAAACTCACATACCAAATTTGGTTCTGATTAGATGAAAATTGTTTGAGTTATGTCAGCATGCGTGAATTCCAAGTCGGAAAAGGGCCATAACTCAGTATGAGAAATTAATGTACAAAATTTGGTTCTGATCGGATAGAAAATGTTCGAGTTATCGCACCATATGTAAAGTGTCTACGGACAGACAGATGGACGGACTAACGACGAGTGGTCAATCCGGACGTCGACACTATGTGTACCATACTATGAAAGTGTCAATGACACTGTAGCTCAACTTGGGGAAGGGAATAATGTAATGTATTACAGTCAATGGAGCGATTAGGAATGTTGAAAGTTGAATGTCTATAATACTATACATGAAGAGAAAAGTAAAATCCAAGATGGCTGCTGGCGGCCATGTTTTCGGCCGAATGACCCCAAAATGAGTCGTTCCCATCTGCATGTCATTATTAACATTCATGACAAATTTTATGACAATCAGACTAAAGGTACAACCTTTAGCCCATGCTAAAGAATTTAGTCATACAAAGAGTAAAATCCAAGATGGCTGCTGGCGGCCATGTTTTTTGGCCAAATGACCCCAAAATTACTCGTTCCCATCTACATGTCAATATTAACATCCATGACAAATTTCATGATGATTAGACGAACAGTACGACCTGTGGCCCATGCTAATGGATTAAATTTTGAAATCCAAGATGGCCGCATGTTTTTTTCCAAATAACCCCAAAATGACTCGTTCCCATCTACATTCCAATTTCAACAGCCATGACAAATTTTATGATGATCAGACTAAAGGTACGACCTGTAGCCCGTGCTAAAGGATTTAGTCATACAAAGAGTAAAATCAAAGATGGCTGCTGGCGGCCATGTTTTTTGGCCAACTGACCCCTAAATTACTCGTTCCCATCTACATGTCAATATTAACATCCATGACAAATTTCATGATGATTAGACGAACAGTACGACCTGTGGCCCATGCTAATGGATTAAATTTTGAAATCCAAGATGGCCGCTGGCAGCCATGTTTTTTTTCCGAATGACCCCAAAATGACTCGTTCCCATCTACATTCCAATTTTTATTTCAACAGCCATGACAAATTTTATGATGATCAGACTAAAGGTACGACCTGTAGCCCGTGCTAAAGGATTTAGTCATACAAAGAGTAAAAATCCAAGATGGCTGCTGGTGGCCATGTTTTTTGGCTGAATGACCCCAAAATTACTCGTTCCCATCTACATGTCATTGTTAACATCCATGACAAATTTTATGATGATCAGATTAAAGGTACGACCTGCAGCCCGTGCTAAAGAATTTAGTCATACAAAGAGTAAAATCCAAGATGGCTGCTGGCGGCCATGTTTTTTGGCTGAATGACCCCAAAATTACTCGTTCCCATCTACATGTCAATATTATCAACCATGACAAATTTCATGATGATCAGACAAACAGTACGACCTGTGGCCCGTGCTAATGGATTAAATTTTGAATTCCAAGATGGCTGTTGGCGGCCATGTTTTTAGTCCGAATGACCCCAAAATGACTCGTTCCCATCTACATTCAAATTTCAACAGCCATGACAAATTTTATGATGATCAGACTAAAGGTACGACCTGTGGCCCGTGCTAAAGGATTTAGTCATACAAAGAGTAAAATCCAAGATGGCTGCTGGCGGCCATGTTTTTTGGCTGAACGACCCCAAAATGAGTCGTTCCCATCTACATGTCAATATTAACATCCATGACAAATTTCATGATGATCAGACGAACAGTACGACCTGTGGCCTGTGCTAATGGATTAAATTTTGAAATCCAAGATGGCCACTGGGGGCCATGTTTTTTGTTCCGAATGACCCCAAAATTACTCGTTCCAATCTACATGTCATTGTTAACATCCATGACAAATTTTATGATGATCAGACTAAAGGTACGACCCGCAACCCGTGCTAAAGAATTTAGTCATACAAAGAGTAAAATCCAAGATGGCTGCTGGCGGCCGTTTTTTGGCTGAATGACCCCAAAATTACTCGTTCCCATCTACATGTCAATATTATCATCCATGACAAATTTCATGATAATCAGACAAACAGTACGACCTGTGGCCCGTGGTAATGGATTAAATTTTGAATTCCAAGATGGCCACTGGCTTCCATGTTTTTTGTCCGAATGACCCCAAAATGACTCGTTCCCATCTACATGTCATTATTAACATTCATGACAAATTTTATGATGATCAGACTAAAAGTACGACCTGTTGCCCGTGCTAAAGAATTTAGTCAAACAAAGAGTAAAATCCAAGATAGCTGCTGGTGGCCATGTTTATTGGCCGAATAACCCCAAAATTACTCGTTCCCATCTCCATGCCAATATTAACATCCATGACATATTTCATGATGATCAGACAAACAGTACGGCCTGTAGCCCGTGCTAATGGATTGAATTTTGAAATCAAAGATGGCCACTGGCGGCCATGTTTTTTTTCCGAAAGACCCCAAAATTAATCATTCTGGTCTAAATGTTGATGTCAACAGCTATGACAAATTTCATAATGATCCGACCAAAGGTACGACCTGTAGCCTGCATTGTTGACGCCTTACGTACACACGCACACACGGACGACAAAGCCATGGCAATAGCTCAAACTTTACAAAGTAAAGTTGAGCTAATAATGGTATGAGTACACATAAAAATTGTCTCGATATCTCGAAAATTGGCCGAGATACGGTGACTTTTCTATCAGCATCACCCAATTCCGAGGCATGGGTGGGGGGTCACACCAGAACATTCCAACTGAACACAGAAATGTCAATAAACCATACTATCGACATACCAATCAATTACGCGCGATTCCCTTATAATACTTCCATATTTTAATATGGAAGTATATTGTTATTCAATTTTTTATTTTTTTCCAATATTATTTATTATGCTTCTTCTTAATATATTTTGTAACCCTTATATCTCAGAAAATTTAAAAGATGAAAGTGTCAATGACA
Source organism: Siphonodentalium dalli (assembly GCA_032622095.1). Taxonomy (NCBI): domain Eukaryota; kingdom Metazoa; phylum Mollusca; class Scaphopoda; order Gadilida; family Siphonodentaliidae; genus Siphonodentalium; species Siphonodentalium dalli. Next base: position 2,307,917 of record CP136063.1, on the reverse strand, counting down.
CTGTAGCTCAACTTGGAAAGGGAATAATTTAATGTATTACAGTCAATGGAGCGATTAGAAATGTGGAAAGTTGAATGTCTAATACTAGTTTATAGACATGAAGAGAAAAGTAAAATCCAAGATGGCTGCTGGCAGTCATGTTTTCGGCAGAATGACCCCAAAATGAGTCGTTCCCATCTACATGTCATCGTTAACATCCATGACAAATTTTATGACGATCAGACTAAAGGTACGACCTGTAGCCCATGATAAAGAATTTAGTCATACAAAGAGTAAAATTCAAGATGGCTGCTGGTGGCCATGTTTTTTGGCCAAATGACCCAAAAATTACTCGTTCCCATCAACATGCCAATATTAACATCCATGACAAATTTCATGATGATCAGACGAACAGTACGAGCTGTGGCCCATGCTAATGGATTAAATTTTGAAATCCAAGATGGCCGCATGTTTTTTTCCAAATAACCCCAAAATGACTCGTTCCCATCTACATTCCAATTTCAACAGCCATGACAAATTTTATGATGATCAGACTAAAGGTACGACCTGTAGCCCGTGCTAAAGGATTTAGTCATACAAAGAGTAAAATCAAAGATGGCTGCTGGCGGCCATGTTTTTTGGCCAACTGACCCCTAAATTACTCGTTCCCATCTACATGTCAATATTAACATCCATGACAAATTTCATGATGATTAGACGAACAGTACGACCTATGGCCCATGCTAATGGATTAAATTTTGAAATCCAAGATGGCCGCTGGCAGCCATGTTTTTTTTCCGAATGACCCCAAAATGACTCGTTCCCATCTACATTCCAATTTTTATTTCAACAGCCATGACAAATTTTATGATGATCAGACTAAAGGTACGACCTGTGGCCCGTGCTAAAGGATTTAGTCATACAAAGAGTAAAAATCCAAGATGGCTGCTGGTGGCCATGTTTTTTGGCCGAATGACCCCAAAATTACTCGTTCCCATCTACATGTCATTGTTAACATCCATGACAAATTTTATGATGATCAGATTAAAGGTACGACCTGCAGCCCGTGCTAAAGAATTTAGTCATACAAAGAGTAAAATCCAAGATGGCTGCTGGCGGCCATGTTTTTTGGCTGAATGACCCCAAAATTACTCGTTCCCATCTACATGTCAATATTATCAACCATGACAAATTTCATGATGATCAGACAAACAGTACGACCTGTGGCCCGTGCTAATGGATTAAATTTTGAATTCCAAGATGGCTGTTGGCGGCCATGTTTTTAGTCCGAATGACCCCAAAATGACTCGTTCCCATCTACATTCAAATTTCAACAGCCATGACAAATTTTATGATGATCAGACTAAAGGTACGACCTGTGGCCCGTGCTAAAGGATTTAGTCATACAAAGAGTAAAATCCAAGATGGCTGCTGGTGGCCATGTTTTTTGGCTGAACGACCCCAAAATGAGTCGTTCCCATCTACATGTCAATATTAACATCCATGACAAATTTCATGATGATCAGACGAACAGTACGACCTGTGGCCTGTGCTAATGGATTAAATTTTGAAATCCAAGATGGCCACTGGGGGCCATGTTTTTTGTTCCGAATGACCCCAAAATTACTCGTTCCAATCTACATGTCATTGTTAACATCCATGACAAATTTTATGATGATCAGACTAAAGGTACGACCCGCAACCCGTGCTAAAGAATTTAGTCATACAAAGAGTAAAATCCAAGATGGCTGCTGGCGGCCGTTTTTTGGCTGAATGACCCCAAAATTACTCGTTCCCATCTACATGTCAATATTATCATCCATGACAAATTTCATGATAATCAGACAAACAGTACGACCTGTGGCCCGTGGTAATGGATTAAATTTTGAATTCCAAGATGGCCACTGGCTTCCATGTTTTTTGTCCGAATGACCCCAAAATGACTCGTTCCCATCTACATGTCATTATTAACATTCATGACAAATTTTATGATGATCAGACTAAAAGTACGACCTGTTGCCCGTGCTAAAGAATTTAGTCAAACAAAGAGTAAAATCCAAGATAGCTGCTGGTGGCCATGTTTATTGGCCGAATAACCCCAAAATTACTCGTTCCCATCTCCATGCCAATATTAACATCCATGACATATTTCATGATGATCAGACAAACAGTACGGCCTGTAGCCCGTGCTAATGGATTGAATTTTGAAATCAAAGATGGCCACTGGCGGCCATGTTTTTTTTCCGAAAGACCCCAAAATTAATCATTCTGGTCTAAATGTTGATGTCAACAGCTATGACAAATTTCATAATGATCCGACCAAAGGTACGACCTGTAGCCTGCATTGTTGACGCCTTACGTACACACGCACACACGGACGACAAAGCCATGGCAATAGCTCAAACTTTACAAAGTAAAGTTGAGCTAATAATGGTATGAGTACACATAAAAATTGTCTCGATATCTCGAAAATTGGCCGAGATACGGTGACTTTTCTATCAGCATCACCCAATTCCGAGGCATGGGTGGGGGGTCACACCAGAACATTCCAACTGAACACAGAAATGTCAATAAACCATACTATCGACATACCAATCAATTACGCGCGATTCCCTTATAATACTTCCATATTTTAATATGGAAGTATATTGTTATTCAATTTTTTATTTTTTTCCAATATTATTTATTATGCTTCTTCTTAATATATTTTGTAACCCTTATATCTCAGAAAATTTAAAAGATGAAAGTGTCAATGACACTGTAGCTCAACTTGGAAAGGGAATAATTTAATGTATTACAGTCAATGGAGCGATTAGAAATGTGGAAAGTAAAATCCAAGATGGCTGCTGGCAGTCATGTTTTCGGCAGAATGACCCCAAAATGAGTCGTTCCCATCTACATGTCATCGTTAACATCCATGACAAATTTTATGACGATCAGACTAAAGGTACGACCTGTAGCCCATGATAAAGAATTTAGTCATACAAAGAGTAAAATTCAAGATGGCTGCTGGTGGCCATGTTTTTTGGCCAAATGACCCAAAAATTACTCGTTCCCATCAACATGCCAATATTAACATCCATGACAAATTTCATGATGATCAGACGAACAGTACGACCTGTGGCCCGTGCTAATGGATTAAATTTTGAAATCCAAGATGGCTGCTGGCAGCCATGTTTTTTGTCCGAATAACCCCAAAATGACTCGTTCCCATTTCAACAGCCATGACAAATTTTATGATGATCAGACTAAAGGTACGACCTGTAGCCCGTGCTAAAGGATTTAGTCATACAAAGAGTAAAATCCAAGATGGCTGCTGGTGGCCATGTTTTTTGGCCGAATGACCCCAAAATGATTAGTTCCCATCTACATGTCATTATTAACGTTCAAGACAAATTTTATGATGATCAGACTAAAGGTACAACATGTAGCCCATGATAAAGAATTAAGTCATACAAAGAGTAAAATTCAAGATGGCTGCTGGTGGCCATGTTTTTTGGCCAAATGACCCAAAAATTACTCGTTCCCATCAACATGCCAATATTAACATCCATGACAAATTTCATGATGATCAGACGAACAGTACGACCTGTGGCCCGTGCTAATGGATTAAATTTTGAAATCCAAGATGGCTGCTGGCAGCCATGTTTTTTGTCCGAATGACTCCCAAAATGACTCGTTCCCATTTCAACAGCCATGACAAATTTTATGATGATCAGACTAAAGGTACGACCTGTAGCCCGTGCTAAAGGATTTAGTCATACAAAGAGTAAAATCCAAGATGGCTGCTGGTGGCCATGTTTTTTGGCCGAATGACCCCAAAATGATTAGTTCCCATCTACATGTCATTATTAACGTTCAAGACAAATTTTATGATGATCAGACTAAAGGTACAACATGTAGCCCATGCTAAAGAATTTAGTCATACAAAGAGTAAAATCCAAGATGGCTGCTGGTGGCCATGTTTTTTGGCCAAATGACCCCAAAATTACTCGTTCCCATCAACATGTCAATATTAACATCCATGACCAATTTCATGATGATCAGACGAACAGTACGACCTGTGGCCCGTGCTAATGGATTAAATTTTGAAATCCAAGATGGCCACTGGCGGCCATGTTTTTTGTCCGAATGACCCCAAAATGACTTGTTCCCATTTACATTCCAATTTCAACAGCCATGACAAATTTTATGATGATCAGACTAAAGGTACGACCTGCATGTAGCCTGTGCTAAAGGATTTAGTAATACAAAGAGTAAAATCCAAGATGGCTGCTGGCGGCCATGTTTTTTGGCCGAATGACCCCAAAATGACTCGTTCTCATCTACATGTCATTATTAACATTCATGACAAATTTTATGATGATCAGACTAAAGGTACGACCTGTAGCACGTGCTAAAGAATTTAGTCATACAAAGAGTAAAATCCAAGAAAATTACTCGTTCCCATCTACATGTCAATATTATCATCCATGACAAATTTCATGATCACCCTATGTGTGCCGATCGGTGTATTGCTGTGGGTCAGTGTAGAGCTGTTAACCGCGGGAATTCCCGTACGAGGGGTAGATTGGAAAACGTGGTTTGTCAAAGCACAGAATGAATTATTTTTTGCTTTAATCATCGAACAAAGGACCCAACAAACAGCAAGTATGATTGCCTAGTTAATAATATCGCATAATCGGGTCCCTTCAATACTTTTATCACAGCTTTTGCCTCGAAAAAGTTAAAATTCCTGTTTAATCTCCATAACTTTTGCAAACCAAGACCTTTACTTCGGGAAACCAATTGAAATTATAGGCAAATATATTGAGAATCGGTTTGGGTGGGTAAACCCAACCATCAAAGCTATATTTCTTGGTGAAAATTTAGTTTGACGGAGGGCACTACCGAGAAAACATGGCGCGAATATAGCAATGATAAAACATGGTATGATCGGGAAAAAGCTGTCAAAGATCGGATGATAGCTGAAATTAAACCTTCATATATGCTGGTATTTTAACAGGTTTAGGCGGTGTTATTCTCAGGACATTCTTCAAACATATATGGGACTGATTGATCATGATTAAACATATCGTATAAACATTTACGTCAGGTGCGAATATCATTTTATTATGACTTAGCCATAGTTGTTTTGTATTGTATTAATTGCGTCGCAGAGTTGGCATTAGCTTTTAGAATCATATTGGTCTCAACGAGTCTTGTGATGATGTGTTGTATTATCTTGACTAATTCCGAAGATGCAGAAGATAAGACTGACTCCAAGTCATCAATTCCACAGGCCTCACAATCTTCTATAATTTCCAAACATCTTGATGCTGCTTCTTTGTCCTTCTCCAGTGTTTTCCGTCTGTCTTCCAGAGTTGGCTCGGTCTCTCTTCCCCAACAATCAACATCACCAAGAACTTTGTGTTTTCCTCTGCATATCTTTTTTTCCGTCGACTGCTATCTTAACTATTTTTTCCAAACACATGTGCTACTTGCTGGATAATGTCTTGGCGAATACCAGGAACAATTGGTCTTTTTTAGATTCTTGGTCCTTTGTCATAAGGTTGAGTCTATGAGGTACGGAAAAATTCAGCTTAGTTGTTAGAGGGTCATAGTAGTTTTTTCTCTGTTAATCCTTGAGTTATGTCGCCAATGTGTTGAGGACCCCGCATGAAACGAAGAAATTTTCATTGAAATAGCCGATATCCAGCTAACCAGAACATTTTGGTTTCTCTTGGAAATCGCATCATCGATGTAGTTGGCAAAGAAAATAGCCGGATTAAATCCAAGAATAACAAATAACATATATTGTCTAAGAGCAGTGAGCCATGAGCGATCAGTCGATTCATCTCCACATACAGATCGACATGCCCCTCACCTTCTAACTGTTGTTGCACTTTTGGCAGCAGGTCTGTTAGTTCCTCAATCTCAACTTCAAATTCCGTTTCGTCTATTGGGATACTACTGCCACTGGTATCATCCATCGAACTGTCTTCGTGTCCATCAATTAGTTCTGATTCATAGTTTAGTTTTCGCTTGGCAGGTGTGTTGAGTTTTTTACTTTCGATTTCACATTGGCAATGTATATTGACTCGTCCTTAACATCGATCCTTCTCCCCTCTGAGACTAGGTCTGTTGGAAGGACACCACGATGAACTTTCAGCGCGTATTTCTCTGTCCCTGTCGCATGGTCCAAAAACTTTTTCCAAATAGCGCAAATCACATTGTCCGTGATCTGTGACATTGTGATCTACAATATCACTCAGGTTCGTCCACTTTGATCCACAGTGAAAACATTTAAACGCCTGCACCATCCCGGAAATGATGAGAGAAATCACCATGTGAATGAATATTATGGAACTGATTTATATTGAGATCAATCAACTGGATTCAATGATTACGTGATATACGTCACAAGGTGGATGGACCTGACAGAAACCCGAATGAAAGAGTTTACAAGTTAGTACAGCTATACTGAGTGCGTTATATCACGTAATCATCGCAGCCTGTTGGTTATTCTGTTTATTACATATCTCAGCTAGAAATTTGGCAGCTTGATGTGTGGTTTAAATTGTTGGGAACAACTTTTAAAAGATAATTTATGCACGAAATTTCACAAAAAGAAATTAAACGTCAAAGGGGAAATGACGTCAATTTCGGCAGTGACAATATACATATATAGGCCTATCTGATAATTAACTGCCATGGGAAATCTGTATAAATCACACATATATGCTAGATAGGTAATAAATACAATGTTGTAGGTTATTACAGACATGCCATATCGATATTAGATCAATTGCATATTCCAACAGATCATCGAATAAGGAAACAGCTGCATTTAGTTCAAATTCCATTAAAATCTCAATGAAACTGGAATGTCAATAATTTGCTATTTCCCGAACATTTGCGGTAAAATCGTAACTATCAGATGTTCTTCTCGTGCTATATTCGTGTCATTTTTTCTCGGTAGTGCCCTCTGTCAAACTAAATTTTCACCAAGAAATATAGCTTTGATGGTTGGGTTTACGCACCCAAACTGATTCTCAATAGATTTGCCTATAATTTCAATTGGTTTCCCGAAGTATAGGTCTTGGTTTGCAAAAGTTATGGAGATTTAAACAGGAATTTTACCTTTTTCGAGGCAAAAGCTGTGATAAAAGTATTGAAGGGACGCGATTGTGCGATATTATTAACTAGGCAATCATACTTACTGTTTGTTGGGTCCTTTGTTCGATGATTAAAGTAAAAAAACAGTTAAGAAAATTTCATTCTGTTCTTTGACAAACCACGTTTTCCTATCTACCCCTCGTACGGGAATTCACGTGGTTAGCAGCTCTACACCGACCCACAGCAATACACCGATCGGCACACATAGGGTGATGATGATCAGACGAACAGTACGACCTGTGGCCCGTGCCAATGGATTAAATTTTGAAATCCAAGATGGCCACTGACGGCCATGTTTTTTGTCCGAATGACCCCAAAATAACTCGTTCCCATCTACATTCCAATTTCAACAGCCATGACAAATTTTATGATGATCAGACTAAAGGTACGACCTGTAGCCCGTGCTAAAGGATTTAGTCATACAAAGAGTAAAATCCAAGATAGCTGCTGGCGACCATGTTTTTTGGCCGAATAACCCCAAAATTACTCGTTCCCATCTACATGTCATTGTTAATATCCATGACAAATTTTATGATGATCAGACTAAAGGTACGACCTGCAGCCCGTGCTAAAGAATTTAGTCATACAAAGAGTAAAATCCAAATCGGCTGCTGGCGGCCATGTTTTTTGGCCGAATGACCCCAAAATTAATCATTCTGGTCTAAATGTTGATGTCAACAGCTATGACAAATTTCAAAATGATCCGACCAAAGGTACGACCTGTAGCCTGTATTGTTGATGCCTTACGCACACACACGGACGACGGACGACAAAGCCATGGCAATAGCTCAAACTTTATGAAGTAAAGTTGAGCTAATAAAGCATTGAAATTTGGTAGGTATATGCACCTTGCCAACTTACAGCGACTCGAAACATTTAGGTTTATGTCCTAACTTGCTTTCCTGAGTTATACCCCTTACAATTTATTTTTGGAAAAAGTTTGTGGCCAGATCTTCTCCTATAACAAGCTAATTACTTGCGCCAGTCCATGCTGGACGCAAGTAATGTTTTCGGTTCGGATGTCTGTTTATCCTTCCTTCCTTCCGTGAATATGTTACGTCATACCGGAAGTACATACTGTAAAAAAATGAACACGCGCTAATCATTCTGAACTCCTCGACCTGTGACCTCTGGGGGCCAAAACGGTGACGGAATCTGACGAGGTTTGCCGAATGACGCGCTAATATGAAATGGTTGCATCAATGGGAGGAACCGCGCGAGCTCTCGCCAGGGCGGCGCTGTTGTCCGATTGGTTATAGCATTACTTTCGATTTCGCTATCGGCATTTGTTTACCTCAGTCGACACGCGTAGTTTGTATCTATCGGATCGTTCTTTATACTGACGCAACAAATTTATTAAGATATGTCTTCAAGTGATTACAATAGCTATACCATAAAGAGACTAAAGATTGAACTTGCGAAGCGTGGAGCTGTCCTGACTGGTCGAAAACATGACTTGATAGAGAGGTAAGTTTCAAATTTTCGTGTATTTTACATCGTGGTCGATTTCTGTCATCGCAATCGTGTTATACTTTACAAGTTCCCGAGGAATAACTCTAGAGTAAATTTCCATTCAATGGTTGTTATATGGATTATAATATACCATTTAACATAAATAATGTTTCATTTGTTAGATTATTTTATGAGAATTTCACCCTTGTGTTACTACTCTGCTCTATTAATTTGACCTGAATTGGTCACTCTCGTCGGGTTTGTGTAAAAAATTACTCAGTTTCACGAAATTGTTGGGGATAATTGTGATAAAGTTACATAGATTACAACAAGTTCATGTTTTATAACAACATATTCATATTTTGCGATAAAAATGACGACCGCAAGTATACTAATATTTCTTGATTTATTGTTAATGAGGTCTAGTACTTCACAAAACTGAAAAGTAGTTCAGCCCGTAACTTTTTTTGTATCGCATTCATGTGAGATGTGCTTACCTGGTTAACTTTGGAGCCCAATATTTCCACCCCAATTTATGATCTTAAAACAATATAGCTGTCCGGAATCACTTGGCATATGGATGAGGAATCATTTTAGTTATATAAGTCTCTATATATACTAGATTCAATACCAATTCCATATGTTAAACAAACATTTTAATTTATCTTGTAGGTTGGAGGCATATGAGAGAAATAATAATTTCTCTGGTATATACCAATCATTCTACCAGATGAAGTGATTGCAGATTGGCCAAGTTCTGGATTCCATCAACTGACTCATCACCACCAGTCACATTTGCCAACTATAACAGAACAATTGGTTGATGGCTACTTCCAGTACCGTATGGTGATGGACAACCAATGTATTGGAGATTTGAAGGCGCTTACGAAGGGAAGGCTACTATTTGAGACCAATCGGGTAGAAGCATGTAGCTTGAAGTCTACAGAGAAATGTGTTTTCTTCACTGGAATGGTGCGAGCGGCAATGAAAAAGAAGGTATGCATATTTATTTGTGAATCAAATATTGTTGCAACTTATAAGTGTAAACTTCTAGCATCCCCCTTCAATATATCTTCATCTTACTTCCATAATACCATATACAGTAATGCCCAAAGTTATCGACCACTTAACCACCGCAGAATTATGGGTAATTTTTCTGGATTTAGTCGGATATATGGCTTGTTGCCATTCATCGGAAAGTTCTCGGTGAGAGCTTTCCGATGAATGGCAACAAACCATATTTCCGACTAAATCCTGAAAAATTACCCATAATTCTGCTGTGGTTAAGTGGTCAATTACTTTGGGCATTACTGTATCACACTAATACATTGGTATCACACTTCCAACTTTCTATTATTATTTACTATGTATTATGTTGAAATTGTATAATTATGTTATTATTTGTCTGTTGTATGGGTTGAATAAATAAATAACTAAAACTCTATTTTTACATATATGGGATAACTGACTTCATTGGCATGGAAAGTTGCATCTGATATTGCCTAGACACTCACTAACCCGTGTAAGAATTGAATTCACACAATGATTCCTTTAAAATAACTAATTTTAATATACATGTACATACCATAATAAAGCATCCAATGTTAAAAACAATTAGAAATGTTAATGCACCACCCCACCACATGTTATTCTAAATCTGAAGACTTGTGAATAATTATCAGGTACCTTATCTTTTACCTGTTTATAATAGTAATAATAATAATTTATTTACAGCTGTCCTACTCATATCGCCTGGTACTCAGCATGCAGACTGGGGAGATAACAAATAGCCACTGTGAATGTCCGGCTGGAAAGGGCCCTCACGGAACATGCAAACACCTTGCTGCTGTCTGCATTATGCTGATTAAGTTCACAGAGACTGGGACAATTGGGGTTGACAAAACCTGCACAGAGAACCTGCAGACATTTCATCAACCAAAATCTAAACATCAAGGTAAATTTAGAGCTATCTGTATGATTAAAAAAAAGGTGTGGAAGTAATCATCTCTGTGTGTGACTGTACTAATGGACTTAATGCTAGATAAGCTGGATTAGCAGTTCTATTGTTCAAAGTGCAATCCAATCAGGTCATTGGTAATTACATCATTAGCTCATAACACCATGTGTCAGCTCATTAGTGTGCAGTAATTAATATATGCAAATTGTCTGTTGCATGTTAAAATGTTCACATAGATACCACTTTGGGACTATATTTTATAGCAAATGACAGTACCAGTTATGTATGTAGATCCAATGTATTATATGTCCTAAATGGACAAGAAATTTTAAACTAAATCCTGAAATAAAATATTTTAACCCTTGCCTATACCATTGTAAATTTATAACTAGATACACTGTAATATATTCTGCTTTCAGGATCTCCAGTAAAAGTCGAGGATCTTCAAATTAAATTGTCGGTGGGTATGGATGACCCACGCCCACCAAAATACAGGAACCGTCCAGGCTACAATGATCATATCAAAAACTCAGTGATCAACTATTGTGCATACACATCCCAGGATGTCACAATGAGATACCTCTACCCCAAGGCTGATATGCAAACCGCCTCACTGGACCATGATTATCTAGACCTACCACTCACGGAGTACATCGTGGAAAACTGTAACAAGTTAACAGAAAACGAAGCATCCAAAATTGAGGAACATACACGGAAGCAATCTAAGTCAAAAATGTGGCATGGTGAACGTGCACTGCGGATTGATTGATTGATTGATTGATTGGGGTTTTATGTCGCTTTAGCCACTAAGGCCATATCACGACATTGCCAGTTTTAATGGTGGAGGAAATCCGCACACTTACGGCTAATCTAACAGTGATTTCAATGGCTGATAAACTCGTCGACCATGTGCGGCAAACCACCGGCCATCGGCAAGTAACTGGCAACTTTCCCAGATAACGATTTCGAGTTACAAAGTCCACGATGGAAACATGTGGATTTGAACCCTTATCGCCAGCGCTGGAAGGCGAAACGGCTTGGAGTTGTACCCCTAACCGATTGAGCCACTGCGGATTACTGCTTCGCGATTTGGTGAAATCGTTAGCATGACCATGCGACGCGATAAGTTAAAACTATGTGAATCCATCTATGGCACTAAGCCTCTATGCAGTCCAGCAATAAATCATGGGAAATTATACGAACACAGAGCCATTCTAAAATTTGAAGAAATGTTTCACAAGACTGTATCAAAGTGTGGACTCCATATTCTGCCAACCTTATCGTACTTAGGCGCTTCTCCAGATGGCATTACAGAAGATGGAATCCTCCTTGAAGTGAAGTGTCCTTATACTGGGCGTTACTCTGAAATATTTTTGCCCTTCCAGTGAATTTCCCTTTCTCATTATGAACAAGGAAGGTGATATCGTGTTGAAGGAAAACCACAAATACTATGCACAAGTTCAAGGACAGTTGCATATCAGTCAGAGTGAAGAATGTATACTTGTTGTGTGGACATTTGTTGATTTGTTTGTTCAGCATATAAAATATGATGAAGCATATTGCAAAGGATCTCTTCTGCCAAAACTTGAAATATTCTATGAAAACCACTACAGGGAATATGTTGCTAGTAAATTGTAAGAACTCTTGTTGCATAATAAGCCATATTGGATCCATCCAGCCCCCATTACGTGATTAAGTTCTGGGGTGCATTCCACATATGAATTCATGAATATTTAAAACTCAATATATGGAAGTCATGAATATTCAAAACTCAAGATATGGAATGCACTTCCAGAACATTGACCTGTAGGTCTTAAACCGGAATGGGGCTGGATGGATTCAATGTGGCCGCGACCAGTATGAAAGTTAAAGTAACATACATTGTTGAGGAAATATTTTCTTAATCAGTATGTCTAAAATCAATAATTTGTCAAAATAAATCCCATTATTTTCGACAAGTCATATTACCATTATGGAATATTTGCTGTATTCAATCTTAAAGGCTGACAATACAATTAGCACAATTTGTTAACTATTGATGACCTGAAATTACTAATCATGAAACAAACAAAGATAATCCGAGATGAAAATTTCACTTTACATATGGGTAGCCTATTTTTAAGAATTTTGTATGTTTTGCTCAGCCCAATCACTCTCTCAATGTGTATTCTCTTGGAAGCCACCCTCCTGTCATGAACAACCTCGGTTGGCTCAAGTTGACTCTTTCCTTTCAACATTGTTGGTGTATTTACAGTTACATTTGATGATGCAAACAGATCCTGAACCATTATTCCGCGATCAGCCATTATTGCATCACCAGGTGAAAACTTTTCTGATACATTCATACACAGCTCCGATCGCTCGATTATCTGTCTGTCAGATGTGCTGCCACCATATCCATCACTGATATAACTTACAAGTCCCCTAGGTGTGCAACCAATCATTGTTTTAACAGTATTGGTGTTTTTATAAGATGAGAATGTGACTTGTTGTGCATCTGGATTTGATGACTTCTGTATTGGCACCTCGGTTGCATCTAGAATAACTCGCGTTTTAGGAAATAGTCGCTTGAAATCAGTTGGCATATACAACTCTATCTCTTCGCGTCTTGGCCATATGTCTATTTCTTTCAGCTGATAGAACATAAAATTTATCCATGTCAAAAATACTTTGCTGACAACACTCTTACTTATTAAAAACAAAATCCCAAGTTCAATGTCATCTTTGTCTTGCCGAAGTTTCATTAGTGTCATGAACAGCTGGTCCATGGGTGACATGACCTGACATTTATAATTTAAGTCAAACGCAGCTGGTCCAAGTAAATTAAAGAAAAAACAAAAATGTTCATAATTATCGAAACCTGTGTAATAATGTATGATCGTAGGTTCAATAATAAATCGTTCAATCCCAAATTTCAGCAGCATATCGCATTGCACTGAAGCACTATCTGAATCCATTGTAGTTTGAGTACTACAGTCCAGAAATGGTGCCTCGATTATGGAAACATCTCCAGAAACTTCTTCCATGTGGTGAACATTCTCATCCTGAATATCGGCATCAGTGAAAGACTCAACATTTATTTTGTTACCACCTTCATTTCTTTTATTTGCTCGCCTTTTCCTATCGGTCTGACATGGAGATTCCGGTTTCCTAAACTTGAAATTCTGTGACGGAACTGCTCCATCATGCAACCTCCGGCGTTCGCCTGAAATATAATAATAGACATCTGATATTTCATGTTAGTTCATATGACACATGAACAGTGCACATCTAATTTGTATGCATATTGGTTCTGTAAATATGGTTTGGTTTGAATATTGAATTATTAGAATGCATGTCCCATGTAATTACTGCATATTATATACACATATATTTTCACTATCTTGTAATTTGTTATGAATATACTATATTTAAATTAGTGATAATAAATAAATCAATTGAATCCAACATTTTGCTCATGAATGAAAGTCACCATATGTCCCCCGAACAAAAATTGACCCACCCCAGGAATAGTTAATCCGATTAAGTATCATTGGAGGTGTGGTAGATTTTGTTCTGAGACATGTGGTAGTCACTTAAATGATCAATAGCTGTGAAAAGCTATCACACCACAAGCCTGGCCCAAGGTTCTTTGTTAGGTAATATGATCACCCTTTATATTTATGACCTATACTCAGTGGACACATAATTTATGTTTACACCTGAGTCAACATGCAGTTCAAATAAAAATCAGAGGTGTTGAAAGTTCTGCCCACATCATCCCAAGAATAATAAATGACATCATAATCATTTTATACTATATTACCACAACAACAATATATCATATTTTCTTATTGTGGGGTAAACTTAAATGTTCATGGACATAATAACAAATGTTTTCTGTCAAACGAAACTTTTGATCACATTTCCGTACCACGAATACAGGCGAGGTTATTTCATGTTCACGCTCGTGACATTAATCGCAATCATTATAAATACTATTCAAATAACAATTTATCGAATGTTGTGTTATTTTACTTACCCAACAACGTCTGTTTGTAGTCAGATGGTAGGAAATGGTCACGACAAACAACTGGTTTTCCGATCTGACTTTCGGGTGTCCATATTTTGTTCGAATTCGGCAAATTCCTTTTCACCGCAAAAATCCATTTGTCCCTTAATTTCTGATCTTTCGGGAACCGATGTCCACCTTTGACGTTTCCACAAAGCGGTACACAACAATTTGTCGGCATTGTTGTTCTCACAATTGTCCAAGCGATTGATAATTGTCACTCGTATTGTACTGATTTGTATGCGCTAACAGTAGTAACACAATGTAAACAAAGCTGACCCAGAAATCCTATAACCCGTCGAGAAGCAGCGCCGTCTATCGGGAGTTATCAGCGCGGTGCTTCCCATTGTAATTTAAATCCACATATATACTTAATTTGCATTGTTAGCTGGTTTTATTTTGGTAATAAATCGTTCATAAATGAACAATATTGAAAAATTTCAAAAATTTCAAAAAGTTCAAAAAGTTCAAAAATTTCAAAAAGTTCAAAAATTTCAAAAATTTCAAAAATTTCAAAAACTTCACAAATTTCAAAAACTTCACAAATTTCAAAAACTTCACAAATTTCAAAAAACTTAGTAATTTTTATAGGCGCCAAATTACCATCCAAGACGTATACCCTTATAAACTGCGGGTCAGTCCTAGTAACGCACACGTCAACGCGTTTGAAGTTTTTTAAGTTTTCAATGCGAATGTCACTTTAACATTATCCCACAGTGAGTGCCTTGTGTCACTTTAACAATCATCCCCCGTGAGAGCCTATTGTCCCTTTAATATTCAAATACTGAGTGCATTTTGTCCCTTTAATATTCAGGGCGGAAGCTGCCCATCGTTCATCGAGGTCATCACGTGATATACATGTAGATAATACATCGTTCACATGGAGAGACTTCGTTCAGCGAGCGCAGTGTGTCACTTTAACATTCAAGACTGAAGCTATCCCCATCAAGGTCCTCACGTAATATACATGTAGATAATACACCATGCATCGGAGTGGCCTAAATCTGATAGTTGGTTAACATGTAAAAAACACTACCAATATGTCTCACCTGTAATTAGATCGGATAGAGTTATCGTTCCTAATATGCAGCCAACTGGGGTCCATATCATCATAACAGGGATATTATGTCCGTACACACAACTATTTCAGCGATGGATGAACAGAGATTTGATATCTAGATTTTTGTTATCGATCTCTCAAACGAGGGGCCAGCACCCGTGGTTCAAACTGTTGTTGGCAAGACACCACACAACATGCCAAATGTGTGATGGGCGCAAGTATAGGCAGCTCCACTGAGTGCATTCTAGTTAAGCAGCTGTATTTGGTTCAATTAACCGTGTTAACTATCAAAAGGGCACGAATCGAGGAAATTTTTGCCAATGTCCGAATACAATTTGTTGACCTGGGAGGGGTGCAAAATTTGTCCTTTTTTTTCTTGTCAGCGATTCCAACCATTTTTACTGTCATGTATACTATCATGACGTACTGATGATACTCGTGCAGAACTGCCAATGTAAACAATTACGCCAATGACCACTGGTGATATATTTCAACATCTATTCCTGTTCAGTACACTGCGTTAATTGTTATGTTGGCTAATAGGTAATCACTCAAACCAATCTCGGCTGTCTGTCTTGTCAACTGGCCGTGATATGGCGGTTTTATCATGATCTGGCTGGAACATGACATATTTTGAGTAAAAAAATGGTCAAAATTCAATAGTTTTGAAATTTTAGTTCGTTTTGTATTCACTTTTTAAAAACGCCCATTTTTTGCAATCAAAATTTCTCGACTTTGATATTTTAAATTAAGGGAACTGTGGTGTCAGTCGTAAAATTAAATAACGCTTCTACGCATGGCCCATGTTTTCATAAACCACAAGCCATCTTATGTGCGGACTTTGGCTTGCAGTTCTCTTTAATTGAAACTATTTTATATTTTTAAATTGAATGAACAGGAGTCAGTGTATACCATTCAATTCCCCAACCTGATTTGGTATCATAATTTCGGAATGGAACTATCTACGGTTTTGTATTGGTTTCCCATTTGGTATATAGAATAATTAAGTTCAGTTCTATTATATTGTATTCAGATCTGACCATTTAAAAACTGTCTCCTTATCATCTAGCTGTATGTGTCACAAGTGAAAATGTATGAGTTTATTGTCCCGATTGTTAAGATCGCCGATTGTTTATTTGGCATTAATTGGTCAACACGTAATGTATAGTGTTATAAATTGCGAAGAGCCGACAACGTCATTACACGTTCCTCGTCTATTTGTAAAATATACATATATATGCGTTAAAGTGCAGACTAATTCACCACCTTCGTGTATTCAAGAATATGAATCACACCAAAATTAAGCGAATTGTATATGAATGTGTAGGTATAAGCCGACATGTACATATCATTCCCCAAATGCTTCAATATCATGACAATCGATTAGTTATAATAAAAAAAAACCCTAAAGTGTTCGCAACGTCGTGATATAGACAAGGGAGCCAACATACTATCATTATGCGCTATTTTGTTGTTGCGAAATGGCCCGAACGGTCAATGCAGCATTGTTTGTGGTGAACCAATGTCTGTGAATAACGATTGTTAAGTCAATATATGAACTTATCCATGTCGTGTGAAGACTTGTAATAACAATGTTTATGAATGCTAAAATACGCGCATATTAAACACAAGATTATCCATGTATTGTCAAAGCTCGACTTGCTATATTTGTTATGGCTTTATTACCGTTTCAACACATAGGATATAATCTTTGTCATTTTTCTGGTGAGGAATATTATACCGACCACCATGTATGTCAAACAAGACTTTTGAAAATGATTTCAATTAATATGTGACAAACACACCACAAAATATGACAAACGTTTATATATTGGTGACCTTAACATAGATATGTTAAACTCATCCAAATGCACTAATTTTTCCGCACTTTTAAAGGTTTTATCTCTGAAAAATATTGTTAAAACTCCTACGTGTTTTACAAAAAACGCAAATCCAACCTTAAATGATGTCATTCTGACAAACAAAGCAAATTTATGCTTCCATCATCTAAACTTCTGTACGGGAATAAGTGATGTACATAACTTAATCTCCTTTCAACTGAAATCACATGTGGCTTTACCTCGTAAAGATCCTATAAATTATAGGAGTTTCAAATCTCTAAAAACTGATGCGCTCATTGAGGACATCACGAAGATTCCTTTCCATGCAGCATATGGATTTGATGATATCAATGATATATACTGGATGCATGAAAGGCTTCTTCTTGATGTCATTGATGAGCACATCCCTGTTAAAACAAGGCGGCCACATAAAAACCCGGCCCCGTTTATGAATAAGGTTTTCAGAAAAGCTATCTATAAGAAAAGATTCTTACAGAAACGCTATTTTAAATACAGATCACATAAAAATTGGGAACTTTACCGTAAACAAAGAAATCTGGTCACACGTATCAAGAAGGAAAGCATCCAGTCGTATTTTAATGACAAATGTTCAGATGGCCCAAAATCTGCTGATTTTTGGCCAACTGTCAAACCATTTCTGACAAATAAGGGCTTTAAAGCCAAAACAAGTACATTATTACTGGAAAATGGTGAGTTAATTACTGACCAACAATCTGTCTGTGAAATTTTCAACTCATTTTTTATTGACGTTGCATCAAATATACCCATGAACCATCCTGTAAATAAGGAACATCCAAGCATCGTCAAAATCAAAGAGAACTGTATTTCGCCGGAGACTTTTATCTCTTCTCCAAAGAGATATGTAAGCTAAACTCAAAAAAGGCTACTGGCATTGATGATATATCAGCAAAAATGCTGAAAATATGTAACTCAGCAATCTACGTGCCTTTGAGTAATCTTTTTAACCACTCTCTGACTGTCGTTGCTTTCCCGGATAGTCTTAAAGTTGCTCAAGTGACACCTATACACAAGAAAAATGATATTTTGAGTAAGGAAAACTACAGGCCTGTTAGTATTTTACCTACTATATCAAAATTATTTGAGAAAGCGATAAATTCACAGCTACAAATGCATTTTGAATCTATTTTTAACCCCGCTCTCTCAGCTTTTAGGAAGCATCATGGATGCAGTGACGTAATGTTAAGTGCCATTGAAGACTGGCGCAGGGCACTTGACAAGCATGAAAGTGTTGCCGCTGTAATGATGGACCTTTCAAAGGCTTTTGATTGCCTACCTCATGATCTTATGTTAGAGAAACTACGTGCATATAATCTTTGTGAAAAGTCGGTGTCTTATATGGGGAGCTATCTTTCTGGTCGCAGACAGTGCGTTAAACTTGGCTCCAGTGTGAGTTCCTGGAGGTGCATCACCAAGGGTGTACCACAGGGATCCATACTGGGCCCAACCATGTTTAACATATTTCTGAATGACATTTTCGCAATGTGAAGGACTGCTCCCTTTATAATTATGCAGACGATAACACAATTTCCTTCTCTCACAAGGACCCTGATGTAGTTCGGAGCACTCTGGAATCTGATAGCCTTCATCTCATTGAGTGGTTCGCACTAAATGGCATGAAGGCAAATCCAGAGAAGTTCCAAGCAATATCATTGGGTCCCAAAAGTAAATCTATAACTGGAATAAATGCTTCACATCTTATCCCATGTATCGAGGAAGTGAAATTACTCGGTATAACTCTGGACAGTAAATTGACGTTTAATACTCACATTGATTCGCTATGTTCAAAGGCATCAAGGCAGCTAAATGTCTTAAAGAGACTTGGACATATGCTGACTATCTCAGGCAAAAAATGTATCTTCAAATCTTTCATCCTCTCAAATTTTAATTACTGCCCTCTTACCTGGCATTTCTGCAGTGTGTCCTCTACGGACAGGCTGGAGAAAATTCAGGAGAGAGCCTTTCGTTTTATCTATAATGACTACACATCTGATTATGACTTTCTCCTAAAGATTGCAAACTGTGAGCATCTACATCTCCAAAGACTCAGACTTATGGCACTCACAGTTTTCAAAATACTAAAGAAGGACATTAGCACTCCTTCCTATTTGGACTGCCTGGTGAAACGTAAACATAGTTCATACTCTTTTAGAAATTCTGAGACTCTGGAACTGCCATCACCTGATACTACTACTTTCGGTTTAAGCTCGTTCAGATTCATGGCACCTAAAGTGTGGAATTCTCTTCCAGAGTCATGCAGAACCGCAGAGACGATGAAAGACTTTGAATGTATGTTACAAACCTGGAATGGTTTTAAATGTAAATGCAGTGCCTGTAGGATATCCTAATTATATGCATATGTTTTGTATTTTAATCCGCACTCTCTGGTCAGGTATCTCTGAATGGAACAAAACGTGTTATCCAGGAATGAAATATGGACTCGTTGTGCACATTACTGTGCCGTATATGAATATACAAATTTGTGTCTTACGCTTTTGATCCAGTCAGGGCTACCTGTCCTCAGGGATTTTACTCGTCTTTTACAAAGTTTTAGCTAATATACATGTAATTTATTTTTCAGATAGGTTATATAATTGTGTTTTATTCACGTTACTGTTTATGTACATATTCATTGTTTTACAAATCAGTTAAGAGCTTAATGCTCATGTTTGTAATTAAAAATGCCTGACTTTATATTAATAAAGCTTTTGAACTTTGAACAAGAAGACCACGATGGCTAATTTTCACTTTGGTGCAATTTATGTGCACAGAAAAGTTATCCCAAATCCGCGCGCTTTGAAATAGAATTGGCTGCACCATGGCTCAGCTACTTCTGATGGTACAGTGTGCTACGCACCTGTCCGACTAAGTCACTTTGAAAGCAAAATTTATACACAATTCATACAAGCTGTGGAATGGTTCGCGATCTTGGACAGTCAGTACAATCGATAAACGTTTGTATCGACATATCGTGCCTTCACAGCATTAATTGTTTACCCTCAATGAATATGTTTCTGAATTAAATTTAATGACCGTGTAGCGACATTTCCGCGACCTTTCTAGAACGTTCGCAAGCATGATAAAACTTCAAATAAAATATATTCGCCTTTGTCCGATTCTGGTGATCAAAATAATTGTACAGATATGAATTAAGATTGTACAGCCGTTGCTCACCAGTCACCATGGACAGACTACCTCAAATGTAATAACTTTATTCAGCTTCAGACTCAGAAATGGACTGTCATATATGCATACCACAAGGAGAATATAAGTATAACGCGTAACTCTCCTTAAACTGCAATAGTCAGGTTCGTTCCTCCCTATATATGTAATTTCGGTAATTTTGTGACACTTTTCAATGCATATATGCCGTCTAAATTCATGTATATACATGTATGTCTGTATGTATTTGTGTGCTCGCTTTGGTTTTCCTAACAGAAGAGTGAGCAATTACTTGCTTTTATTTGGGCTAAATGAGTGATTGCCAGGCATAGATAAATCAATCCATTGCATGTAGAGGTAACCGTCCCTGATATTACATTCTCAATCCGTTCATCTATAACAAATCCACTCTCTTTGAAATGAAAACCGCAGCCCCATAGCCGAACAGCTTCCCATGGCATATGTTGCTACGCATCTGTCCGACTAAGTCACTTCTAATTAACTTCATGGTACAAATTCGTACAAGGTGACTGATAACCCAAAAAGGATCAGCATAATTTCCTATCGCTGTCTGGTATCAATACATGGTTTATACGTGTAGTATTATTATTTTCTGACCGAATCAATTTTATGCCAATGTTCATCGACCAACAATAGCACAGTGATATCGCATGGCCACTGGAATTATGATATACTCCAGGATCCATACTAATGTAGATTTCCTCCAATTCTCAACTCTAATGCATGGTATGTTTGAAACAATTTAAATAGAAATCAATCCATGCTGTTCGCGACAGGACTATTCCCTGGGAAAGAGCAACATTTATTCACGTTAGTTGCCTTTGCCACCAATGACTTAAAGTGGGACAAATAAATGATATTAACAAAGATAAACATCAAATAGCGTTTATTATCAGTTTAGAAGTTTTGTGGGGAAATTGATACACATGGGTAACTTGACCATGAGATTGCCATGGGCAGGTGCTGTCGATCCGTTTCCATGACTCAATTCCTCTCAATTCCTCTCTTTGTGGTTCTGTACTGCTTATCTTGAATCGTGTGATATATGTGTAAATAAACAGCTAAATGGGATTTAGTAGAGATGTATTGACTATGAGACCTTTTTCTAGAAGCAGAACATTTTTTACTCTGAGCAGTCTCACGAATGTGACCGATCATCATTTATTTTGATATCTACAGCATGAAACCTTTAAAAATTAACTCATATAAAACGGTATGAAAGATATTCATATAGTACTGGGTAAAATGCGTATATTCTATTGTCCGTGTCTCAAAATAGTAGTCATAGTTGCCTCAGATCAAGTGATAAAACACGAATATTTCGCTTTTATCACAAGAATGCATGGTGGTATACCATGAACTAAATTTAATAAAACACGAAGGAGTACCATAGACTATCGTCAATAAATTCTAAACTTGACCAATATTGCCTACATACTCTGTGACAAAGACTGTGTTTATACCAGGAAATTATATTTGGTTGAATTCACCAAGACCACATCTACACGAAACTTACTACGTTTTCTTCAACCGCATCACCACGTTTACTCCTTCTCCCTAATGTTACACATAGCTGCTGCACACAGAACCACAATTAATACTATTGCGTGAATGTTCAATGTTGAAATAACATCTTAAACGGTGATCACTCGATATTTAGCATGATTATGGGGGGGTAATGGTAAGGTATTTTCAAACAAAATATACTGAAAACTAATAGTATGCATTGCGTAGCTGCATATTCCAGTTGTAAAGTTGTGATTGAAGTAATTTGAACAAAATTGTCTACTAAGAACACGGTCTGTTAGCAGCATGAAAATTAGTCTTACATACAATGTGTGTCGTACCGTCTTATTGATCTGGTGAGACGCGGTGTTAATCTATTGAAGATATGAGTGTTTCTTTACAGTATAATAAGCATTGCTACAAATATGTATTGTTTAATATCACCGGGAGTGTTGACAATTCCGGAAATATAACTAACATTTAGACCGCTAGAGTGTGTGCACTTAAATTTCGGCGTTACATTCAAAAATTAATCATCATGCCGAATGAAACTACCATCAACTGTGAGGCGAAACATTAGTTCGTGTGTTGCATGTCCGATATTATTATTTTTGGCCCGACAATTGGATGTTGGATAAGCAGAACACCCAAACTTTAAAGACGCAAATAATTGGGGTTTGACTTGGGATGCAGTGGCCGATAAATCCTTCAGATGGATCTGTTTAATGATGTGTGTACCTTTAAAGATATTCAACAACCGACTTGTATATTATCAATACATATTTGCACTCCTATGTGGTTATCCAATATGTTGCTTTCTTTGTTGTATTGCTTGCAGTTGTGGCCATTTTGACAGCCATTTCATGGCCACGATTGTATGATTTTCTGTGCGTGTCACTCTATTCGCTCCCGTACTATAATTTAACACAAACTGGTATAACGGCGTAATTCCGATGCCACAATATATCGTATAATGACTTGTTTCGAGAACTGATGTAGTATAGACAACCATGTTGGACGCCATCTTGGATAACAAAGTTTCCCCACAGCGGATTTTTGCAGATTTTGGATATGTTGTTCTTGAGGCTTTTCCGCGTCGAATGACACCAAAATCAGCTTGTATCCAATTTATTCCGGGTTGATCCCCAAATTCTTCTTCAACGACCACACTAATAATTTAAGTCAATTGAAATATCTAAACATAACGATACAACATCAGACAAAACCCCAGGCTTGCAATTGTACCAGATGGCAGGACATAAATGTAACGTATGTTTAACAGACAGTCTTGCACGGCAGTAACTCTAGTGTTGATAAGCCCCCCCCCCCCCCAACTTGGGGTGGGGCTACGATCACCGATAGGGGGTGCTGGAACCTATCAGGGGGGGGGGTGGCAGCTAGCACACCTTGAAATTGGGGGGGGGGATTAGACCACCTGATGGTACCTACTGCCCATGCATAATTCCCAGATTTATCACTCTCTTTAATATCTATGTACGGATCCAGGAGTTTCTTCTTTAAATATGTCCAACATGTCGCCATTATCATTTGAAAATATGAAATTAACAACTTGTCATGGTGAGACGTGAAATTTCCTAAAATTCAAATTTGTCTTATAGGAATCACTGAACTAAATGGTTTCCCATAGGAAACAGTGTTAACGTTTCGACCGAATTCTCTGAATTTAAACCTACAAGCTATTCCAGTGGTGTTTACCCAGTTAGATTGACACCAGTTGATCACGAAAATGCAAGAAAATTCATAGGTCATGTGTTTACTTTTTTAAATAAATCCCCAATTGTACGACTCCGGAACACATTTAGCTCCCTGATTCCTCTAGGTCAAATGGAAGCTTTGCGTATATGAACAATTGAACATAGAGTGCAGCCTTTCCCAAGCATGATAGTATCAAACTTGCATATATCAAAGGTCTGTTAAATGTCAAAACAACAAGAATTATAAGTAAACAAAGCTTTGGTTTCCAGAGAAATTTGAGTTGTCACGCTATCAGAAAATAATGTAAATAATAAATTAATGATGGTATCATCACTATACCTTTTTCTATGACAGTAAATGATGTCATTTTGATGAAAGATTAATCGTGAACATGTCAGATCATTAATCACATTGGCACTGGGTTTTCGCAAAATTTCAGGAAGCTCCAGTAATAGAAGGGTTAACGAACATGGTCTGACACATTGTTTAATAGTTTGAATGACATACATTGTATTGATTGAAAACTAAGCTGGTGAAATTATACCCTGGTATGTGGGAGTACCCAATCCACTCCCTGAATATAGAGTGATTAGAATATATACCTGTGTTTTGATGGGAACAAGGCGTAAATATCAATGCATGGTTGTACCAGCCTCCTACCAGTTGTCATTACAATATCGGAGATGTCCCAGGGGTCACTGGCCAATATATAATAGTGTAATGTATGATACACGACCTTTAAGGTGCATACATTTCTTATAATCAATATGTGTGAATATCAAAGAAGATTCTATTTTTCATCATATAATGTACATGTATTTACAAGACACTAGAGCCCAAATATCAATGCATATCGATTCCTGTGTTTTTCATCCTTTCTCTGTGCATATGAGCTCTACTGTTCAGTCCTGAACATTTATATGAATCTGGGGTGGTGCTAAGCTTGTAGTTCCACCCCCATTCAACTGATTTCTCTGCATCGCACTGTATGTTGAAAGTCATTGGAGTAAATAAAAGCTTGCTATATGCTGGACCCATGCAAGGACAGGTTGAATTTTGGAAGGATCTAGCAAGTCATGGTTGTAATGTAACATGTTTTCAGGCGGATGTTGGGTTAAATCAGTCAAACTATAGATCTGTTTGATAAGGAAGAGGTACCGTACATGTAAATAAGAAATTTTCTGCATATGCATTTGTCAAGTCATTGGGCATATATGAAAAATGTACACACTATTTTTTGACATAAATGAGTACTGGATCATGTTTATTATGCCTTGTTCTGCAGATATAGGCTTATTTGCTTGATTCGTTAATTGTCTGCAAGTATGCAAACTGATTTCTCCTATCTTAGTGACTTGACCTATATGCTATAAATTAGGCATGTCATGCACATGAGGTTGTTGTGAAAAACAAGACAGTCAATGACTGTGGGTCGCTCAACAGACTGTAAAGACTGAAAAGACTGGGACTCTGAAGACTACAAGATTCAGTATGTGACAATATCACTTAAGACAAGTAGTTCTAAACATGGACATAGCTGGAGGTTCTCCGTTGAGCAGGGCTCTTCAACTTGAAATTTATAATTTTACAACACTGACAAATCTCCAACCTCTTACCTTTTAAAGAAGACAACCATACCACAGTACTAAGTTCACAAAAATCATTTTGCACTTCCCTCTTAGGTTGAATTTTACAACTGGTACCAGTACTTCAAGCTCTCGCTCTCAAACGTTTGAAAATTACTAACCCCATAAAGTTAAAATGTGTGGCCAATTTGGTCCAACAGTTTAACCTGAAGTAGGAACATACCGGTATGGACTGTTGGTATAAAAACATACATGTTGGAAAATAAAACCAAACTATGAGAACAATTCTAACCTATTTTTATGTGAACATCTAATCTACAACAAATGTTATATCAGGCATGAAATTTTCAACTGTTTAAATTTTGATCAAAGTAGGGGGTCAAAATCCCACCCCTCTACACTCCTTCCCCATTGCCTCAAACATTGCCCCCACCCAGGCTGCCTAGAAATCAATATACCAGTACCAAACAGGATAGAGGAGAGTTAAATCTCTTAGCTCTGATGCTATTAGAACAAATGTGAATCTCCATCAATGAGATCCATTCATCTAGTATTATCAATATACCCCCCCCCCCCCCACATATTCAATAGGATATGACTTCACCTGGATAAGTGGTGGTTAAGAAAATAATATTGGAACAGCCAAGTCTGTATTTGGTATGTCTGATCTTTGCAGAATGAGGTCCCCAAAAGGTGAATTTAATGACACTATTCCCCAAGGTGAATATATCATCAACGAATTGACTCTCTGGGGACCTCATTTCCTTACGAGAGGCGTATCACGATCGACAGATGTTTAACCCATCCCTTGGTGATAGTTAATTGCTATGATCGGAATCATAATCTAGAGCTTTTATGTTGAATTACAGTATATGTTGTACTAAAGTAGTATAGACAAATGAACATAACAACACATATTATTTTAATTTATGGGTTAAAAGGGAAGGGTTAATATAACATCAAAACTATAGAGCCTGTCACCACTTCCACAGTGTAAGCAGTTCTATTTTTGTTGTTGCAATTTGCGATGTCAGATATCAAAATAATATAGTCAATTAATAACGGGAAAGGTAAAATGACATCGAATGGGTAAAAGAGGTTAATATTTTACAAAATTATCAACTGATCAGTAGGTGAGAGGTGCTTTATCAAAAACCTGGAAATGTAAAATTAGAATGATATATAAACAAGGAGTTCAATCTAAATAAAAATATATAAAAATGTTTTTCATGAGCTGAGAACCTCATATATACAAAAATTGGTACTGATCAGATAGATAACATTTCAGTTATCGCACCATGCGTAAAGTGTCTACAGACGTAGACAGACAGATGTACGTAACATTTACGATCGACAAGTGGTCAATCTGGATGTTGACACTGTGTACCATACAATGTATGAGTACATGTACACATAAAAATAGCAGTAATGTTTCTCAACAGCATCAGTTTGCCATTACCAACATCATAGCATTTCAGCAGCCCCACAAACATAATAGCAAATTATCAAATCGATGAGTGGTCAATCCGGATGTCGACACTGTGTACTAGTACCATACAATGTATGGGTGCACATAAAAATAGCAGTAATGTTTCTCAACAGCATCAGTTTGCCCTACCAACATTATAGCATTTCAGCAGCCCCACAAACATAATAGCAAATTATCAAGACAACTTGACAAGGGGTTGTTATACACATATGATGGAATCAGATATCAAGGAGCACAATGCATATAATTAAAATAGTCTGTGGGGCTAATAATGTCTGCCAGCCTTAACCTGTCATAGTTGATAAATGAGCGTCATAATAAATGGGAGAGTTTAACAGGTGGTATCTGATAAACAAATATTGCTATCCTCCTGGCAGTCATTGCTCTTACTGGGTATAACATGTGGATTTTAGGAATTTTACAGAAGGCCAGCTGCTAGATGACATATTATTCTAATCTAGATTAATGACCTGTGTCTCTCTCCATCTATCCACAAAGATATATCTGCAACTTTAATAGAACAGGTATGAAGTGGAAGCTGGAGATTTGGAAGGGATGTTGGTTGGGTGCAGTCCACTGCAGGGTGGGGTGGGTGGGGATGGGGTGGGTCTGGGCCACGTGGGAGGGGGATGGGTAAAGGAATATTTCTGTAATTTCAGAAGATTAAAGTTTCATAACTCTGCAGATGTTATAATGGTGTCATTTTTTTTAAATTTTTATAAAATGATTAAAAAATATATTTTTTGTTTGTTAAATTGAGTAAGGTGAAAATTCCAAAAATCCGATTTTTTTTTTTGAGTTA
Organism: Siphonodentalium dalli; assembly: GCA_032622095.1. Taxonomy (NCBI): domain Eukaryota; kingdom Metazoa; phylum Mollusca; class Scaphopoda; order Gadilida; family Siphonodentaliidae; genus Siphonodentalium; species Siphonodentalium dalli. Next base: position 2,280,098 of record CP136063.1, on the reverse strand, counting down.
TGTCACTGGCTCCGCCCACATTCGACCCAGTGACATCATTTGAACAAATCTGAATAACAGTCCCCCAAAGACCCTTTGTACCAAATATGAACCCAATGAAATTTGAGAAGAAGTCGTTGTAAGAATTACAGAGTTATGGCCCTGGCTTCGCAACTATTTGACCCAGTGACCTCATTCGAACACATCTGAATGAGAGTCACCTAGGGAACATCCACACCAAATATGAACCAAATCGGGATCATGGATTGGGAGGAGAAGATGTTCAAAGAATTGTTGACGGATGGACGGACGGATGAACGGACGGACGACGGACGAGGAGTGATGACTATAGCTCCACCGGAGACTTTGTCTCAGGTGAGCTAAAAACAGACTGTTCTTGTAAAAATAAGCACAATATGGGCTTATTTTATAATTGCGAGAAATAAGCTCATATTGGCATTATTTGAAATATCAGATACGCTATATATGGGCCTTAAATTACTCTGTTTTTTAAAACAACCCTATATGGGAACCTGTCGGAGTGATGAAGTCATTATGAGTTCGATAATGTGACTAAAACGCTCTCATTTTCAGTTCATTATCGACTCAAAATGAGGCGATTCTCACCAGATTATCTAACAAAAAAAAAACAAATGATATTACAAGAAATTAAAGTGCGGGTTTTCGGGCGAACAGGCTGCACTGTTCCATCTAAAAATCCAATCCTCGTACCAATAGGTTGAAATTGGGCCTAACTAATCATATCGGTTGATCTGGGAATTATTTTCCTGAAATAAGCATATACAAGCAGTCGCAGACGGCGGTATCCCCCGCCGAAATGTGCAGTTGGGGAAGTGCATTCTCAATAATGTTTGCGTTCTCAGTATGTGCTAAACAAGAGGTGGGATTTTGTCAAAAAGCCTGGCTTGTGAACTCATTTTAGGACTGACATTTGTGGAAATTAGCCATGTGACGTAGTCAATTTGAAGTCCAATAACTCTGCTGAAAATATCCGGCCGGACCTGGTTTGCGAACTCGTACTAGATACTGGTCATGAGAACTCATATACCAAAAATCCTTGAAATCCGTTCACATTTGTGGTAATGAGCCCTGTGACGTAAAAGTCCAATAACTCTGCTGAAAATATCTGGCCGGACCTGGTTTGCGAACTCTTCTAGATACTGGTCAAGTGAACTCATATACCAAATATCTTTGAAATCTGTTGAGATTTGTGGAAATGAGCCTTGTGACGTCGTCTATTTGCTATTTGGTAAATTTGACCAAAATAATAAACAAAGTCCGATAACTCCGGTAAAAATTTCCGGCCGGACCTGGCTTGCGAACTCATTCTAGGTAATGGTCAGGTGAACTCATATACCACAAATCTTTGAAATCCGTTGACATTTGTTCAAGTTATGACTCTTACAAATTCGGGACAGACGGATGGACAGATGGACAGACGGACAGATGGACGGACGGAACCCATTACTATATCCCCCGCAAATTTTAAATTTGGCGGGGGATAATTAGGCTTATATATGTTGAATGGGGTGGGTCGCACTGAAAACACATTATTTCAAGAGCGTGCAAAAGTAGTAACGATGAAATTAAATAGTGCCAATTTGGGCTTATATCATATTAAAATAAGCACATACCATGCTTATTTTGAATGCCGCGTTTTATGCCCATATATAGACAGGATATAGTGCCTCTTTTCACGAAAACAGACTGTTGTAAAAATAAGCACAATACAGGCTTATTTTATAATTGCGCGAAATAAGCTCATATTGGCATTATTTGAAATATCAAATACGCTATATATGGGCCTAATTACTCTGTTTTCTAAAACAACCCTATATGGGAACCTGTCATGAAGTCATTATGAGTTCGATAATGTGACTAAAACGGTCTCATCTTCAGTTCATTATCGACTCAAAATTCTCAACAAATTATCTAACTAAAACAAATGATATTATAAGCAGATAATGTATGGGTTTTCGGGATATAGGCTGCACTGTTCCATCCAATCCTCGTGCCAATAGGTTTAAATTGGACCTAACTAATCACATAGGTTGATCTTGGACTTATTTTTCTGAAATAAGCATATATTATGATTATATCCGCCACCCCACCCCTACCAAAATTTAGCTACACTAATGTTTCTAGTTAAACTAGATATTAGCTAATAATTGTACTAAAAATACACTAAACTGATAGCTATAATTTAGCTATACTAGATAATAGCTAAGAATTCACTGAAACCTTGCTAAAACTTTAGTTAATATCTAGTGTAGCTAGAACTTAGCTAATGAAAGTGTCAATGGCACTGTAGCTCAATAAGTAAGACAAGATGTAAATGTGAAGAGAGACAAAAAAATCATTATTGGTGGAAGTAGAAATGGAATGACAATGTAATATGAATGAACAATGTTAATTCTAAATTGGCCGCTGGTGGCCATGTTTTTTTGCCGAATGACCCCAAAAAAAGACTCGTTCCCATCTACATGTCAATGTCAACATCCATGACAAATTTCATGACGATCAAACAAACATATCGGATTTTGTAGAAATATTTAGTCATACAAAGAGTAAAATCCAAAATGGCCATTGGTGGCCATATTTTTTTGCCGAATGACCCCAAAATGACTCGTTCCCATCAATAGGTCACCCCGATGATCCATATGAAGTTTGGTGATGATCGGATCAGGGATGTGGTCTGTAGGATGTGTATAAAGGATTTAGTGATGCAAAGAGTAAAATCCAAGATGGCCACCAGCGGCCATGTTTTTTGGCCGATTGATCCTAAAATGACTCGTTCCTATCTACATGTAAATGTCAACATTCATGACAAGATTTATGATGATCACAAAAACAGGACGGCCTGTAGCCTGCGCCAATGGATTCAATTTGAAATCCAAGATGGCCACCAGCGGCCATGTTTTTTTGGCCAAATTACCCCAAAATGATTCGTGCCCAACTAGGGGCCACCCCAATGATGAATATGAAATCAGATCAGAGTTGTGGTCTGTAGGGTGCAAGCCTTGAAATAGGGTGTCTGTCATTTGCAGAATGAGGTCCCCAGAGGGTGAATTAAGTGATGCTACCCCGCATAGCGGGCTAGCATCACCAAATTCACCCTCTGGGGACCTCATTCTGCTTACAACCTCGGCAGAATGAGGTCCCCAGAGGGTGAATTTGGTGATGCTAGCCCGCTATGTGGGCTAGCATCACCAAATTCACCATCTGGGGACCTCATTCTGCAAATGACAGACACCCTATTTCAAGGCTTGGTAGGGTGTATGAAAGTATTTAGTGATGCAAAGAGTAAAATCCAAGATGGCTGACGGCGACCATGTTTTTTGGCCAAATGACCCCAAAATGACTCGTTCCCATCTAGAGGTCACCCCGGTGATTCATATGAAGTTTGGTGATGATCGGATCAGAGATGTGGCCTGTAGGATGTGTCAAAGGATTTATTGATGCATAGAGTAAAATCCAAGATGGCCACCAGCGGCCATGTTTTTTGGCCGAATGATCCTAAAATGACTCGTTCCCATCTACATATAAATGTCAATATTCATGACAAATTTTATGATTATGACACAAACAGTACGGCCTGTTATGTAGCCCGATCCAATGGATTTAATTTTGAAATCCAAGATGGCCACCAGCGGCGATGTTTTTTGGCCGAATGACCCCAAAATGACTCCTTCCCATCTACATATCAATGTCAACATTCGTGACAAATTTCATAAAGATCAGACCAAAGATACGACCTGTAGCCAGCGCCAAAGTAAATTGTTGACGGACACACGGACGACGGACGCCAACCCATGGCAATAGCTCAAACTTACAAAGTAAGTTGAGCTAATAATATATGCTAGAACTTAGCTAACATATTAGTTAGTTTTTAGCTTGATAGAAGGTTTGGCCCAAAGGATGTTCCAATATGCTAGAAGTTAGCTAATTCAACACAGAAAATATCATTCTGGGCTAGAAAGACAAGTTTATGAAAACTGCACCTACTGTTATGCCCTAAGTAAATGGCCCATCTAACTGAAGTGGCACCCCAGTTTAACTGCGTTCCGTTTTAACCTAACCGCGGTTATAAGATGCGTTTAAAACGCAAGAGAACCAAATAAATTGTGCGGTTAAAACGGATACGTCGCGGTTAAACCGGTATATGTCGCTCTTAATGGAACAGATACCATATGGCGTATATGGCGTGTCATGTTTTAGTTGCCATGCTCGTTAGACAATTAAGTTAGCACAAATAACATGCCAGTGTCCCTTTCAATATCAATATTTTTTGCTGTGGATCTTCTATTTATTTTGGATAAATAGAACAGACATTCATATACCAATATTTTATGTTTTGGGTAAACGGAAGATTGTGATGTATGGTGTGAAAAAATAAAAGTGTTTTTGTGTGTTTTATTTATTTTTGGATTTCTTTTTATTATAATGTTGTATACTTTATAGTAGCCTTTTGGTGAAAATAACAGTTGGTCTAACCCCGACGAGTAATCGAAATCCTTACGGCCCATTTTCGACTTTAACCATCGATAAAATAAATATTTATATAATTATATATAGATATAATTATTCGACAATTTAGCTGACGAGTGCCGGTCACTTTCAATGTAAGGAAAACGCGTTTAAAATGGATCAACTGCAAAACGGAAAAAACGCATTCAAACGGATCAAATGGCCACTGAATTTCAAACGGATTTGAGTGGATATTTATATAATAATATAAAGTGGGGGTTAGAGTCCCACACATGCATCATAAATGTAAAGTGAGAGAAACAATACATAGTCACAAAATGCGTTTAAACGGAACAACCGCACTCTTCAAACATCGGGCATTATTCAGATATCGGAAACCGATATTTAAGTTTTCCGATCTTGCATTCGTTGCTATATAATCATAATTAACTACAAACGTGACACGCCAGCGAGATTCGCGAATTGCGTATGTACTATTACTAGTATTAAATTCAGCACTCTACTTTGCTTCAAACATAAGCATGTATTTTTTCACAAGCCGAACAACGGACGTACCGGTATACTAGAACATATACGTCAAAATTATACAGTTTTCAACAAGTCGGGATTAAAACATAAAATATATCGTGTTGAGTACCGATGGTGATAACAAAAACATACAATCAACTCCTGGTCGATTATGAAGTTACCACTTTGCCGTAATCGCTAATACACAAAACGATAACATACACTGGTAGATGCATGGGTAGTACACCTCTCTTTCCCATTAAATATTCAAATACCGGAAGGTTAACGTTTACGTGCGGTGTAACCGCAGTTAAGGGTTATTAACTGCGGTAACCTAACCGCATGTAACTGCGATGCCACCGCAGTTACGGCAAATAACTGCGGTGCGGTTACGGTTTAACCGCAGTTGTAAACGGATTATAACTGCAGTTAATGGGTCATTTACTTAGGGCATAACAGTAGCTGAAAAGTAGCTAATCCAACTTAGAATTGAGACACATATAGTGAACTTAACTATAATCTAGCTTTTTTAACGCAAACAAATTACAATCAATTTCACCTAGCTAAAAGCTAATCTAACTTATTCACCAATAGCCAGTCTGCATCTGCAAATACGCAGTTAATTTACATCATTGTGTGGATGGTGGGGTTATGGTTGGGGGGGTCGAGGTGTTTCTAGAGGTATTTGGGGTTGGCCACCCAGCCATGCCATCAAATCGGCCAAAATCCTTAGCGTTCTCGAAAATGGTCCATACCCCATTTTCACCCCCTTGGGGTGGTACCCCCCGGGGGTGATGGGTGGGGGAGATCATGGGTGTTTCTATGGGGTATTTGGGGTGGGCCACCCACCCATGCCATCAAATCAGCCGAAATCATTACAGTTCTCGAAAATGGTCCATACCCAATTTTCACCCCCTGGGGTGGTACTCACTGGGGGTGATGGGTGGGGTGGGGGAATTTCCGGCACGTATGCCGGGGTGGGTGGGTGGTTGATGGGACCATTTTTTTTTTTTTCGCAACTCAAAATTGTTTTTCCTGCAAGTCTTTTTGACTGTTTTTGAGTTTGGCTTAAAACACCTTAGAATGTCAATATTAACATAAATGAAAAATTTCATGATGATCAGACAAACAGTATAGCCTGTGTAACCCATGGCAATGGATTGAATTTTGAAATACAAGTTGGTCGATGGCAGCCATGTTTTTTTTAACCGTATGACCCGAAAATGACTCCTTCCTATTTATATGTCAATGTTAACATCCATGACAAATAGTATGCACAGAAATTCATATACAGCTCTTTACAGTGACCCCCCCCCCCCCCCCCCCCCCCCCGCAAATCTGTTTTAGTGTTAAAATGGGGGTGGGTGTACTGCCGAACATGGAAGACATTTTGAACGCGGGGGTGGGTGGGTCCCAATATGGGTCGAAAGGAAAAAATCAGCATACGTGCCTGAAATTTGTTTCCGACCCCCCCCCCCCCTGCCGTTATCGAGTACTTTGAAATCTGCATATCAAAGTGTCAATGATTGTGTTTCCAACCAGACCTGCAGTCAAAACAAAAACCAAAAAATGGCCATTTCGAATATAGAGATTAGTATAGTAGTTTATGACAGAGCAGATCATGCAGAAAGTAATAAAGATCGTTTCTAAATTTTGACGTGCAATACTCCAATATAAAATAATACAGCTCCGAATGGTAAGCTATAGGTCGATTATAGATCATCTCATGAATCTTTACTCTTACGAGCGCCCATAGAGATCATATTCCACCTGTACAAAATATTGGAAATTTTTGAAGTTTTGACAGGGAACCTTATAAAGTCAAAAAAATAACGCAGGGAATATAGGTCTCAGTTCCTTAATAAATGTAGCCTACTTCATTAATTGTAGGTGAAGGTCCCAACTCAAACTTTCACGATTCAAGTGACTTTGTGAGCGATTTGCTTTGCGTCGCTTATAATTATGGGATTTCCCCTGGGTGATTAATTCAATGTTTATATATTGCGATATCGACTCACAAAAGTCACAGAAAACCATGCAATTTCGAGTGAGACCTTCACTTATAGTGAAGGGTATCTAGAGAAGTCAGCCCTGTGCGAAGACGGCCCCTTGCGAAGACGGCCCTGTTATATAATTAGATGGGAGTTGAATGAAGTCTTAAATTGGCTTAATTTGATTGAGATAGTTGTGAAGTCCGCAAGTTAATTTGAGAATGTTTATGTAGGCTAATTGTGAAGTTCGCAATACTATCTTAGTTATCAACACAATGAACTTCACTTATTGGCGGTCACTGACGCTGAAATTGTCACTGAACATCACCCCCTTTCGTTCCATGCAGGGTATCCAGCTTTTTTTAATTTTCAGTTGGGTACCCTGATTTTAGAAAATATACATTTTCATTTTATGAAAGCTGTGTACCCAAATGTAAGATCAATATCAAGATTAATATGAAGTGTGGAGATCATCGGATGAGGGAAGTGAACTGTATAGGGTGTGCCAAAGGATTTAGTCATTTAAAGAGTAAAATCCAAGATGACTTGCAGTTGACACCCCAAAATGACTCATTCCTATCTACATCCAAATTTCATGATGATCAGACCAAAGGTACGACCTATAGCCCATGCCAAAGGATTTAGCCTAGCAAAGAGTAAAACACAAGATGGCTGCTGGTGGCCATATGTTTTGGCCGAATGACCTAAAAATGACTCGTTCCCATCTACATGTCCATGTCAACATCCATGATAAATTTCATGATATGACCAAAGGTACGACCTGTAGCCCATACAAAGGATTTAGTCATGCAAAGAGTAAAATCCAAGATGGCTGCCAGCGGCCATGTTTTCTGGCCAAAATATCCCAAAATTAATCGTTCCCATCTACATGTCAAAATTAACATCCATGACAAAATTCATGATGATCAGACGAACAGTACGACCTGTAGCCCGTGCTAATGGATTGAAAAGATGGCCACTGGTGGCCATGTTTTTTTGCCGAATGACCCCAAAATGACTCATTCCCATCTACATGTCAATGTCAACTGTCATGACAAATTTCATCATGATCTGACCAAAGGTACGACCTGTGGCCCATGCCAAAGGATTTAGTCATGCAAAGAGTAAAATCCAAGATGGCTGCTGGTGGTCATGTTTTTTGGGCGAATGACTTAAAAATGACCTGTTCCCATCTACATGTCATATTTAACATATTTAACATAAATTTCATGATGATCAGACCAAAAATACGACATGTAGCCCATGTGAAAGGATTTAGTCATGCAAAGAGTAAAATCCAAGATGGCTGCCAGCGGCCATGATTTTTGCCCGAACGACCCCAAAATTACTCGTTCCCATCTACATGTCAATAATTTCATGATGATCAGACAAACAGATGATATCCAAACTGGCCACTGGCGGCCATGTTTTTTGGCCGATTGATCCCAAAATGACTCTTTCCCATCTACATGTCAATGTCAATAGTCATGAGCCCATACATGTAGCCCATACAAAGGATTTAGTCATGCAAAGAGTAAAATCCAAGATGGCTGCTGGTGGTCATGTTTTTTGGGCGAATGACTTAAAAATGACCTGTTCCCATCTACATGTCATATTTAACATATTTAACATAAATTTCATGATGATCAGACCAAAAATACGACATGTAGCCCATGTGAAAGGATTTAGTCATGCAAAGAGTAAAATCCAAGATGGCTGCCAGCGGCCATAATTTTTGCCCGAACGACCCCAAAATTACTCGTTCCCATCTACATGTCAATAATTTCATGATGATCAGACAAACAGATGATATCCAAACTGGCCACTGGCGGCCATGTTTTTTGGCCGATTGATCCCAAAATGACTCTTTCCCATCTACATGTCAATGTCAATAGTCATGAGCCCATACATGTAGCCCATACAAAGGATTTAGTCATGCAAAGAGTAAAATCCAAGATGGCTGCCAGCGGCCATGTTTTCTGGCCAAAATATCCCAAAATTAATCGTTCCCATCTACATGTCAATATTAACATCCATGACAAAATTCATGATGATCAGACGAACAGTACGACCTGTAGCCCGTGCTAATGGATTGAAAAGATGGCCACTGGTGGCCATGTTTTTTTGCCGAATGACCCCAAAATGACTCATTCCCATCTACATGTCAATGTCAACTGTCATGACAAATTTCATAATGATCCGACCAAAGGTACGACCTGTGGCCCATGCCAAAGGATTTAGTCATGCAAAGAGTAAAATCCAAGATGGCTGCCAGCGACCATGTTTTCTGGCCAAACGATCCCAAAATTACTCGTTCCCATCTACATGCAAATATTAACATCCATGACAAATTTCATGATGATCAGATGAACAGTACGACCTGTGGCCCGTGCTAATGGATTGAATTTTGAAATCCAAGATGGCCACTGGCGGCCATGTTTTTTCGCCGAATAACCCCAAAATGACTCGTTCCCATCTACATGTCAATGTCAACTGTCATGACAAATTTCATCATGATCCAACCAAAGGTATGACCTGTGGGCCGTGCCAAAGGATTTACTCATGCATAGACCTGTAGCCCGTGCTAATGGATTGAATTTTGAAATCCAAGATGGCCACTGGCAGCCATGTATTTTGACAAAAGATACGACCTGTGTCAAAGGATTTAGTCATGTAAAGAGTAAAATCCAAGATAATATGGCTTGTGGCCATGTTTTTTGGCCGAATGACCCCAAAATGACTCGTTCCCATCTACATGTCATTGTTAACATCCACGACAAATTTTAGGATGATCTGACCAAAGGTACGACCTGTAGCCCGTGCCAAAGGATTTAGTCATGCAAAGACTAAGATCCAAGATAGCTGCCGACGGCCCTGTTGTTTGGCCGAATGACCCCAAAATTACTCGTTCCCATCTACATGTCAATATTAACATCCATGACAAATTTCATGATGATCAGACGAACAAAACGACCTGCATGTAGCCCGTTTTATGGATTGAATTTTGAAATCCAAGATGGCCACTGGCGGCCAAGTTTTTTTTTCCGAATGACCCCAAAATGAATCGTTCCAGTCTAAATGTTGATGTCAACAGCTATGCCAAATTTCATAATGATCCAACCAAAGGTACGACCTGTAGCCTGTATTGTTGATGACTCACACACGTACACACACACACTTTACAAAGTAAAGTTGAGCTAAAAAGCTACCCAAGTGAACGAAATTATAAGGATGTGACATACAGTGATAATTTCAGTGCCTCAGTTATAAAAAAAAACAATGATAGTTGCCTACAGGCAATGAAAGAAAGCTGCCAATATTTACATGGAAGCTGTATTATATAGAGACAGAGATTAGACAACAAGCCAGCTAATACGTATGATCGTGGCAATACGTGGCCGACTTAAAAAAAACTTCCCAGGTTTTGTATCTAAGGTTTTGTACTGGTGGTATATGATCTCAACAGGCATTAGCCAGAGTAGAGATTCATGGCATGATCTAGGTCGATTTCTGAAATGATCCGGGGCCCGTCGAGAAATAGACGAGCAAAAAAAACAAACAAACAAACACTGAACAAAACCAAACAAATGGGGGGGGGACTCTTGCATGAGAAACTCTTTTCTTTCTTTTCATGTTCACTCTCATTGAATCATAAAATGAGGGGGTGGCAAGGAAATTTAAGGAATGGTCATTTTAATAAACGACGATGCCAAACGACTTTGAGTATGTCGCCGATCAACTCGCGCATTATTAGATGATGTCTCAAATAAACTGTTATCAAGGTCACACATTTAATTGATTCCTTAATTGTCAAATTTGAGGTCTCCATATCACAACTCAACAAGATGAAAGTGTCAATGACCGAATGACCCAAAATGACTCGTTCCCATCTACATGTCAATGTCAACAGCCGTGACAAATTTCATAATGATCCGACCAGAGGTAGGACCTGTAGCCCATGCCAAAGGATTTAGTCATGCAAAGAGTAAAATCCAAGATAGCTGCTGGTGGCCATGTTTTTTTGCCGAATGACCCCAAAATGACTCGTTCCCATCTACATGTCAATATTAACATCCATGACAAATTTCATGATGATCAGACTAACAATACGACCTGTAGCCCATGCTAATGGATTGAATTTTGAAATCCAAGATGGCTGCTGGTGGCCATGTTTTTTTGCCGAATGACACCAAAATGACTTGTTCCCATCTACATGTCAATGTCAACAGCCATGACAAATTTCATAATGATCTGACAAAAGGTACGACCTGTAGCCCGTGCTAAAGGAAATTGTTGACGAATCACACACACATGCACACACACGGACGACGGATACCAAGCCATGGAAATAGCTCAAACTTTACAAAGTAAAGTTGAGCTAAAAAGGGGACATTCAAAGCTCAAACAGTATAAAGTTTCATTTTTGTCGGACACTCCGGAAAGGACTGAGATACGAAATTAAGAGTGAATTTATTATCGTCACGCTCTCTGTTGCACGACAGCATGATGCTTAATTAATCTCAACACGTGGAAATAATTTTAGATAGCCGGATAGGGCTATGTTTATTCAATATTCTCTGAGCATTTGGTGTGAAAAAATTCCCAATATAACTATTTTTATCGGGTTTTTCTGACCGCAAAACTTCAACAGATTGTGACTGTTTCCATCTATTTGTTGTCACATAATATCAATACGAGGAGTAGGGGAGAGCGGGGCATGCTGGTACGTTTTTTATTCAATCACACATACAGGGAAATGTGAGCATGGGCCCCTTCATTTTTTCAACTTTTATTATAAAGTATATCAAAGACTTTAAATATGGCATATCATTATGTATGATCTATTTCGCTTTTACATGGAAAAAGTCGAAAATAAATTTGTTTCAACATGCCCCGGGTTGTTTGAAACCAGGGTCAAATTGGAACATCGACCTTGGTAAGTCAGAACACTGATCGTATAAGGAACACATATGAAATCAATGTATAATAGAGGTAAAACCACTAATATATTCCAAGAACTATATTGAATTACTAGTATGAAACATAAATAAAGTATGTTTGAGAAATCGTCATCATTGGAAAACGCAACACATCCAATGAAAACATCGTTTCACATACAGGAGGGACATATCAAGGCAAAATTTGGGAGGGGTTTACAAACCTCCCCATTTGCCACAAAAATAATTATTCATCAACGAAAACGTATTGAAAACTGAGAAGCATTCATCCATAATTCCATCTGATTTTTTCCATAATGGTTAGTAATACTAGCTCAATGCATAATTTTGATGGGGTTTTCCTGTAAGTCGCACTATGGGGACACAATGGGGTATTCCAACATGCCCCAAACGTGGAAAAATGGTATAATGGTACACGATCTTGGAAAGACACTAATTAATTGGCAATTTTTTTAATTTATGACTGAAATGAAATGAAACTGGATCAACTGACATAATTTACACTCTTTACGTCTCGAAATTTTATCTTGAACATTGATGAAACCTAAAAATCAAAAAAATTACTTGATACGCCGCCCAAAAATTATTTTTTTGCATATCTCTTACACCATTCCGAGAATAGTCAGAATTTCTTTGTGTTATTTGTGCATACAAGATTGTTTTCCACAAATAAGTGGCAATAGTAGATGCTGTTTTATTTTCTAACAAGAGAGGTGGGGTGTTTCAATATACCCCACATTCCAACATGCCCCGGTCTCCCCTAGTTACAATTTGTTATTAACATTCTCAGAGAATTATATTTACCTAATATTTGTTTAAAATTTCACGCAAAAACTATCAAAAATAATAAAGTTAAACTTTATTAATGCCCATCGGGTGTATACTGGTCGACAAATTTTAGATAGCTGTGTGTCGCTGGACGTTTTATAAATAGATAATTTGTTTTTCCGGTTGTGACAATTCGCAGTAGGTCCCTATTTGCGGAGGTCCCTCGAATTCGTGGAGGTCCCCTAAAATGGTCGAAATATGTTGATTGTAATGAGGGAACGGGTGCGTATATGTCAATTGATACATATTTTAAACAGATAACGACACGATCATCATAATAGTGGTTTGTTCTATCAATCATTTCATCATCATCATCATAACACGGAACAAGTCTTGTGACTTTTCGTCATTTTTATTGAACAAAATATTAATATACAACGCTTTTTGAGAATTTCTATACTATCTTTGATACTATTATGACCGCATTAATTGCTTTCAATGTTTAGATATCAACAATGGCTGGACCACTGTTGAAGATTTTATGGCGGGAACACAATGACCCTGATTTTTGATCCGCATTTAGAGACTTCTGGTCTGGTGAATTAGAAACCTGCAGTAATAAGCCGTAGTTTTTTGTAATAATTTGAAGGATTAGTTGTTTTAACTGAATTCTGAGGCGCACCAATTCATGTAACCAATATATTTAACATTTTTTTGTATAATTTATATTTATGCCTAATATTATAATCTTGAGGACATTACCATTTATGATTATGGTTTTCTTGTATACGCGTGTTATCAACCCGCTGTAAATCTCTTATAGTAAAAGCATTGGCTTTCTGCCCACGTGTTAATGTTTGGGGAATTTATATCCAATGATGCATCATTCTCGCAATCCGTAAAAATGGTCCTCTGATGTCATAATTTTATTGGGAAATCCCAGTCTAAATCGGGTGAGAGTCTAGCACTAAGCATACGATTGGCTAAAAGCTAACATGTGACTGTGTGCAGATTCATTCCGGTAAAATCATCCAATTTAAATTTTAAATTTCGTCTGCATTTTATTTTATGAAAATGATGGCGAGGAAAGCCAAAACAATTCAACAATTTGGCAAAAAGAAAAAAAGGAAATATAAACGCTAGAGATATAACAGGTGGTAGGAGGCTGAATTCGGCGAATAATTACGCAAATAGGCGAAGGTTCCTCCCAATTCCACCAGTGACATTGACTGATAAATTGAATGTCATTCACTCAGTCATTGTCGACAACACTACTGACTACACACTGTGGACGCATAATGGTCGCATATAAATTATAACTGATGGACACGTGCGCTAAATTCAGATACAACAAGTATACATTTATAATTTTATTTACAAGTAATAATTCTTAATCGGAGACGGAGAGTGATGGCCAATTCAGTCAATTTCAGTGATTGATTATTAAGACTCTTGCATGTTGCATTCATTGTATGCATTTTGCAAGGCGAATGACCGATTCAAAAATTCAATTTCAATCATCCACTTGTGGCTTGGGACTGGCAGAGTGCTTGTATTACGGGACAAAACTAATTATGTTGGAGGGAGAGAGAGAGACTGTATACGATACATGCAGTGTGCATTGGAATTTGGATCTCGGAGACAATCACGTGACATTACTGACAATCAATGTGATTGTGACATCAGAAGAAAAAAACTGGAATCGGTCATAATCATAGACTCATACATAGTCAAACACAGTTTGCAAATTTCTCTCACTAGTCTCAGGACTAAACATATCCCATGTCATGTGTGCACCAGCTTCATCAAAAAACTTTTCAGAGTATATCAACAAAGTTTAACACTATTCACTAAGTTACAATACAACTAACTTATTACAAGAACTTACACAGTTGCTGTGCGTGTGACAGTGACACTGGTCTCAACAAAGCTGTGCACATGACATAGTACTTGCTGAGTATATACATGTACTAAGTATTAACTAATTTAAAAACATGACCAAAAAGGATAATTAATGATCCGATAGTCTACAGCCTTAGAGGTACCGTACGGTATATGAATATGTGTTTCTTTAGATGGGACGTGGCTGACACCGACAGACCATTTCACGGATAGCGAGAATGATGCATTCTGGTATAGGAACTATCCAAACACAGACTTTAGCCTGAGTAGAGATTCATGGCACTATCTATAGATTAGGTTCTTTGGCTCAATCAATATGTTTCATAAATCTGTGGCCGATTGACTATCATCAAGTTATTCTCTTCCCTTTAGCCAAGTTTAAGCTTTTAAGTTCAAATTAACTCCACTTATGATGTCCATATAGACCATTTCACAGATGACCGTTTTGACTGGGATGGAAAGTATCCAAACACACACATTTGCTTATCTCCCGGATGCAATTACTATTGTATATTTAGAGTTGGTCTATAAGACTAATCATAACTTGTTTTATATCCCCAGTAACAAGAGAGAGATGAAGGAACAAAGTATTGCGATAAGGACTACCTATATTGTTGAAAAGAGTTCTCATAAAATTTCCAAAAAAATAGGTGGCCAAAAATAATAAAATTCTTAAAACATATTTACAGTGGGTCAGAAAACGCCTCAAACAATACGCAAGGACCCGCAACAATATTTAACGTGTAAGAAAAAATATAAACCATATGTAAAATATATTTTAAAAAACAGTCTAAAATTGATCACCAGGAAAGGACCTCAAAGTGGATATCACAGCAAATATACTAAAGTCGCTCAGGAGCGAGGAGGAGAGAGGGGAGGAAAGTGGGATAAAATTTGTGAGAAAACTTGAAATGTGAGTCACACCTTGAGCAAGAGAAATTTTCTGAGAATGAATTACTCACAAGTATTTTATTATCTTCGTGCGCAATCAAAAGTATAATTCCTTGTGAATCTTTGAGCTCTTGTGTAAAAACCGAGAACAAGAGCAGGGTATCTAAATTAAAAACATCACGATTAAAATTATCAAGTACATTTGATATTAATTTTGGATAAGAGAAAAATGATAAATGTATTGCACAATGATGAGAAATTCTGACCGCACATTTAGCGCACTCTGGTTGTGCAATGGCTTACATCTCGTCGATTCTCGTGAGAATTTAAAAGAGTCTTGGAATGATGCACGGGATTTGAAAATGTTAAACGCAGTGTTTCCATTGATGCTACGGATATAAAACCCTTGGATCTTGTAGACCCAATGATAATTTATATCCCCAGCAACAAGGGAGAGATGAAGGAACAAAGTATTGCGATAAGGACTACCTATATTGTTGAAAAGAGTTCTCATAAAATTTACAAAAAATAGGTAGCCAAACATATAGAAAAATTCTTAATACATATTTACAGTGGGTCTGAAAATGCCAAGAGGTGAGGGCAAGAAGCACCAATGATTGTCTGTGACTCATCCACCTTCATAGCTTTTGCATCAAATTTCAAACATAAGGACATATATTCCTTCCAGAATATTCAAAAACATTCCCAGTTTCACAACATATTTTTATTGATTTTATGCAACAAAAATAGTTGGAAATATCAGAAAACTAGGCTGACTGCTCAGTGTTTTGCGGTGTGAGTTCTATTGGGAGTTTTTACACCAATTTTTCAGAGAATATAGAGCAAATATAGTCCTGTCAGAATATCATAAAGGTTTACCGGGTGTTGCGACTAATCAACCATCAGACAGCCGAAACCGCCGACAATACATTCGCTCAATCCCCAAAACATGACACTCTTTACAATATTCCAACAGGACTATGTGTACTCTATATTCTCTGAAAAAATGGTGTAAAAATTCTCAATAGAACTATTTTTATCTGATGCCGCAAAACATAGACTAGTTGGCATAGTTTTCTGAAATTTCTGACAATTTTGTCGCATAAAATCAATAAAAATACGATTAGAAACTTGTGATGTTTTTGCATATTCTGGAAGGAATGTATGTCCCTAACACATGTTCGAAATTTCTCGCAAAAACTATGAAAAATAACTATGTTATAATTAGTTGTATAGACCCATTCTAAATCTCCCATAGTAAATGCATGTGGTCGATAAGCATATGGCTGTGTTTGGATACTTTCCATCCCAGAATGCCACAGTCAAAATGGTTATCCGTGAAATGGTCTATATGGACATCATAAGTGGAGTTAAAAGCCTAAAGGGAAGAGAATAGCTTGAAGATAGATAGTCAGCTTATTCGATTTCAATCGGCCACAGATTTATGAAATATATTGATGGAGCCAAAGAACCCACTAGTATTCTATAGATCATGCCATGAATCTCTACTCTTGCTGATGCCCGAAGAGATCATATTCCATCAGTACAAAACCCGGGAACTTTTTAAAGTTATGACAGGGAACCTTATAAAGTTGAAAAAATAAAAGCGGGGAATGTATTTCTTTGTTAATACCTGTTGCTTAATTTATTCATCGGTACCTGAAGTTCCCAGCTTGAGATTACATTTAAACTTTAAGTAACTTTTAAACATTCCCGGGTTTGAACTGGTGGAATATGATCTCTACGGGTGTCAGCCAGAGTAGAGATTCATGGCATGATCTACCTAATCTATAGATAATTTATATATTATTAATAAAAGTATTTTATCAGTTTAAATCATTGATTCCCTTGATTATTGTATTGCCATCTTAGTAAAAAACATTGGATATGTGCATGCATGCCCATCTACTAGTACACTTATTTTACACTAATACTGTACACTTATAATACACTTGCATCACACTCACCAGTGTACACTTACAATACCATACACTTACAACCCCATTTGGAACTTACACAACACTTGCATTTATAATACACTTATCCTACACTTACCAACATACACTTATACCACACTTAGAATCATACACTTATATGACACGTATAGGGTCCTGCAAATATTCAATATGAGATTCGATTCGAAAGTCAAATTCGATTCGAATTTGAGTCAAAATTTCCAACTTGAAATTTTGAAGATACACTGACGAAAAAGCAGGCTGTTTACGGACAAGTTCAAACGTCGATCTCAGCACCTTGCAATTCTTATTGTACATCACGAATGTTCGCAAGCTATTAAATATGAAAGAGTCAATGACACTGTAGCTCAACTTGGAAAGGGAATAATTTAATGTGTTACTGTCGATGGAGTGATTAGGAATGTGGAAAGTTGAATGTCTAATACTAGTTTATCAACATGAAAAGATATATAGATACATGTATATAAAAGTTAAATCTAAGATGGTTGCTGGCGGCTGTTTTCCAACAATTCAAAAACATTTGATAGCTTTAGTCATGCAAAGAGTAGAATCCAAAATGGCCACTGGCAGCCATGTTTTAATGCCGAATAACCCCAAAATGACTCGTTCCCATCTACATGTCAATTTCAACAGCCATGACAAATTTTATGATGATCAGACTAAAGGTACGACCTGTAGCCCGTGCTAAAGGATTTAGTCATACAAAGAGTAAAATCTAAGATGGCTGCCAGCGGCCATGTTTTTTGGCCGAATGGCCCCAAAATGACTCGTTCCCATTTAGATGTCATTGTTAACGTCCATTTCATGATGATCTGACCAAAGGTACGACCTGTAGCCCGTGCTAAATGATTTAGTCATGCAAAGAGTAAAATCTAAGATGGCGGCCATGTTTTTTGGCCGAATGACCCCAAAATTAATCGTTCCCATCTCCATGTCAATATTAACATCCATGACAAATTTCATGATGATCAGACAAACAGTACGACCTGTAGCCCGTGCTAATGAATTGAATTTTGAAATCAAAAGATGGCCACTGGCGGCCATGTTTTTCGGCCGAATGACCCCAAAATGACTCGTTCCCATCTACATGTCATTGTTAACATCCATGACAATTTTATGATGATCAGACTAAAGGTATGATCTGTAGCCCGTGCTAAAGAATTTAGTCATACAAAGAGTAAAATCCAAAAATGTACAATTGTACGTGCAAACTATACACATTTCTTGTGATTTCAGTTCCGATAATCCATTTAGTGGTTTTATATTAATTGTCGTGAAGGCCGAATGGACCTTCTGATCTGTTTTTCGCTGTAAGTGTACACTTGGAGCATAAATTTCCCTACACTTATGACACACTTGGGGAAATGTACCATGGAGTTCCAACTATTTAATAATAATTCCAACTGAAAATACACTTGTATGCTGTTATTTCTCACTGATATGTGCAGCAAATTTACAGCCTTAATTAAGGGCACTCAGAATGGTCAAATCTGCAGCTAAGGCTTAAAGCACTAAATTGTCATTGTTTCAAAATAAATAATTATGTTTGTAACATATTTTTTGTTATTACTAAATGTCTTGCAACTGCCACTTTAATAGATTGCTAGATTCAAGCTAATTTTATGCTAAATATTAGCTAGAAAATAGCTAGATGCTAGCTAATACTATACTATATACCAGCTAAAGATAGCTAGATATTAACTAGAATATAGCTAGAAGTAACTAGAATATAGCTAGATACTAGCTAATACTATACTAGATATTAACTAGAACATAGCTAGATATTAACTAGAACATAGCTAGATATTAACTAGATTATAGATAGATGCTAGCTACAACTATACTAGATACCAGCTAAAGATAGCTAGATATTAACTAGAATATAGCTAGATGCTGGCTAATACTGTACTAAATGCTAGCTAGAAAATATAGCTAATATTTAGTTATATTCCAGTTAAAATTTAGCTATTTTAGCTGGTATCTAGTACAGTATTAATCAGCTAGTATCCAGACCATACTAAATCTTAGCTAAACATTAGCTAAAAGTTAGCTAATTGATATAACTAGAGGTGTGACTGTGCCAATGGGACTACGGATACCCCCCTCTTTTAGAATACTAAGATGTTTCACATGTCAGTAAACATTTAGTTAAAATAATAAAATAACAGTTCCCATTGCAGGTGTACAACCATAACCCTAATCTTAAACCTATTGACCAAAAAATGTAGGAATAAAAGCTTGGACAAAATTATGTATGTTGCGAAAAAAATCGAAAAAGGAGAATAACTCCACACAAAATATGTCGGACAGACGTCATAATCGCAGGTGCACAGGTTCCCATGGTACTAAATATCAGTGCCAAGATTGACCGAAAAATGTAGGAATAAAAGCTCGGACAAAATTATGCATGTTGCAAAAAAGTTTCTAAGTCGAAAAAGGGGGATAACTCCACCAAAAAATGTCGGACAGACGTCATAATCGCAGGTGCTCAAGTTTCCATGGTACTAAATATCTGTGCCACGTTTTAAAAAAATTGACAGAAAAATGTAGGAATAAAAGCTCGGACAAAAGTATACATGTTGCGAAAAATTTCTAAGTGGAAAAAGGGGGGATAACTCCACCAAAAAAAGTCTGACAGACGTCATAATCGCAGGTGCACAGGTTCCCATGGTGGTTGATGTCTGTGCCAAGTTTCACGGAAATTGATCAAAAAACGACTGAGAAAAACTCCGGACAAATTTGTGTCCACGGACGGACGACGGACGGACGACAGACGGACGGACTACGGACGGACGGACAAGCTGACTCCAGTATACCCCCCCTAACTTCGTTGCGGGGGGTATAACTATAAAGCTAATTGTTAGCTAGATGATAGCTAAATATCGAATTCGCATAATTGAAACGGCTAAAAGTTAGCTAACGCTCATGGGTTTTACCAAAGGAAATTCATCTTAGCTAATATCTAGCTAATTTTAGCTAATATCTAGTTAATCTAAATAGTAACTAGGATATTGACTAGACCTTAACTAAATGTTAGCTAATGTGACTGGCTAATAATTGGCTAATAATTAACTAGAATATAAATGATTTTTGGTAGGGGCGGGTACACTGAAAACACATTATTTTAAGAGCGTGCAAAAGTCGTAATGATGAAAAAGTAGATTAAATAGTGCCAATATAGGCTTATTTCGTATTGAAATTTTATGCCCCTGCATAGACAGGATATAGTGCTTCTTTTCACGAAAACAGACTGTTCTTGTAAAAATAAGAACAATACGGGCTTATTTTATAATTGCGCGAAATAAGCTCGTATTGGCATTATTTGAAATATCAAATACGCTCTATATGGGCCTAATTACTCTGTTTTTTAAAACAACCCTATATGTGAACCTGTCATGAAGTCATTATGACTAAAATACTCTCATTTTCAGTTCATTATTGACTCAAAATGAGGCAATTCTCAGCAGATTATCTGACCAAAATAAATTATATTATAAGCAGATAATGTGCGGGTTTTTGAGAGAACAGGCTGCACTGTTCCATCTAAAAAACCACTCCTCATGTCAATAGGTTTAAATTGGGCCTTACTATTCACATTGGTTAATCTTGGACTTATTTTTCTGATATAAGCATATATTAGGCTTATAACCGTTTCATGGGGTGGGTCGCGCTGAAAACACATTATTTTAAGACCGTGCAAAAGTCGTATTGATGAAAAACTAGAATAAATAGTGCCAATATGGGCTTATTTCATATTGAAACAAGAGGTACGCTGTCGCGTGGCATTTGCCCCCGACCGTAGCAATTCGGATTAAGCATGGACGAAACTGCGGATATCCGAGGAGGTCTATATGACCATTCCAAAAGAAGTTCGTACAGAAATGTTGACTAAAAACCCCAAAACAAGCGATCCGGAAACCCAAAAACAAGCGAAAATTCAAATTTTCTAAGTTAAAAAAAGGGCCATTACTCTGGCAAAAATCATTAGATCATACCCAAATTCGCACTTGACATGTATTTTCATATAACTGATCCACAAAAATACGGGATTTGCAATCGTACCACCAAAGCTCACGCTATCATCTGGAAACCAAAAAAACAAGAGAAAAATTGAATTTTCTAAGTAAAAAAAGGGCCATAACTCTGGTGAAAATGGGTGGACGAAACCCGTGCTATGCATGTAGCTGTTCCCCCATGCTGCTCTATCACCATACCAAATATCAGCTAAATCTGCCAAGCGGTTGCTGAACAATAATGCAAAATGTTTGTACGGACGGACAAAATTCAAATTTTCTAAGTTGAAAAAAGAGCCATAATTACTCTGGCAAAAATCATCAGATCATACCCAAATTCGCACTTGACATGTATTTTCATATAACTGATCCACAAAAATACGGGATTTGCAATTGTACTACCAAAGCTCACGCTAACATCTGGAAACCAAAAAAACAAGAGAAAAATTGAATTTTCTAAGTAAAATAAGGGCCATAACTCTGGTGAAAATGGGTGGACGAAACCCGCGCTATGCATGTAGCTGTTCCCCCTGCTGCTCTATCACCATACCAAATATCAGCTAAATCTGCCCAGCGATTGCTGAACAATAATGCAAAATGTTTGTATGGACGGACAAAATTGAATTTTCTAAGTAAAAAAAGGGCCATAACTCTGGTGAAAATGGGTGGACGAAACCCGCGCTATGCATGCAGCTGTTCCCCCATGCTGCTCTATCACCATACCCAATATCAGCTAAATCTGCCGAGCGGTTGCTGAACAATAATGCAAAATGTTTGTACGGACGGACGGACGGACGGAGACGACGACTATATACACGCCGACTTAAAGTCGGGGGCATAATAAGTACATACTGTGCTTATTTTGAATGCCGCGTTTTATGCCCATATATAGACAGGATATAGTGCTTCTTTTCACGAAAACAGACTGTTCTTGTAAAAATAAGCACAATACGTGCTTATTTTATAATTGGGCGAAATAAGCTCATATTGGCATTATTTGAAATATCAAATACGCTCTATATGGGCCTAATTACTCTGTTTTTAAAACAACCCTATATGGGACTATTTAAATATGAAATAAGCCCGCAGTGCGCTTATGTTCACGACAACACGCTGGAAAATAACACGAATAAGCCAACTCACGACTTACCAGATGTACCTCCTTTACATTGCATTTTCACTGCATGTGGCCTGCACCATCCAAAGGAATACTTGATAAGTCCACAAGTTTAGGGCCTATTTGAGAACCAAATAATTGAAATATGAACCTGTGTGAATATTGAGGTCCAATATGAATGAACCCATTTGCACATTGATATGTTGAAAATTACAAACAATGTCATGTATGCCTGTCCAGCTGTTTGAAACATTGGGTGTAAGTTGTATGTGGGGTCGAAATAGTACTAAAAAAATGCTATTTTTGTGTTGCTAAATTGCACTTTTTGGCAAAACTACAACAGCCACGAGGCTCTACTTGTGGACCCTTCTTGTGTAGCAACTAGTCCATCTAAAAATTACAAAACTCTGCAACATATTGTGCAAACGCGCACATAATCAACATATAATGTGCAAATAGGTTCATATTGGATTATTTTATTCTAAAATAAGCAGATAATGGACTCATATACCGGTACACTATTTCGTTTTCTGGCACGGGTGACGGTGAAAATACATTTTAAAGAGCGTACACCTGATAAGTTATGAGTTGGTTTATTTGTGTCATTGTCCGCAGATAAGGAACCTATCAGGAAGTCATTATGAGTTCGATAATGTGACTAAAACGCTCATTTTCAGTTCATTATCTACTCAAAATGAGGCAATTATCAGCAGATTATCTAACTAAAACAAATTATATTATAAGCAGATAATGTGCGGGTTTTCGGGAGAACAGGCTGCACTGTTCCATCTAAAAATCCAATCCTCGTGCCAATAGGTTGAAATTGGGCCCAACTATTCACATAGGTTGATCTTGGACTTTTTTTTCTGAAATAAGATATTAGGCTTATAACCGTTGAATGGGGCGCGTTGCAATGAAAACACATTATTTTAATAATGTGCAAATGTCGTAAGGATGAAACAGTAGATTAAATAGTGCCAATATGGGCTTATTTCATATTGAAATAAGCACATACCGTGCTTATTTTGAATGACGCGTTTCATGCCCATTTATAGACAGGATATAGTGCTTCTTTTCACAAAAACAGACTGTTCTTTTAGAAATATGCATAATACGGGCTTATTTTATAATTGCGCGAAATAAGCTCATATTGGCATTATTTGAAATATCAAATACGCTCTATATGGGCCTAATTACTCTGTTTTTTAAAACAACCCTATATGGGACTATTTAAATATGAAATAAGCCCGCAGTGTGCTTATGTTCATGACAACATGCTGGAAAATCACACGATAAGCCAACTCACAACTTACCAGATGTACCTCCTTTATTTGCATTTTCACTGCATGTGGCCTGCACCATCCAACGGAATACAGGTATAAGTCCACAAAGGGCCTATTTGAGAACCAAATAAGTGAAATATGAACCTATGTGAATATTGAGGTCCAATATGAACCCATTATTTGCACATGAATAATTGTTGAAAATTACAAACAATGTCATGTATGCCTGTCCAGCTGTTTGAAACATTGGGCGTAAGTTGTTCATTGGGTCAAAAAAATACTAAAACAAGAGGCCAGAAATGAGCTATTTTTATAAATCCTTACACCAACCTTTTCATTAGTGCAAAAGTTTCAACAATTCACTCTTTATATAGTGATTGTGTGAAAAATATTTACTTCAATATTTGTTTCAACAGGATTGGTGGAGGATTTTAATATTTTTAAGCAAATAAACCAAATGACCCTCATTTGCAGGTTAGGGTTGTGTTATCATAAACTATGCCAAGAACTATAAACATAATCAATGGAAATATTTGAGTTATCAAATCGGATAGTATGGGTTTAATCTTAGCCAAACAGCAAACTGGACCAGAGAGTCATCAATCAATACATATCAAAAAGGTCCTTCGAGAAAGCAGTCAGAGATGCTGGATGATTAAAATCGGTATGATGTCAACAGCAATGATTTCTGTGCCTCATCAAGAGAAAGGCCAGTTCTTTCAGGCTTCTTGGAGAAGTTGAAACTATTTTCTCCGAACAAGCCAAGAAGACTCCTGTCGGCCAGAGAGTTTGTGATCATATTAAGGTAAGTCTGTGGATCAGTGTTTTCCTCGTCAAAACCAGACGGATCGAGCATCTACGCTCACCACGTCATCGTCTGCTCGTAATAAGATGGAGGTAGTACTGCCTGCCCTATGCGGGTCAGGTGTTAACAGACCGGTAGTAACTCTCTGCGAGTTAGCAGAAGTACAATCCGTCCTCTGCGGACTGGAAGGTAAATAGACTGTCTGAGATGCAACTGGAGCAACAGTAGTCAAGCTGCAAGCTGTGGAAACGTTAACCGCAGATGACGAAGGTATCGTCATGGTGACAATACTGGAAGTCAAACCTGTGGTTGAGCATCCGCCAAGAGAGATCTGCCCAGGCAGCAAAGTCCCAATTAGCAAGTCCAGCTTGCCTTCTAACCCATTTATATGGGAAAAACATTCCGAGCGTAATGATGTCATATCGTCCGGTGGAGGATGGAAATGTCTTCGCCTTACAACCGGCGAAGAATCCGAGGAACTTCAACTCAAATCGGAATCGGACGCTATTGCGATTTAAAAAACGTGGTTCTTTTCGAAAATACGGGCGTATTTGATCGCCGAGAAAGGAAGAATGAATCCTACAGGTTTATACCGATATATCCAGTTACGCATGCGCTAACTTGGAAAGTTTTTTTATGACCTTCACCTTGTTGCACGACGGTGAATTGGGCGAATTTTGATCCTAAGGGTATGGAATTCCTATCGTAATATTGAATACGATCATTTACGCTATAAAACTCAATATCTTCTGTTTGTAACATATATGAATCCGATTGACATTTACAAAAACTTAACGCACATACAGTCAATTCCAGTTAATTGCATATCGTTTAAATGCATATTTCGGGTATTTGCATAAAATATGCATGCACCAAACCATTTTCTCATAAAAAGACTATTTTTTAATCGTTTATTTGCATAAGGGTCGGACTCTATTCCGTTTTTATGCATACGAAAATCGCCAAAAATGTTGATGAGAAGGGGTAAAAAGTCACCTCATGGTGCCAAAATTATAGCAATTTGTAAAACTATTTACCTTGAAAAACGTATTTTATGGGAAAACTTAATACAAAGTTGATGAAGATGACCATCGCGAGCGAAGACGGCAATTTTCGATTTCATAACACACGTGGTTTTCTATCTCTTCTCATTAACAAGCTTCTGTTGACACACATTTCCTGTATGTTTCCATATTTATTTTTGAATTGCATGATTTATTTAAATTTGTATATTTATTTGGTTGTTTGTTGAGTTCGTAAACGTTTGTAAAAACCTGAAGTTCCAGTGCAATTTTGAGGATTCAAAGTGAAAGGAAGATTTTCCCGGGAATTCCACCAACAAGGAAGCCAATTACTAAACCGAAACCGAAACTAACGTGCTTTTCTATTTCTTCTAACATGCTTCTGTTCAAACATTTCCTGTTTCGAAACATTTCAATCTTAAAATCTCATTTAGAACCCAATCTCTAACGGCGTATAGCTGAAAACGCGGTAAACATGAGTCGCTTGCGCGTGCAAAGCGGTACGTATAAAAGCCGAACACAGCCGAACACAACCGAACATAACCGAACATAACCGAACACAAGTCCAAATAATGGGAAATATCACGAATAAAGTTCATAGGCATGTGTATTCATGTTCACACTATTACTATACGAAGTTTGGTGGAGTTCGGGCAAATAATAAGTGTTTTATTCAATATTTTGTAAAACGCGTTTTGTGTTCGGCATAGAAAAGCCGAACACAAGTTATAATTTTGTCGTGGATTAGTCTAACGGCTGTCTAGCTAGGTGATAATTAATATCTGACATGGTCACTAATCCGAAAGGCTTTAATTGTTGATGGCGGTCTCTCACCTATTGTAGTTCAGTGTTATGACAAATAGTTTCAGTGTTTATTGGCCCAACTATTATAGAAACAACATGCTTTTGATAGGCCCCGTCGTGAAAGACAACGATTGTAAAAACGTCGAGTGACAAACTAGTTTTCCCGCTAGTGAGATATCTTTATTACCTCCAAGTATAGGAGAGATCGATACACATGACATATAAATGCAGTTGGATAAAAGTGGGCTCCCATGGGACAACCATAATAGAACATTTAGTTGTCAGTTAATTACTTATCACGTATAATAACCAAGTGAGTCACAATTTGCTACATTTTCGGATAACGCAGAGAATAATGTTATATATATAATATTATAATGATATATGTAAAAAAATAAATTTTACCAATTTGGTTGCCATTTTGGAAGCCATCTTGAGCAATTTGGTCTATAAACACCATAGTGTGACACATTCAAGATAAACCAATACAATAAACACCTTTTAATCCAAAGATAGTTACATATTACAAGACCAAATGGTCCAAACCTGAAAAGTAAATTTTTGCCGATATTTATGTCAAGTTTTTGAGAGAAAAGTCCAATATTTTTGGTGATGTCAGTGGTGGCAACAGTAACAATTAACCATGGTGCAGCAGACATGTTAGTATTCAATGTATAGAAGGCATAATAGCGAATTTTGAACATCAACCACAACTTGTAAGCGATTGCAGGGCACCCTAGGGCAATATTTATAATTTTCCATATTTTGGCAGCCATTTTGGCAGCCATTTTTAGCCAAAGTAAGAATTTTGGTTCCAGTGAGTTGGAATATTCATAAGTAATGGTATGCCTCACTTAATTGCAACTTCTGTTCATTTCTTGTTGAAATATGACTAGAATCCCAGTTGTGATTTTTTGTAAAATTTTATACCGCGTTCTATAAAATCGAATTTTTGAGGGATCACAAGCGGATAGGACCCCAATAATTGCATGTTTAATTGCTCCAATGATCAGTTAATATACAAAATACAAAATAAAGTCATATTACTCAACCAGTTCCAAACAGCATGAACTGATCTAGAAGATATTTGAGAAAAAATACCATATTTTCAACTTCCGGTGGCCATTTTGGTGGCCATCTTGGATGGTGAGTTTCAATTTTGGCCCAAAATAGTGTCATTATGTCTTAGCTTCATAAAAATATATACATTTTACTAGATTAGTCATGTGAATTTGCAACAAATTCCAATTAACTGGTTTTACGTCTGGGGAAATCTGGGGGGGGGGTATACTTTTTAGGGCGCTATAAAAATGAAAGTGTCAATGACACTGCAGCTCAACTTAGGTATGGGAATAATTTAATGGTTGACAGTAAATGGAGGAATAGGAAAGGTGCTAATAGAAATGTCTAACCTGCGCCAAAGGATTTAGTGATGCAAAGAGTAAAATACAAGATGGCTGCTGGTGGCCATTTTTTTTGGCCAATTGACCCCAAAAGAACTCGTTCCCATCTACGTATAATTGTTAACATCCATGAAAAATTTTATGAAGATCTGACAAAAGCTACGACCTACAAATTTCATGATGATCAGACGAACAATACGACCTGTAGACCGCGCCAATGGCTTGAATTTTGAAATCCAAGATGGCCACTGGCAGCCATGTTTTTTGGCCGAATTACCCCACAATGATTCGTTCCCATCTACATGTCAATGTCAACATTCATGACAAATTTCATAAAGATTAGACCAAAGGTACAACCTGTAGCCCGTGCCAAAGGATTTAGTCATGCAAAGAGTAAAATCCAAGATGGCTGCTGGCGGCCATGTTTTTTGGCCGAACGACTCCAAAATCACTCGTTCCCATCTACATGTCAGTGTTAACATCCATGACAAATTTAATAAAGATCAGACCAAAGGTATGACCTGTTGCCCACGCCAAAGGATTTAGTCATGCAAAGAGTAAAATGCTGGTGGCCATGTTTTTTGACCGAATGACCCCAAAACGACTCGTTCCCATCTACATGTCATTGTTATAATTCATGACAAATTTCATGACCATCTGACCAAAGCTACGACCTGTAGCCCGCACCAAAGGATTTAGTCATGCAAAGAGTAAAATCCAAGATGGCTGCTGGCGGCCATGTTTTTTGGCCGAACGACTCCAAAATCACTCGTTCCCATCTACATGTCAGTGTTAACATCCATGACAAATTTAATGAAAGTGTCAATGACACTGTAGCTCAACTTGGAAAGGGAATAATTTCATGTATTACAGTCAATGGAGCGATTAGGAATGTGGAAAGTTGAATGTCTAATACTAGTTTATAGACATGAAGAGAAAAGTAAAATCCAAGATGGCTGCTGACGGCCATGTCTTCGGCCGAATGACCCCAAAATGATTGTATCCCATCCACATGTCATCGTTAACATGACGATCAGACTAAAGGTACGACCTGTAGCCCATGCTAAAGAATTTAGTCATACAAAGAGTAAAATCCAAGATGGCTGCTGGCGGCCATGTTGTTTGGACAAATGACCCCAAAATGACTCGTACCCATTCACATGTCATTGTTAACATCCAGGACAAATTTTATGATGATCAGACTAAAAGTACGACCTGTAGCCCGTGCTAAATGATTTGGTCATACAAAGAGTAAAATCCAAGATGGCTGCTGGCGGCCATGTTTTTTGGCTGAATGACCTCAAAATGACTCGTTCCAATCTACATGTCATTGCTAACATCCATGACAAATTTTATGATGATCAGACTAAAGGTACGACCTGTAGCCCGTGCTAAAGGATTTAGTCATACAAAGAGCAAAATCCAAGATGGCTGCTGCGGTCATGTTTTTTGGCCGAATGACCCCAAAATTAATCGTTCCCATCTACATGTCAATATTAACATCCATGATAAATTTTATGATGATCAGACGAACAGTACGACCTGGAGCCTGTGCTAATGGATTGAATTTTGAAATCAAAGATGGCCACTTGCGGCCATGTTTTTCATCCAAATGACCCCAAAATGACTCGTTCCCATCTACATTCCAATATCAACAGCCACGAAAAATTTCATGATGATCAGACTCAAGGTACGACCTGTAGTCCGTGCTAAAGGATTTAGTCATACAAAGAGTAAAATCCAAGATGGCTTCTGGTGGCCATGTTTTTTGGCCGAATGACCTCAAAATGACTTGTTCCCATCTACATGTCATTGTTAACATCCATGACAAATTTTATGATGATCAGACTAAAGGTACGACCTGTAGCCTGTGCTAATGGATTGAATTTTGAAATCAAAGATGGCCACTGGCGGCCATGTTTTTCATCCGAATCACCCCAAAATGATTCGTTCCCATCTACATTATAATTTCAACAGCCATAACAACATTTATGATGATCAGACTAAAAGTACGACCTGTAGCCCGTGCTAAATGATTTAGTCATACAAAGAGTAAAATCCAAGATGGCTTCTGGTGGCCATGTTTTTCGGCCGAATGACCCCAAAATGACTCGTTCTCATCTACATGTCATTATTAACATTCATGACAAATTTTATGATGATCAGACTAAAAGTACGACCTGTAGCCTGTGCTAAATGATTTAGTCATACAAAGAGTAAAATCCAAGATGGCTGAACGCGGCCATGTTTTTCGGCCGAATGACCCCAAAATGACTCGTTCCCATCTACATGTCATTGTTAACATCCATGACAAATTTTATGATGATCAGACTAAAGGTACGACCTGTAGCCTGTGATAAAGAATTTAGTCATACAAAGAGTAAAATCCAAGATGGCTGCTGGCGGCCATGTTTTTTGGCCGAATAACCCCAAAATTACTCGTTCCCATCTACATGTCATTGTTAACATCCATGACAAATTTAATGATGATCAGACGAACAGTACGACCTGTGGCCTGTGCTAATGGATTAAATTTTGAAATCAAAGATGGCTGCTGGTGGCCATGTTTTTTGTCCGAATGACCCCAAAACGACTCGTTCCCATCTACATTCTAATTTCAACAGCAATTACAAATTTTATGATGATCTGACCAAAGGTACGACCTGTAGCCCGTGTCAAAGGATTTAGTCATGCAAAGAGTAAAATCTAAGATGGCTGCCGGCGGCCATGTTTTTTGGCCAAATTACCTCAAAATTACTCGTTCCCATCTACATGTCAATATTAACATCCATGACAAATTTCATGACAATAAAACGAACGGTACAGCCTGTAGCCCGTGCTAATGGATTGAATTTTGAAATCCAAGATGGCCACTGGCGGCCATGTTTTTTTTCCGAATGACCCCAAAATGACTCGTTCCCATCTACATGTCAATGTCAACATCCATGACAAATTTCATAATAATCGGACCAAAGGTACGAACTGTAGCCCGTGCTAAAGGAAATTGTTGACGCATCACGCACACACACACGCATACACGCACACACGGACGACGGATACCAAGCCATGGCAATAGCTCAAACTTTACAAAGTAAAGTTGAGCTAATATTTGTAAAGTTTGAGCTAATAAAGATCAGACCAAAGGTATGACCTGTTGCCCACGCCAAAGGATTTAGTCATGCAAAGAGTAAAATGCTGGTGGCCATGTTTTTTGACCGAATGACCCCAAAACGACTCGATCCCATCTACATGTCATTGTTATCATTCATGTCAAATTTCATGATGATCAGACAAACAGTACGACCTGTAGCCCGCGCCAATGGATTGAATTTTGAAATCCAAGATGGCCACCGCAGCGGCCATGTTTTTTGGCCGAATGACCCCACAATGATTCGTTCCCATATACATGTCAATGTCAACGTTCATGACAAATTTTATAAAGATTAGACCAAAGGCAACCTATAGCCCGCGCCAAAGGATTTAGTCATGCAAAGAGTAAAATCCAAGATGGCTGCTGGCGGCCATGTTTTTTGGCCGAACGACTCCAAAATCACTCGTTCCCATCCACATGTCAGTGTAAACATCCATGACAAATTTGATAAACTTCCGACAAACACAACGACCTGTAGCCCGCGCCAAAGGATTTAGTCATGCAAAGAGTAAAATCCAAGATGGCTGCTGGCAGCCATGTTTTTTGGCCGAACGACCCCAAAATCACTCGTTCCCATCTACATGTCATTATTAACATCAATGACAAATTTCATGATGATCAGTCGAACAGTACGACCTGTAGCCCGCGCCAATGGATTGAATCTTGAAATCCAAGAAGGCTGCCAGCGGCCATGTTTTTTGGCCGAATGACCCCAAAATGACTCTTTCCCATCTGCATGTCAATGTCAACATTCATGACAAATTTCATAAAGATCAGACCAAAGGTACGACCTGTAGCCCGCGCCAAAGGATATAGTCATGCAAATAGTAAAATCCAAGATGGCTGCTGGCGGCCATGTTTTTCGGCGGAACGACCCCAAATCATTCGTTCCCATCTACATGTCATTGTTAACATCCATGACAAATTTCATGATGTTCCGATCAAAGCTACGACCTGTAGCTCGCGCCAAAGGATTTAATCATGCAAAGAGTAAAATCCAAGATGGCTGCTGGTGGCCATGTTTATTGGCTGAACGACCCCAAAATGACTCGTTCCCATCTACATGTCAATATTAACATCCATGACAAATTTCATGATGATCAGACGAACAGTACGACCTGTAGCCCGCGCCAATGGATTGAATTTTGAAATCTAAGATGGCTGCCAGCGGCCATGTTTTTTGGCCGAATGACCCCACAATGATTCGTTCCCATCTACATGTCAATGTCAACATTCATGACAAATTTCATAAAGATTAGACCAAAGGTACAACCTGTGGCCCGCGCCAAAGGATTTAGTCATGCAAAGAGTAAAATCCAACATGGCTGCTGGCGGCCATGTTTTTTGGCCGAACGACACCAGAATCACTCGTTCCCATCTACATGTCATTATTAACATCAATGACAAATTTCATGATGATCAATCGAACAGTACGACCTGTAGCCCGCGCCAATGGATTGAATCTTGAAATCCAAGATGGCTGCCAGCGGCCATGTTTTTTGGCCGAATGACCCCAAAATGACTCGTTCCCATCTGCATGTCAATGTCAACATTCATGACAAATTTCATAAAGATCAGACCAAAGTTACGACCTGTAGCCCGGGCCAAAGGATTTAGTCATGCAAATAGTAAAATCCAAGATGGCTGCTGGCGGCCATGTTTTTCGGCCGAACGAACCCAAAATCACTCGTTCCCATCTACATGTCATTGTTAACATCCATTACTAATTTTATGATGATCGGACTAAAGGTACGACCTGTATCCCGTGCTAAAGGATTTAGTCATACAAAGAGTAAAATCAAAGATGCCTGCTGGCGGCCATGTTTTTTGGCCGAATGACCCCAAAATGACTCGTTCCCATCTACATGTCAATATTAACATCCATGACAAATTTCATGACGATCAGACAAACAGTACGACCTGTAGCCCGTGCTAATGGATTGAATTTTTAAATGCAAGATGGCCACTGGCAGCCATGTTTTTTGTCCGAATGACACCAAAATGACTCGTTCCCATCTGCATTCCAGTTTCAACAGCCATGACAAATTTTATGATGATCGGACTAAAGGTACGACCTGTAGCCCGTGCTAAAGGATTTAGTCATACAAAGAGTAAAATCCAAGATGGCTGCTGGCGGCCATGTTATTTGCCCGAATAACCCAAAAATGACTCGTTCCCATCTACATGTCATTGTTAACATCCATTACTAATTTTATGATGATTGGACCAAAGGTACGACCTGTAGCCCGTGCTAAAGGATTTAGTCATACAAAGAGTAAAATCAAAGATGCCTGCTGGCGGCCATGTTTTTTGACCGAATGACCCCAAAATGACTCGTTCCCATCTACATGTCATTAATATGATTACGTCAGTACGTATGGACAACCCAAAACACGTACGTCCATCTATAAAATGATAAATGTATGTTTCATAGCCTGAGCGCCTGTATTTCTGGCCAACTTGCGATATATACGATCACGCCAGTACGTATATATGGACCGTAGGACGGCGACATTTCACTCCATCTACATCTACAGTATACCCCATACCCTCAATGAACTGAGGATTATTAGGGGGCGCATGAATAAAATATAATTACATGGGTAAAAGAATTTTTGTTTTTTGTTTTTTTGTTTGTTATTAAAATCAAGAGCATTTGGAATTTATGTACCATTATTTTGACGCTGGTGGTGGTTTTGTGGAGGAGCCCTGCTTGCTCTTACCGGGTTCATATAAGTGACTGTGGAGGGCATCCTTAAACAATGATGTGTCTTGAATATTTGCAGTATCGGTTGGGATTTTGTTCCAGAGAGAAATTGTTCGGGGATAGAAGGAAGTGCTGAGGTATTTCGGTCGATAGAAGGGGCGGGGAAGTTTGTGGTCTCGTGTGGGTGTTAGTGGAGCAGAGTCAGTGATGTTTACATGATTATATCTGATTTTATGGAAGAGGATAACAGAGGAGAAGTCTCTTCTACTGCTAAGAGTAGCTAGGCCATTTAAGAACGTTTAACATGTTTGTGGGGCTGCTTGGGTAGTTGTAAATATTGAAGATATATCTGACTGCTCGGTGTTGAACCATTTCAATTTTTGAAATTAAATTAAATAATTCAAAAATATGTCCAAAGGTTCGCTATTCCCAAAGTTTCATTATACCGAAGTTTCGCCATTCCCAAGGTTCTCTATATTCCTCGATATTCAGAAGGTTTTTATAACTTGTTATTTTGAAGTTCATTCTATATTCTAAAGTTTTGAGAGGGTTCTTTATCATAAGACTCTTTTTATGAAGGAAATAACTTAAAGGTACTCAATCCGATAAGACGCTGCTAAATTACTCTTTCTTTGGTTTCGGTGGGGGGGGGGGGATATTTGATTAGTGTCGAGGAACCCACCAATCAAAGCTCAGAGTAATTAGATATCGATCTTTGCATTTTGCTATTTTTATTGTTTCTGGGCCTGATCGTGCCAGAAGGACGAGATCAAACGGGCGGTCTTCCAGATAAAGATGGATAACTGTAAAATCGTGGTAATAATAACTACTTGGTATAAATACGCCCAGAATAGCAAACCTTATGAACATATGTGAATATTTAGGTACAAATAAACCTATTTGCAGCACCAGATATAGAGGAATGTGGGCCACAGTTAGACATGGGTCAGAGTGAGATATTGCCTCTAACATTTCTCTAATTTCCAGACCAATATCCATGGTGCCAGTCAAGCGATATTAGCCATATAGCACATTTTACTATATTTCTTCAAAATGCAATCACCAGGTGAAGGTTGAATCTGGCCAAGCGACCAATTTTCAAGGCAAAATTATTTTATTTTATTTTTGCAATTTTAAAGGTACTCAATCCGAATTAACCCTCGCATATTATTATTTCCTTGACTTCGGAGGTGAACAATATTTGATTCAAGTCGAGGAACCCACAAAATCAAAGCTCAGAGTGATCAGATACCGATTTTTAAAATCTATCATTTTAATTTTAGGTGGCCCAGCATTGGCCAGTAAACAGCAGACGAGAATACTTTTTCTGACCAAATTGCAGATGAATAAGGATAATTCTAAAATCAACTGTTTTTTTGTGTGTGTGTCAGATGTTTGACAAATCAGCAATATTCGTTGAGCAAAAAGTTGATAAATTACAAGTTTTTGTCAATTTTATGCTATAATTGACTGCAGTTTTTTTGGAGCAATTAATCGATTCTGTCAACTGAAGCGGCATTTCAAAAAATCTTCTTGTTGTTGGAATCTGATGATATGGGGACTATTGATTCGGATTGAGGACCTTTAAGGGAAAAATATCTTTATTGGATAAATTTACATATAATACTGAATACATTTTTATGAAAACGGGTTACGTGGATGGGGCACAATGACTCAATGAGACATAAGTTATGGCCTGTGGTAGGATCCAACTTCAGTAGATGATAGGCACTTCAAAAATGAATGAGATAATTTGCCAAATGACTTTTGTTTTGGGGCTGGAGTGGATAAATATTTTAGATCAAACAAACTGATGTCATTGTGCAATATTGATATGTTTGGTGCATTTCCTATATGGTTACTACTTAGGGGTGACCCCTTCTGTGAAGTAGATGATAAGAAACAAGTATTAAGGGTGGTCCCAGCTCGAGATTGCATGCTTGTTCGTGACTTTTGTGAGCTTTTATCGTACTCTCAGATGTCTAATCATTGTGATGGTCAACAATAGTGATAGCGGAGACCTAGACTGAAATTAACAATATTGATGGAAATTTAATTCTATTTAATTCTATTACAATTTAATTCTATATATGTCTCTTTGCCAAAAAACTTAATGATCGTTGAGAATTTTATCTAAAATTACTAATCATGCGACACATGCTGACACTATTGGTTAATAGGCATCTGATAGTATATGAACATTTTAATAATTGCCCGGGAGGAATGGCATTATTCTTGACAGGCATAGATACATAGATGTTCATGCCATGGTCTGAGAAAATGCTACTAGATTAAACATTTATATGGTTGCCTCATTACTACATTAGTCATGTACATGTATAACTAGAAGGTCGTGACAGTTCAACTAAGTTGGCCTGGAATTATTATGTTTAGCATACATATTATTCCAATCCCAATGTGTCAAGTCGACAATAGCAAGTACGCAGGGCTATATTTAATAATTTTTCCACAAATAGCCACTAGTTAATATATATATGCTAGCCATGCTGATCAAGCTCCCGCTTTATGCTTACGGTTTAAATCGAGAACACAGTGTTAAAATCATGAATTATTTAATATGTGAGAATGCTAAAACTAATCACCGTGCACTATAATTATTAAATTTAACTTGATGTGTCCATCACAGGAAACAGAATTCATACACACAGATGGGAAGTTGGCCCGGAAGCATATCCTCTCACCAGTCACTGCATGGACTATGCAGTGTGCCGAGACCAAGTGGGATTGGGAGATGTTCTTCTTTTCCTTCACTCAACAAGAAGATAAATGACTCACTTTGTTAGTCACCAATTCACTGGGCTTCACATGTTTGTTACATCTGTGTATCGAGTCTGTTGACTGTAGATGGCTAGAATTGTATTTTGACCTGAGTCACATTCACAGTGAGTGTGTGATGCTGATGAAGTCGTTGATAACTAAATTTAGTAATCTGTAATCACTAAATTGACTAATACAATCCTAATATTATTAGATTAGTAAGCCACATGAACGCTTTCACCGATTATTGCGTCCACAACTGGCACAAGTTCCAGCTACGCGCTACGTTCAACGGTTCATGACTGAACTATACTGTGTATAGTAAATCAGTCAGCTCTAAAATGTCCATTTTCTGATTTCCTTGACCCAAGTTGAGGTTTGACATGACAGTGTTAGATATTAACAATTAAATTTACTATTTAGAGAAGTAGTTAGTAGATTGAACGATTTGCCGCTTGCAGTTGAAACTCTAAGTCTAACAACTAAACCAGTCCAGGTGAAAACAGACTTAAAATTGAACAATAACAGAACAAGTCAAATCGCCGTGGTGAGCAGTCTGCACAGACCAGTCCACATTCCATTCCAGTGACCTTCATTTTCATATTTTTTTCAGTCACAGATTCGTCATTGAGTTTCTTTCCGACTGACTGATTTTCACTCTGAACACAGTTCACTTCAACTTCAAAACAACTTAACAAGTTGTTGTTGTTGACATGTTGTTGTTATTCTTCTTCTTCTTTTGACTGCTTTGACTCTAAAGTCATTTCAGTAATTGGCTCGTAGTGCTATCTTCGCTTGTGGTTTCTCGTTTGTTCTCAACGCTTATGTGCTGTGATACCGTTGTACATTTAAAATACGAGCGATAACAATAACAAGCAATTCCATTTCAAATTTCGCAAACAAGAGAGCGCCACCATTTTGTAACGAAATTACGTCATCATTTCCAACGTTGCTATGGCCTGCCAGGGGACGTAATATTCTAACTGTAACGGTACGGAATCTGGCGAGGTTTGCCGAATGCTATGCGCCCGCGTCAGCTAAATCCACATTAAGCATTTAATTTTGAATAAGGTTGATTTTGTTTTTCAAATTTAATAGTGTTGCTATAGGGAGGCTGGTCGAAGAAGAAAAATAAATTCGTTTTATTAATTTGACAATTCTATTCCAACATGGCGGCCACCATAGGGCCCCATAGGTCTGAATCGCCCGGATGTAAAAACAATTTTTTCATGTTGATAGGGTATAGAAATTACTGACGTCACAACTATACTTGCGTCGCTTATGTTACTGTAAAACAACCCTTTGGGTTGTGATTAACATTCTTGACAAATTTTATGATGATTAGCCCGTGCTAAAGAATTTAGTCATACAAAGAGTAAAATCCAAGATGGCTGCTGGCGGCCATGTTTTTGGGCCAAATGAACCCAAAATGACTCGTTCCCATCTACATGTCAATATTAACATCCATGACAAATTTCATGACGATCAGACAAACAGTACGACCTGTAGCCCGTGCTAATGGATTGAATTTTTAAATGCAAGATGGCCACTGGCGGCCATGTTTTTTGTCCGAATGACCCCAAAATGACTCGTTCCCATCTGCATTCCAATTTCAACAGCCATGACAAATTTTATGATGATCGGACCAAAGGTACGACCTGTAGCCCGTGCTAAAGGATTTAGTCATACAAAGAGTAAAATCCAAGATGGCTGCTGGCGGCCATGTTATTTGCCCGAATAACCCAAAAATGACTCGTTCCCATCTACATGTCATTGTTAACATCCATTACTAATTTTATGATGATCGGACTAAAGGTACGACCTGTAGCCCGTGCTAAAGGATTTAGTCATACAAAGAGTAAAATCCAAGATGGCTGCTGGCGGCCATGCTATTTGCCCGAATAAGCCAAAAATGACTCGTTTCCCATCTACATGTCATTGTTAACATCCATTACTAATTTTATGATGATCGGACTAAAGGTACGACCTGTAGCCCGTGCTAAAGAATTTAGTCATACAAAGAGTAAAATCCAAGATGGCTGCTGGCGGCCATGTTATTTGCCCGAATAACCCAAAAATGACTCGTTCCCATCTACATGTCATTGTTAACATCCATTACTAATTTTATGATGATCGGACTAAAGGTACGACCTGTAGCCCGTGCTAAAGGATTTAGTCATACAAAGAGTAAAATCAAAGATGCCTGCTGGCGGCCATGTTTTTTGGCCGAATGACCCCAAAATGACTCGTTCCCATCTACATGTCATTATTAACATTCTTGACAAATTTTATGATGATCAG
Organism: Siphonodentalium dalli; assembly: GCA_032622095.1. Lineage (NCBI taxonomy): Eukaryota > Metazoa > Mollusca > Scaphopoda > Gadilida > Siphonodentaliidae > Siphonodentalium > Siphonodentalium dalli. Next base: position 2,241,233 of record CP136063.1, on the reverse strand, counting down.
ACTAAAAGTACGATCTGTAGCCCGTGCTTAAGAATTTAGTCATACAAAGAGTAAAATCCAAGATGGCTGCTGGCGGCCATGTTTTTGGGCCAAATGACCCCAAAATGACTCGTTCCCATCTACATGTCAATATTAACATCCATGACAAATTTCATGACGATCAGACAAACAGTACGACCTGTAGCCCGTGCTAATGGATTGAATTTTTAAATGCAAGATGGCCACTGGCAGCCATGTTTTTTGTCCGAATGACACCAAAATGACTCGTTCCCATCTGCATTCCAGTTTCAACAGCCATGACAAATTTTATGATGATCGGACTAAAGGTACGACCTGTAGCCCGTGCTAAAGGATTTAGTCATACAAAGAGTAAAATCCAAGATGGCTGCTGGCGGCCATGTTATTTGCCCGAATAACCCAAAAATGACTCGTTCCCATCTACATGTCATTGTTAACATCCATTAATAATTTTATGATGATTGGACTAAAGGTACGACCTGTAGCCCGTGCTAAAGGATTTAGTCATACAAAGAGTAAAATCAAAGATGCCTGCTGGCGGCCATGTTTTTTGACCGAATGACCCCAAAATGACTCGTTCCCATCTACATGTCATTATTAACATTCTTGACAAATTTTATGATGATCAGACTAAAAGTACGATCTGTAGCCCGTGCTAAAGAATTTAGTCATACAAAGAGTAAAATCCAAGATGGCTGCTGGCGGCCATGTTTTTGGGCCAAATGAACCCAAAATGACTCGTTCCCATCTACATGTCAATATTAACATCCATGACAAATTTCATGACGATCAGACAAACAGTACGACCTGTAGCCCGTGCTAATGGATTGAATTTTTAAATGCAAGATGGCCACTGGCGGCCATGTTTTTTGTCCGAATGACCCCAAAATGACTCGTTCCCATCTGCATTCCAATTTCAACAGCCATGACAAATTTTATGATGATCGGACCAAAGGTACGACCTGTAGCCCGTGCTAAAGGATTTAGTCATACAAAGAGTAAAATCCAAGATGGCTGCTGGCGGCCATGTTATTTGCCCGAATAACCCAAAAATGACTCGTTCCCATCTACATGTCATTGTTAACATCCATTACTAATTTTATGATGATCGGACTAAAGGTACGACCTGTAGCCCGTGCTAAAGGATTTAGTCATACAAAGAGTAAAATCCAAGATGGCTGCTGGCGGCCATGCTATTTGCCCGAATAAGCCAAAAATGACTCGTTTCCCATCTACATGTCATTGTTAACATCCATTACTAATTTTATGATGATCGGACTAAAGGTACGACCTGTAGCCCGTGCTAAAGAATTTAGTCATACAAAGAGTAAAATCCAAGATGGCTGCTGGCGGCCATGTTATTTGCCCGAATAACCCAAAAATGACTCGTTCCCATCTACATGTCATTGTTAACATCCATTACTAATTTTATGATGATCGGACTAAAGGTACGACCTGTAGCCCGTGCTAAAGGATTTAGTCATACAAAGAGTAAAATCAAAGATGCCTGCTGGCGGCCATGTTTTTTGGCCGAATGACCCCAAAATGACTCGTTCCCATCTACATGTCATTATTAACATTCTTGACAAATTTTATGATGATCAGACTAAAAGTACGATCTGTAGCCCGTGCTAAAGAATTTAGTCATACAAAGAGTAAAATCCAAGATGGCTGCTGGCGGCCATGTTTTTGGGCCAAATGACCCCAAAATGACTCGTTCCCATCTACATGTCAATATTAACATCCATGACAAATTTCATGACGATCAGACAAACAGTACGACCTGTAGCCCGTGCTAATGGATTGAATTTTTAAATGCAAGATGGCCACTGGCAGCCATGTTTTTTGTCCGAATGACACCAAAATGACTCGTTCCCATCTGCATTCCAGTTTCAACAGCCATGACAAATTTTATGATGATCGGACTAAAGGTACGACCTGTAGCCCGTGCTAAAGGATTTAGTCATACAAAGAGTAAAATCCAAGATGGCTGCTGGCGGCCATGTTATTTGCCCGAATAACCCAAAAATGACTCGTTCCCATCTACATGTCATTGTTAACATCCATTAATAATTTTATGATGATTGGACTAAAGGTACGACCTGTAGCCCGTGCTAAAGGATTTAGTCATACAAAGAGTAAAATCAAAGATGCCTGCTGGCGGCCATGTTTTTTGACCGAATGACCCCAAAATGACTCGTTCCCATCTACATGTCATTATTAACATTCTTGACAAATTTTATGATGATCAGACTAAAAGTACGATCTGTAGCCCGTGCTAAAGAATTTAGTCATACAAAGAGTAAAATCCAAGATGGCTGCTGGCGGCCATGTTTTTGGGCCAAATGAACCCAAAATGACTCGTTCCCATCTACATGTCAATATTAACATCCATGACAAATTTCATGACGATCAGACAAACAGTACGACCTGTAGCCCGTGCTAATGGATTGAATTTTTAAATGCAAGATGGCCACTGGCGGCCATGTTTTTTGTCCGAATGACCCCAAAATGACTCGTTCCCATCTGCATTCCAATTTCAACAGCCATGACAAATTTTATGATGATCGGACCAAAGGTACGACCTGTAGCCCGTGCTAAAGGATTTAGTCATACAAAGAGTAAAATCCAAGATGGCTGCTGGCGGCCATGTTATTTGCCCGAATAACCCAAAAATGACTCGTTCCCATCTACATGTCATTGTTAACATCCATTACTAATTTTATGATGATCGGACTAAAGGTACGACCTGTAGCCCGTGCTAAAGGATTTAGTCATACAAAGAGTAAAATCCAAGATGGCTGCTGGCGGCCATGTTTTTGGGCCAAATGACCCCAAAATGACTCGTTCCCATCTACATGTCAATATTAACATCCATGACAAATTTCATGACGATCAGACAAACAGTACGACCTGTAGCCCGTGCTAATGGATTGAATTTTTAAATGCAAGATGGCCACTGGCGGCCATGTTTTTTGTCCGAATGACCCCAAAATGACTCGTTCCCATCTGCATTCCAATTTCAACAGCCATGACAAATTTTATGATGATCGGACTAAAGGTACGACCTGTAGCCCGTGCTAAAGGATTTAGTCATACAAAGAGTAAAATCCAAGATGGCTGCTGGATGGCTGCTGGCGGCCATGTTTTTTTGCCCGAATAACCCAAAAATGACTCGTTCCCATCTACATGTCATTGTTAACATCCATGACAAATTTTATGATGGTCTGACTAAAGGTACGACCTGTAGCCCGTGCTAAAGGATTTAGTCATACAAAGAGTAAAATCCAAGATGGCTGCTGGCGGCCATGTTTTTTGGCCGAATGACCCCAAAATGACCTGTTCCCATCTACATGTCATTATTAACATTCATGACAAATTTTAAGATGATCAGACTAAAGGTACGACCTGTAGCCCGTGCTAAAGGATTTAGTCATACAAAGAGTAAAATCCAAGATGGCTGCTGGCGACCATGTTTTTAGGCCGAATGACCCCAAAATTACTCGTTCCCATCTACATGTCATTGTTAACATCCATGACAAATTTTATGATGATAATAAGACTAAAGGTACGACCTGCAGCCCGTGCTAAAGAATTTAGTCATACAAAGAGTAAAATCCAAGATGGCTGCTGGCGGCCATGTTTTTTGCCCGAATAACCCAAAAATGACTCGTTCCCATCTACATGTCATTGTTAACATCCATTACTAATTTTATGATGATCGGACTAAAGGTACGACCTGTAGCCCGTGCTAAAGGATTTAGTCATACAAAGAGTAAAATCAAAGATGCCTGCTGGCGGCCATGTTTTTTGGCCGAATGACCCCAAAATGACTCGTTCCCATCTACATGTCAATATTAACATCCATGACAAATTTTATGACGATCAGACAAACAGTACGACCTGTAGCCCGTGCTAATGGATTGAATTTTTAAATGCAAGATGGCCACTGGCGGCCATGTTTTTTGTCCGAATGACCCCAAAATGACTCGTTCCCATCTGCATTCCAATTTCAACAGCCATGACAAATTTTATGATGATCGGACCAAAGGTACGACCTGTAGCCCGTGCTAAAGGATTTAGTCATACAAAGAGTAAAATCCAAGATGGCTGCTGGCGGCCATGTTATTTGCCCGAATAACCCAAAAATGACTCGTTCCCATCTACATGTCATTGTTAACATCCATTACTAATTTTATGATGATTGGACTAAAGGTACGACCTGTAGCCCGTGCTAAAGGATTTAGTCATACAAAGAGTAAAATCAAAGATGCCTGCTGGCGGCCATGTTTTTTGACCGAATGACCCCAAAATGACTCGTTCCCATCTACATGTCAATATTAACATCCATGACAAATTTCATGACGATCAGACAAACAGTACGACCTGTAGCCCGTGCTAATGGATTGAATTTTTAAATGCAAGATTGCCACTGGCGGCCATGTTTTTTGTCCGAATGACACCAAAATGACTCGTTCCCATCTGCATTCCAGTTTCAACACCCATGACAAATTTTATGATGATCGGACTAAAGGTACGACCTGTAGCCCGTGCTAAAGGATTTAGTCATACAAAGAGTAAAATCCAAGATGGCTGCTGGCGGCCATGTTTTTGGGCCGAATGACCCCAAAATGACTCGTTCCCATCTACATGTCAATATTAACATCCATGACAAATTTCATAATGATCAGACGAACAGTGCGACCTGTGGCCCGTGCTAATGGATTGAATTTTGAAAACAAAGATGGCCACTGGCGGCCATGTTTTTTGTCCGAATGACCCCAAAATGACTCGTTCCCATCTACATTCCAATTTCAACAGCCATGACAAATTTCAGGATTATCAGACTAAAGGTACGACCTGTCATACAAAGAGTAAAATCCAAGATGGCTGCTGGCGGCCATGTTTTTTGCCCGAATAACCCAAAAATGACTCGTTCCCATCTACATGTCATTGTTAACATCCATGACAAATTTTATGATGGTCTGACTAAAGGTACGACCTGTAGCCTGTGCTAAAGGATTTAGTCATACAAAGAGTAAAATCCAAGATGGCTGCTGGCGGCCATGTTTTTTGGCCGAATGACCCCAAAATTACTCGTTCCCATCTTCATGTCAATATTAACATCCATGACAAATTTCATGACGATCAGACGAACAGTACGGCCTGTAGCCCGTGCTAATGGATTGAATTTTGAAATCTAAGATGTTTTTTTTCCGTTTGACCCCAAAATGAATCATTCCGGTACAAATGTTGATGTCAGCAGCTATGACAAATTTCATAATGATCCGCTCAAAGGTACGACCTGTAGCCTCTATTGTTGACGCCTTACGCACACACGGACGACGGACTACAAAGCCATGGCAATAGCTCAAACTTTACAAAGTAAAGTTGAGCTAATAAACATGAATGCACATTTATTATTTTCTTGGGAAATTTCCCCCCTGCACAGTGCTTATTTGGGTCTGCAAGTTTATTAATTTTGAGGCTATGAAAATTTAAATCAGCACAAACTCAAGATTTCTATATGATTCTGATACCAAATTGATGAGCTTATAACTTTATGCATGTTCATGTTCAAGTATATGGCATACATGTGAACATTTAAATATTGAATAAAACGCCACATAACACATATTATGTTGATTCCTATGCTTGACTTACAGTTAATATAAAAAATAATTTGTTAACAATAGTTGATGTTTTGCTCCGAGTTTCCCCTGTGCTGTTATTTGGGACTGCACTAGCTGTTATTAACTTTCAATGGAATTTTCCCCCTGCACTATTATTTGGGCCTGCACTTTTATTTGGAGACCGAGAGTACCGGTAGGAGCACTATCAACAGACATGGTGAGTGTGTATCTGTATACATCTCATATATATTTTGAAGACCTGTTTGTCTGTATGTTTGTTTGTCATTTATACAAATCTACGATTCTCGACCGATCGGGACGAAACTTGGTACGTGTGTGTAGTTTGACCAGGCGGTGGACGTTGTCGTATTGGCGAGCCTGTGTGGCGCCCGCTTCGCGCATGCGCAGACGAGATCTCGGAAACAGGTGGAGCTATCGACTTGAAATTTGCTATGTGAATGTATCTTGCCCCGGATACGAATTTTATCGGGTCGCCGAGCCCGTGCAACACCAGCTTCGCACATGCGCAGACCAGATCTCGGAAACGGGTGGAGCTATCGACTTGAAATTCGGTATGTGAATGTATCTTGCCCCGGATACGAATTATATCGGGTCGCCGAGCCCGTGCGACGCCAGCTTCGCGCATGCGCAGACGAGATCTCGGAAACGGGTGGAGCTATCGACTTGAAATTTGCTATGTGAATGTATCTTGCCCCGGATACAAATTTTATTAGGTCGCCGAGCCCGTGCGACGCCAGCTTCGCGCATGCGCAGACGAGATCTCGGAAACGGGTGGAGCTATCGACTTGAAATTTGGTATGTGAATGTATCTTGCCCCGGATACAAATTTTATCGGGTCGCCGAGCCCGTGCGACGCCAGATTCGCGCATGCGCAGACCATATCTCAGAAACGGGTGGAGCTATCGACTTGAAATTTGGTTTTTTAATAGCGTCGGGCTCATCGGCTAGTGTATAATATACATGTATAGAGGTTATCACCACATATGTTAGGGGTACAGCTACTATTTACAAAAACAGTTGGGCGTACTGGCTACCTCCAGACATTGGGATGTATTCATCACAATACAAGTACGGTATAATGGCGGTATTATGGGTAAAATTCTTATAAAAAGTTAGTGACATCAATTTCGTACCAAGATTATAGCCAAATTTATGAAAATGTGGTATGTGAATAATAAAAAACATAGACTTAAGCATGAAGTTGGTTTGATCTTTCATCAATCTTAATGTATATTTCCAGTGTGTTTATCAAGTAATACTTTCCCCACAACACAAGTTGGCATTTTATGTCACTTCGGTCGAGGTAATTCAATATTTCTGAAGCTGGATAAAAAATATCAAAATCAAATAAATAAAAACAATTTCCCAACCTACCTACCCTAATTTTTTCGCTCTGTTAGCGGAAACATACAATCTTTTTTTTTTGCCTTATCAAGGCGCTATAAACAAAATAATCGGTGACTCGAAAATTAAGTGTAAAGACAATACAAAACTAGAGGTGTGACTGTCCCAATGGGACTACGGATACCCCCCTGTTTTTAAAATACTAAGATGTTTCACATGTCAGTAAATATTAGTTAAAATAATAAAATAACAGTTCCCATTGCAGGTGTACAACCATAACCCTAATCTTAAACCTATTGACCGAAAAATGTAGGAATAAAAGCTTGGACAAAATTATGTATGTTGCGAAAAAAATTCTAAGTCAAAAAAGGGGAATAACTCCACACACAAAATGTCGGACAGACGTCATAATCGCAGGTGCACAGGTTCCCATGGTACTAAATATCAGTGCCAAGATTAAAAAACATTGACTGAAAAATGTAGGAATAAAAGCTCGGACAAAATTAGGCATGTTGCAAAAAAGTTTCTAAGTCGAAAAAGGGGGATAACTTCCCCAAAAAATGTCGGACAGACGTCATAATCGCAGGTGCACAAGTTCCCATGGTACTAAATATCTGTGCCACGTTTTAAAAAAATTGACCGAAAAATGTAGGAATAAAAGCTCGGACAAAAGTATACATGTTGTGAAAGTTTTCTAAGTCGAAAAAGGGGATATAACTCCACCAAAAAAGGTCTGACAGACGTCATAATCGCAGGTGGTTGATGTCTGTGCCAAGTTTCACGGAAATTGATAAAAAAAACGACTGAGAAAAACTCCAGACAAATTTGTGTCCATGGACGGACAACGGACGGACGGACGGACGAGCTGACTCCAGTATACCCCCCTAACTGCGGGGGGTATAATTATAATTGCCGTTAGGTTCATCTCATACCCATCTTATCTATTCAGCGATAGTCTACTACGCAGTATGTTATGGCGCTCCAGTATTCATTAAGCGGTATAGCCCCACTGTTATAATCCGTCTTTAGCTGGCGTATTCTTGCCTCTATAAGATTATTGAGATATAATGTCATACATAATGACATTAAATCATATAGAAACATAGCAATTGTGTGGGCTGCGTGACATGAATATGTATTGAGAAATAAAGTAATATGTAATGACATTAAATCTCAAGGAAACTCTGAGAAAAAAAAATACATTTATTGTTTTAATGTTTTAAGTTATTTCCTTCATAAAAAGAGTCATTGTGATAAAGAACCCTCTCAATACTTTAGAATATAGAATTAACCTTTAAAATAACAAAAACCTTTGGAACAGCTAACCTTCAGAATAGAGAACCTTCGGAATAGTGAACCTTCGGAATAGTGAACCTTCGGAATAGTGAACCTTCGGAATAGCGAACCTTTGGAAAAGAGAACCTTCGGAATAGTGAACCTTCGGAATAGCGAACCTTTGGAAAAGAGAACCTTCGGAATAGTGAACCTTCGGAATAGCGAACATACGGAATAGATACATGTCCCCCCAAATTAAGTGCTAAACATATGTCAGGTGACACAATCGATACACAATGGGATTCTCTTCAAAACTAACTATAGTCTGTTTTCAAAAAAGTATGTGACAATTCCACACGCTTTCAATGGCCCCCACGATGCGTGTTCATGGGGAACATTGATTGACTGGACAGATATTTAACAAATTTCTCGTCCGCGAGAACAGCGATGAGGACGTTTACCTGCGCAAATTTGAGTTTTGGTGGCAGATGGCGGGTGGGGGCCTTAGAATGACAAGCCTGCTGACTGACAGTTTATAACTGTGTTCAGTCTAGATGTAAAGTAGTCATTGTAATTTTGTAGTTATCACGAATACAGGAGAAGTCGGCCCCGCATGAAGTCGGCCCCATACGAAGACGACCTGGGTGTAATATGGGCCACATATATCAACGATTAATTGACTAACCGTCGATTAGTCGATTATGAAAACTCATAGTCGTGGCAACCTTAGAAAACATGAATTTTCAGATCTGTGAGCCGATGTATACCTATTTTACATTAAGGGCCGTGGCAATAACATAACATAATGTATGGACCCAGTCATTTAATAGCGTCCGCTCTCCCGCGGTGAAGCCGCGGAAGTGAAGCGACCCTGGGTATACGTATGCGAATATGAGATATACTAATCGACTTTTTCAGCCCACTCTAAAAATAGATTAAATTTAAATTACCTGAAGTAGAATAATTTATTCATAATTCAAAGGTCAGCGGAGTCCAAACATGATTGTTGGCGACGGCCGCCATTTTGTATAGATTAATGCCACCTCGAAATGTGTAATTGGGCAAAATGCTCCAGGGCAAACAAAAAAAACTTTGATATAGCAACTGTTAGCTATACTTCATCAAATGTAGGAACATCATGCTCCTAAAGCCAAATATATTTTCAAAAAGTGAATGTAAATTGAACAAAAGCTCTGGTTAACAAAAAAGTTAAATTGCATGAAAAAGTTTTGTTTACATATTTCATAAAATTATTAAAAATATTTACACCGAAAGAGGAATCTAGCGACCTTGCTGGCCGTTTACATATTATCTTCAATTTTCTAACGGTATTTCCGCCTAAAAGATTGATGAAATATTCTCAAAGTTCAAGGCCGACAAACGGAAACTTTAAGTTCCGATTGAAAGATCGCAGAGTCATTTTAAGATTGCTTCTTGGAAAACCATGCAGTAAAGGCGTCATGACATCAAGACGTACATCATGATGTCACTACCTACACCTGTGCGCAAAATTCCAGACAGGACTGCGTCGATGGCCAGGCAGCTGAGACTCGTATTACATGGCAGGCTAAATATCCACATTTACATTATATGTGATTATTTACATACATTGTATATATCATTTTCTTGTGTCCCATTATAAGGGTGGATACACACATGCATGTAATTTCTGTATGTTAAATACATGTATTTTACATGGCCACACAAATAATTGACAACATTAATCACCTGCGCGCGAGCGGTTCATTGTTAACAGGCCAGACAAGTGAGTAGTGCTAAGCGAAGTCAAATTGTCTTCTATCAGTACATTTAAGGCCAGTCCAAAACATGTCTTCTCTTACGGATGCGGACATTTAATAGTCAAGTCTGTGTGATATCTGGCATTTTATTAATGTACGAACACCAGAAGCCATACGTCTGGCATATACAGGCTTGATGCAGAACATTTTCAACCATGATGCTTGTTTGGATGGGGTCTCGAAAGCTTCAAATCGCTAAGGGACTTAGTTGAATGTATCGGTCGGAATAATCTGGGCAAGAAGGTACAATATGATATGTTTTACTTAAATAGCTCAGTTAGCCACCCCGCCTGGTAGCTTTCGGGGTCATATATAGCCCGTGCATGCGTCGGGGAAATCCTGATCCACCACTGCTATAAACAAGACAGTCAATGACTGTGGGGTCGCTCACCAGACTGCAAAGACTGATAAGACTGGGACTCTGGAGACCAAAACAGTCAGCACTTTTCATAATCACTTTAAAAGAAGTAGATTTAAACAGGATATGTGGCTAGAGAGACTAAGTATGTAGATTGGTGAAAATCCACCTTGAAATTGCCAACTGTACACTACTGATCACCCTCCCCCCCCCCCCCCCCCCCCCCCCCCCCCCCCCCCCCCCCCCCCCCCCCCCCCCCCTCCTCCAGCTCAACAAGTCCCCTGCTGACCGGGCACCAGATTCCCAAGTCTTAGGTTGGAATTTCACAACCGACACCTCAAACTTTCTCAATTGTTGGAAATTTCCAATCTCACAAGCGCCTTTTTCTAAAACCATTTAGACATGTTTTAAAGCCCAATTATCCATGGACCCAAAACACAATACATGTATGTCAGACCAATCAGTCAGGTGGTTCCAAGGTAGATGTTTTATGAATTTGGTATTTCAATGATTTTATTAGACACAAAAGTGTTAACTCCCCATAGCCTGCCATTTCTTGACAGGTTGACCTCATTGTAACAAATCTGAATCTCAGTCACTAAAGGATCCTCCCGATTCCTCCATACTATATGTAAGCTACTAGTAAATACCCCATCTGAATACATTAGAATCCCAGACACCAAAAGAACCCTTCATACATATCATAAATATCAGTAAAATAGACCTGATGGTCCTTGTGAAGGAAGCATATTAAGAGGGAAACTGTCCTTCGCTTGGCCCCTATTTGACCAGGTGACCCCATTTAAAAATAAAATCTGAATTGCAATCAAGGAAGAACATTCCATTCTATATAAGCCAAATAGTTCTTGCAAAACATATTTTAAGAATTACTATGCAGTGAAATAGTTAAGTCTCTGGCTCTGCCCTTATTTGACTTTGTGATCCCATTTTCACAAATCTGATAAGGATAAGATTTAAGTTCCCCAGTTGAAGTTGGTGATATTCACCCATTGGGCACCTCATTTATGAATTTTATCTTCTGCAAGTTAGGGGATATAGAAACTTCCTAGAAGGGAAATTTAACTAACAACAATGTAAATTTGATACTGTAGATACTTCCCAGAAGATGAGGCCTAAGCAGAATGAGGTCTCCAGAAGGTGAATTTGGTGATGCTAGCCCACTGTGTGGGATAGCATCACAAAAAGCGTGTCTGTTCCTACATTGTGCATGCCTGGCCTCAAGCAACACAATGTATTATACAATCAAGCCTTGAATTAGTGTGAAAGTGTGTCTGTCATTTGCAGAATGAGGTATCCAGAGGGTGAATTTAGTGATGCTATCCCGCACAGTGGGCTAGCATCACTAAATTCACCCTCTGGGGACCTCATTCTGCTAGGGCCCCCCAACTGCTATGGCAGACCTAGGATAAGATTGAATTTCCCCAGTTGAAGTTGGTGATGTTCACCCATTGGGCACCTCAATTATGAATTTATCTTCTGCAAATTAGGGGATATAGAAACTTCCTAGAAGGGAAATGTAACTAACAACAATGTTAATTTGATACTATATATACTTCCCAGAAGATGAGGCCTAAGCAGAATGAGATCTCCAGAGGGTGAATTTGGTGATGCTAGGCCGCTGTGTGGGATAGCATCACTAAATTCACCCTCTGGGGACCTCATTCTGCAAATGACATTAGTCCTGATATGAACAATACATGAGAGATTGGGAATTAATGACATCTAGCAAATCTGCAGGAATGTTTATAAACATATCAAGATTGACATGATTGTGTCGGCATACCCAGCATATATACAGTTACAGCCAAAGTAAATGCTTCTTATTAATGATTCTGTCAAGGAATTTGAGTAAATTTTATTTTTGAGACCAGGCCAGGGTGGCAGAAGCAGTGCACTTGAGTGAAGGGCCATGGGCCACAACCTACAGAAATGTAATGGCATTAGTTTTTCAATTTTCAAAAAATGTTAAACAATATATATATATATAATTGACCATGGAGTTAATTAAATACAATTTTTTAAATATTCTAATAAAAAAAAACAATTCCACAGTTTTTTTTAAATATTCTTTTAATATATCATTTATTTTCTATTCTTTTCTTTTTTGGTTAAAGAGTTTAATCTGAAATTTTTTTTTTCTGAGTTATGTCCCTGGCTCCACCCACATTTGACCCAGTGACCTCATTTGAACAAATCTGAACCCCAGTCAACCAATGATCCTTCATACCAAATATGAACCCATTTGGCCTGATGGTATTCGATAAGAAGATGTTTAAAAGAATTACTATGGAGGGAAAGAGTTATGGTCCTGGTGTCTCAACTAATCAACCTGGTGACCTCATTTGAACAAATCTGAATGTGAGTCACCTAGGGAACATCCACACCAAATATGAACCCATTAGGCCTTATAGTTCTGGAAAAGAAGTCGTTCTAAGAATTACTATCAAGGAATAGAGTTGTGGCCCTGCTTTCGCAACTATTTGACCCAGTGACCTCATTTGACCAAATCTGAATGAGAGTCACCTAGGAAACATCCACACCAAATATGAACCAATTCGGTCCAATGGAACTTCAGAAGAAGATGTTCAAAGAATTGTTGACGGATGGACGGACGGATGGACGGACGACGGACGAAGAGTGATGACTATAGCTACACCGGAGACTTCGTCTCAGGTGAGCTAATAAGAGAGGACTGGTAATTATTTAAATAGAAAGTCTACCATATGGGTTATCCCACGAACAATTATTTTAAGTGGCCTGGCGACTCGGTCCAAGATAACGGCTTATTGTTATTGTTGTCTATATTCACTATTGTTATTGTTGTCTATAAACTGATACCTCTCCATTATGTGATCCTGAATTTCATCCAGTGCCTTTTAATTGTCTGGAGTTAATAATTTAGTACACAATTAGTAATTGTAACAAAGAACATGAGGATCAGCTAATCATTTTCTTAAATGTAGTCATTAACTTCATGTTCTATGTCCGTAAGTTACTTTTAGTCCAGTGCATTTATGGTTTCACCTCAAACTAATTGCAACAGAAAGTTTCTCAGTGGGAATAAGTACTATAAACCATCACAAACAACATACTAAAAATATTGAAAGTGTCAATGACACTGTAGCTCAACTTGGAAAGGGAATAATTTAATGTATTACAATCAATGGAGCGATTAGGAATGTGGAAAGTTGAATGTCTAATACTAGTTTATAGACATGAAGAGAAAAGTAAAATCCAAGATGGCTGCTGGCGGCCATGTTTTCGGCCGAATGACCCCAAAATGACTCGTTTCCCATCTACATGTCATCGTTAACATCCATGACAAATTTTATGACGAACAGACTAAAGGTACGACATGTAGCCCATACTAAAGAATTTAGTCATACAAAGAGTAAAATCCAAGATGGCTGCTGGTGGCCATATTTTCGGCCGAATGACCCCAAAATGAGTCGTTCCCATCTACATGTCATCGTTAAGATCCATGACAAATTTTATGACGATCAGACTAAAGGTACTTTGTATTTAGTCATACAAAGAGTAAAATCCAAGATGGCTGCTAGCGGCCATGTTTTTTGGACGAATGACCCCAAAATTACTCGTTCCCATCTACATGTCAATATTAACATCCATCACAAATTTCATGATGATCAGACGAACAGTACGACCTGTGGCCCGTGCCTATGGATTAAATTTTGAAATCCAAGATGGCCGCTGGTGGTCATGATTTTTGTCCGAATGACCCCAAAATGACTCGTTCCCATCTACATTCCAATTTCAACAGCCATGACAAATTTTATGATGATCAGACTAAAGGTACGACCTGTAGCCCGTGCTAAAGGATTTAGTCATACAAAGAGTAAAATCAAAGATGGCTGCTGGCGGCCATGTTTTTTGGCCGAATGACCCCAAAATGACTCGTTTCCCATCTACATATCATTGTTAACATCCACGACAAATTTTATGATGATCAGACTAAAGGTACGACCTGTAGCCCGTGCCAAACAATTTAGTCATGCAAAGAACAAAATCCAAGATGGTGGCTGGCGGCCATGTTTTTTTGCCGAATGACCCCAAAAAGACTCGTTCCCATCTACATGTTATTGTTAACATCCATGACAAATTTCATGATGATCCGACCAAAGGTACGACCCGTAGCCCGTGCCAAAGGATTTAGTCATGCAAAGAGTAAAATCCAAGATGGCTGCTGGCGGCCATGTTTTTTGGCCGAACAACCCCAAAATTACTCGTTCCCATCTACATGTCAATATTAACTTCCATGACAAATTTCATGATGATCAGACTAACACTCCGGCCTGTAGCCCGTGCTAATGGATTAAATTTTGAAATCCATGATGGCCACTGGCGGCCATGTTTTTTTTTTCCCGAATGACCCCAAAATGACCCTTTCTCATCTACATGTCAATGTCAACGCCCATGACAAATTTCATAATGATCCGACCAAAGGTACAACATGTAGCCCGTGCCAAAGGATTTAGTCATGCGAAGAGTAAAATCCAAGATGGCTTCCTGCGGCCATGTTTTATGGCCGAACGTTCCCATCTATATGTCATTGTTAACATCCATGAAAAATTTCATAATGATTCGATCAAAGGTAGGACCTGTAGCCATTGCCAAACAATTTAGTCATGCAAAGAGTAAAATACAAAATGGCTGCTGGCGGCCATGTTTTTTGGCCAAATGACCTCAAAATGACTCTTTCCCATCTACATATCATTGTTAACATCCATGACAAATTTTATGATGATCAGACTAAAGGTACGACCTGTAGCCTGTGCTAAAGGATTTAGTCATACAAAGAGTAAAATCCAAGATGGCTGCTGGCGGCCATGTTTTTGGGCCGAATGACCCCAAAATGACTCGTTCCCATCTACTTGTCAATATTAACATCCATGACAAATTTCATGATGATCAGACGAACAGTACGACCTGTAGCCGGTGCTAATGGATTGAATTTTGAAATTAAAGATGGTGGCCATGTTTTTTGTCTGAATGACCCCAAAATGACTTGTTCCCATCTACTTGTCAATATTAATATCCATGACAAATTTTATGATGATCAGACTAAAGGTACGACCTGTAGCCTGTGCTAATGGATTGAATTTTGAAATCCAAGATGGCCACTGGCGACCATGTTTTTTTCCCGAATGACCCCAACATGAATCATTCCGGTCTAAATGTTGATGTCAACAGCTATGACAAATTTCATAATGATCCGACCAAAGGTACGACCTGTAGCCTGTATTGTTGACGAATCACGTACACACGGACGACGGACGACAAAGCCATGGCAATAGCTCCAACTTTACAAAGTAAAGTTGAGCTAAAAATGGACAAAAATACCCCAAAACAGTCCAAAATGGCATTTTTTGGAAAAGAGTCAATACTAAGGATTCATAGGGCCATAAGTTGATTTTGGCACATATCATGTGTTTAGCAACTCCAGCAGTGTATTTAACCGAGTACACTTAACCCTTTACCCAACAAACCGGCCAAATAAAGCTTCAACAGCCTAAAATATCTTCGGTCTGTCTCAATAAAACCATACAAATATGGATATCATTGGAACCGGCTCATTGACCACATTGTGATGGCTATAGTTATGCCCTGTGCCAATGCATTCTCTTATATATGTGAGTCGACCATAGGTCGCCTCGCATATATAAGAGAATGCATTGTTTCTTGAACAATTTTATAATTTTTAATGTGTTAAGCCAATGCATTCTCTTATATATGCGAGGCGACCTATGGTCGACTCGCATATATAAGAGAATGCATTGGCACAGGGCCCTTCTGTTGGGTAAAGAGTTAAGAGGTTATGAGAAATACAGGGCATATGGATATCAATTTATTGAGATGTATGACCTAAAATATGGTATTTCATCACACCAGTTATGTGTCACAAGGCAAATTTGCCTAAGTCCATACAATGGAACACACATTTTGTTTAAGAATATTTTTGTCTTCTCGATCAGAGATGCATGAACAGTAAGATATCCCTTCATTATTCTCTAGTTTTTAAAATACTAGACCATAAAATATGGATTTTAGCTAATTCTTGGAAATTGAGGCTCCAAAATTAGACAAACTCCCAATTTTGGAGACACATAACTCGAAAAATACTCAAAGTATCTGGAAAATGTTTTCAGTTCTGTAATCATGATTGTGCACTCAACAAAATGGATATATAAATGGAAGGACATGTGAAATGAAGTTTTTTATAAACATCCTTGAAAAGCTATAAATTGAGT
This sequence comes from Siphonodentalium dalli, assembly GCA_032622095.1. Lineage (NCBI taxonomy): Eukaryota > Metazoa > Mollusca > Scaphopoda > Gadilida > Siphonodentaliidae > Siphonodentalium > Siphonodentalium dalli. The sequence goes on along the minus strand of CP136063.1, from coordinate 2,224,495 downwards.
CTTTTACCAAATTTTAACAAATTTATTTCACAAAATTTACCAATTTTGCCTTTCTGATTTTTAGTATGTTGTTTGTAATTGGTTAATAGACATAATCCTGCTAAGAAACATTGTGTTGCAATTAGTTTGAGGTTTGGCACTTTTTTCTCATAAATGCACCGGACTATTTCCACATATTACACAGATATGTTAGAGCTCATTTGGTAAATACATAAAAAAAAAAATTTGTTTTTATTTTTTTTATTTTTGTTTGTTTTATCATCAGGCATCAAAATAAAAATGTCTAATGCAGCGCTTTTTATTGAATGGAATAAAAACCAACTTAATCCGGGGGTGGGGGGGGGGATCTGCAGAAAAAGTCCAGATACAGGGACATGGCGAGTGGGTGGTTCGAGGTCGTAAAAAATGTGTGATGCAATTTTTTTCAATCAACATATTTATTAAAGATTAATAAGCTATTGGAATTATATTACTTAGTTTTGTACTGTACTTACATGTACCTGTTGCATTAATTCTGAGAGTGATGTGACAATATTAGTGACTAGAGAACACTGTATGCATCGCCAGGTTGGACGCTCATGATATTATCCCGGTACATGTAGCCAGGCTGTGTAGCTATTATTTTTATCTCTTTCGCTGCCACTCAGCACCACAGGCAGATTCCTTACTGCCAAGAATACCATATACGGTATGTATAGTGTATCTCAAGTATCGCTTGGAATAATTTGGTGAAACTTCACATATTATTAGACAAAGTCATCGCAAGTTCAGAGCTACGCACACCACCGCCATAGAGGTCACATGACCTTTACACTCTAATGGCTATATTTGATGCTTATTCATGCTATATGGGTGCTATGATGCTATCAATGCATTAATTGGTAATTTTTGGCATTTATTTCTCACTTTACCTTCATTAGTTTCAGGGAGGGCCCCATACCCGGCCTATATATGCTACACACACCCATATTTGAAGATGTCACATCACAATGGTGATTACCATGCACTTCTGTGTGTGGTCACATTCCATGTACATGTACGGGTAATGCATTAAAAATTCAATATATCGCAAATGTCTTTGTCTTATGTTGATAAACTTATAACTAGATATGTTTAGACCTGTTTAAAGTCATTAAGAATGTACCAGCTCCGTCCTGTACACGGCTACATATATCAAACATAAACTCATTCTGAATGACAAAATGTGACATCCGCACGTCAACAATATAAAATGATAACTGTCTGTATTACTGTCTGTTATAATAATGCTTATAGAATTATACTCGGCTATGAAAGGAAATGTAGTGCGCGTGGTATGTTTGTGAATAATCGAATGTCTTCCTTTGGTATGTGTTGACGTAAGTGTGTGTATGGATTTCGAGAGAGAGTGTCACACACACTATCATACGTGCTGTGTGTAAATCAGATATTCAATACTTGTATAAGAGTTGGAATGTTTTACTGAGTGAGATTGATTCCGGATTATTTACATTTACTGATTTAGTTTTATAAACATGAACACTGTATGGACACACGCACCGTTAGAATAGAGGTGAATGTTACAGGACTAAGATGAATCCCTGTGGGTTACACATAATCCCTGTGGGTTACACATAATCCCTGTGGGCGACACATAATCCCTGTGGGTTACACATAATCCCTGTGGGTTACACATAATCCCTGTGGGTTACACATAATCCCTGTGGGCGACACATAATCCCTGTGGGTTACACATAATCCCTGTGGGTGACACATAATCCCTGTGGGCGACACATAATCCCTGTGGGTTACACATAATCCCTGTGGGTTACACATAATCCCTGTGGGTGACACATAATCCCTGTGGGTGACACATAATCCCTGTGGGTGACACATAATCCCTGTGGGTTACACATAATCCCTGTGGGTTACACATAATCCCTGTGGGTTACACATAATCCCTGTGGGTTACACATAATCCCTGTGGGCTACACATAATCCCTGTGGGCTACACATAATCCCTGTGGGCTACACATAATCCCTGTGGGTGACACATAATACATATCTTTATATATTCACTCACAAATATATCAATGTTGGCAAAAAGATGGGAAGCAGAAACCTGGGAACTTTATTTTTTTATGATTTTCCTTCTGATTATGATAATACGATTCCACTGTTATGGGTTGTATTAATACGGTGGAATATGCTAATTAGTAATTTCTAGAAAGAATGAACTAGATTGGTATATTTTTTCATATTATTATGATTTATTTACTAATTCTTGTGGGTCCCAAAAAGTTGACCTGGAAAAAATAAAAAAAATTGCACAGAGGGTGAGGGGTGGTCAGGTAGCATAAAATAATTTTTCAACCCTGTATCTGCAAATTGTGTCATGTACCGCCCCCCCCCCCCCCCCTCACCTGGGTTCACCATAAAATGTGAGTTTGTTGACCAGACTATACATATCTATGGACACGTTGGTGAAGACATAAACAATATTATTATTTTTAATAACATATCAGGCATCCAATTAGAAACACCTACACTAGTAGCGCGACCCTTTTTATGCGGCGGCGGCGGGGCATGAGAACCAAAACCCTTTATGGTCTCATATCTTCATTCAAACTCACAAATGTTCTCTCATTCTGTCTCTCACTGTACATTATATAACCTACATACAGCAATCACGCATCACACACAATTACATTAAATTCATCGTTATACAATGGAGCGTGAAATAAATGATCGACTGAGGAATGGTTAGTTACTTAACCCTTTGAGTGCCGGGGTCCGATCTCATCGGCACTAAACCTACAAAATAAGTCTGTTAAAGAATATAAGAATAAATTATTAAAATTGTTAAAAAAAAAATTGTTAGGCCAATGCATTCTCTTATATATGATGTGAGGGGACCTATAGTCGACTCGCATATATAAGAGAATGCATTGGCACAGGGTATATGGGTTAATACAAAAATCGGACCTGGCACTCAAAGGGTTAATAACTTTATGGTTTGTGAAAATAAATCAAAGTTTGTTTGTAAAGTTAATAAATTAAGAGAAAGACTCACCAGCGGGAATAACTCGCATCGACCAGAGTGTGATGAGGAGCTCTCTTATAACATCACGGGGTTTAACTATATACCAAGAGTAGCGTGCATTATACTGAGATATATCCAGGGTTCTATGATGATGTGCTTCTATTATAGCATTCCATCCGTCATCACTGTGACGAGGGACATCAGATCCATATAGATCCCTCCATCTATTGTTCATGTCCGCTGTACTTCCGATGTCATGGAATATGTTATGGGTCGCCTCCTGATCCAGACACAGAGCGTAGACAGCGATAATCTCGAGGACGCGGTTACTAAGCTGATCAAAGCTCCAAGAATCCGATTTACCAAAATGATTAAGTAGAAACAATAAGATGAGTTTGATATCGTATGAAGGGAAGGCGGCCTTCGGACACCTACAGTAATCCTGTTTATAATCCGGGAGGAAATAATGAGCGAGACATTTAGTGAGCTGGTACGCCATTCCTGCACCGGTCCCGGACAAATCACGCATCACCCTCGACTCGGCGAATGTTGTTGTTAATAGGAACCGAGTCCCGTAATCGTTAATGATGTAGAATGCGAATGGCGGCTGTTCTCCGAGAGATTGTATGATTCGATCCCCTCGTGATGAAGTCAGCCTCTCGTCCCTCATCCCGACCGATATATCAAGCTTCATTACTGAATCGTTGAGTGTAAATGTTACAGCCGTGGCTTTATGTTTGTAGCAATCCTTGATGTATTTAAGGCCGGGTATCATCTCCACATTACATATCAGTGAGTTTACTATGAGTCTCCTTAGTGTGAGTCCTGCACTGAATCCTCCTCCATCCCACCACTCTAACCATTCAGCTTCCTCTACGTTATCCTTAATATACTTTACACACGACTCGCTGACTCGGATGTGATACTTATTACTCTTCACCGGGAAGCACGCCTCGTGGTGATTATACAGACACGGCAGAAATATTACAAAATCTGCCTCATCCATTTTAATAGTTTTAGTTTGTTCAGCGACGGACCCCAGAAGGACGACTGCACTCTCTTTAAATAAGTCTGGATACCTCGTCCTCAGATCCCTCAGCACCCGCTCCATTAACCTCTCTATGTGATGAATGATGATACGACTGTCGGGTCGAGAGGTCACCTCGCAGTCTGATTTAATAAAGGAGCGTAACATCTGGTGTAACATGCTCCCGGTATCTGGTGCCGTACAATTCACCACCCGCCGTGTTATCTCTCTTATCTCCGGGTCGATATCAGCGTCACGACTGTCTAATGTTTCCATGAGAACCGTCAGTAGAGGAATGTTAGCTGACGATTCATGCAGCATGTCGTGTTGTGGGTTGATGTCTGTTGGAATTGATCTCCAGCTCAGATCACCTGAAATATAGAAACAGACGTCAGAATATTTAAAACAAGTCAGGAATATCTATATAATCGTGTTCTATATAATTATTTAATAAAGTATTAGATATTTAACCGTTCACATATAATCTATCATTAACATCATCAAGTGATGCAGCCTCATATCCGCTTAATGTTAAAATAACACACAAGGCTGCAATGTTTCATGTAATAATAAAGCTGTTCAAAATATCAGGCACAAAAAAAGTAAGAAAAATTAATTTGGAGAAAAATATGTTTTTTTTTTCAAATTTATTTTATTTTATTTTTTTCAATTTTTTTTTTATTTACTAACGCGGTATTTTTTTTACCAACTTGTCAGTACGTTTTGATCATTAAATCCAAAATAACTAAACTCTTAACAATATATCTGTGATATGTGAAGAGTGACCATCATGTAACATAGAGACATAAAACATTGAAGTAAATGATTCTCTGATCCTCAGTCTGCTGTAATTATTATAACTCCACAACAATTTAAAAACCCTGGAAGAAATTAAGGTTCGCATGTTAAAATGGAGAGATGTCAATTTATAGACAACAATAACAATTGATTTTAACTAAAACAGACTTCATTAAATGGCTGGTTTCTAACTTATCCGTGATGAAGCATAATGTCTTTATAGTTTTATGATGTTTATTCACATGAATTAGCCAAAAAACATAAAGAATTATAGACCATTTATTATTTATCCATGTTGCATTTTAAAGTCTTTAATGTGAGGAACTCAACAAGCCTTAAATAGATAGGAATTCTTAGTATTATTTGGTTATTTTTCCCATTGATTTTAAGCACATTTGTTGAACACCTGCATCATGACTCTCAGTGAATTCATGTTCATTTCATCTTTGGTGGAGACGGACCGTGTTAGTTTCCAGTCTGACACCGTGTAACTTTCAGTGCTAACACCTGCTTCCTGTGAAGACTTCAGATAGAAAAACTGGGCCACCATTAATCTTTATACTTTGTATGATGTTGAGAAATTTGCTGCCAACCAGGGGAGGGGATGGAGGGGATGGTGGGGATGGTGGGGGGGGGGGGTGCAGGAAAAAAAAACTCCAGGATGCAAGGTTGAAATTTTTAATTTTTTAATTTTTTTGGGACCCACCATCCTGAGAATTAACGCATATATTTTCCTGTCTGATCTCAGACACCCACCCCTCCAACACAAGATTTTTCAAGGGCAAATAGGTACCCACCCTCAAAGTTTAATAAAAAAAACAGTGAAATTAGCAGGATAAGGCAAACAAAAGGTGTGAAATATTATAAATAATTAACCATCCGGATATAATGTCACTCATGTTATCTCAATGAAAGGCACCAGAAATCTCAGAAAATCACAAAACCCTCTTTATAATAATTTTATTAATAAACTTGTCAAATAATTAAGGTTGAGTATCCATACCCACGGTTGTTTAATTATATAATTTTCCATCTACAGTCTGTTCTATTAACCAATAACAAGTAAATGAAGAACACAGACAAAATACATGTATACTTTGCACATGGCGGAAACACGGGTTTGTAATGCACTCGCTGCTGGGCCACACCCCCCAATTTGCACGGCCATTATGTGCTGTACCTACTAGATAATATGAGACTCACGTATACAACCATGATGTAAAGTAGGTGCATATATAACCCTTCCTGAAATTTTGTAAAAACTCTGTGCCAATGCATTCTGTTATATATGTGAGTTGCCCATAGGAAGCCTCGCATATATAAGGGAATACATTTACCTAAGAATATTAACCTTGACCTTGTAAGCCAGTGCATTCTCTTATATATGCGAGGCTCCCTATGGGTGACGCATTTATATAAGAGAATGCTTTGGCACAAGATCTGTAATGCTGCACCAGCGCAGCTCCCATCATGAGAGGTTTAAGGATGTACCTTGAGGGCTGTGTAGGTTTGGATGGGGGGGGGGGGGTGGCAGTGGATCACATTAGTAGCCTGTGTGGCAGAAACAGTAATCTCAAAATAAAATGTTATCATCTCAAAGTTGAATACTTGTTTTGTAATGTTATGTTCAATCACTCGGCTTTTAATTATATCGGTCGGAGCAAAAATCCAAGCTCCCATCTCCCTAATGATGAACATCACACGATGATACCGAAAATATGTATCTTCAATATTCATAAGAGTTAAATCACCAGAAGAATTAAATGAGCTGATATTGGCATCATAGAGATAATTGAAGATCAAAACCAACAATGAAAACCTGTAAGAATTTTTTTTTTTCAGTGCAATTTTATCCTCATAAAATGCGGGACCCACTCCATGATATTGTTTAATTAAGGAAAAATTATTGTGTAAATATTGAAACTAAGAGCCCCCTTCTCTTGATTAATGCTCTATTTTGGTCCAGTTTATAAGCCTGAATATATGGACATTTAAAATATTTTAAGTTGTCAGAATTCCCAACACCCCACCCCCCCTCCCCCAGTGCCAACGTCCAAGTGAAAATCAACAGTAAAAAGGCCAAGCCTGGATATAGCATGTCTGATATTTACCAAACGAGGCCCCCAGATTTGTATCTGTTAAAATGTGTATATGTTTATATGCACAAAGGAGCAAACTGTATGTGACATTTTGTTATGTAATTAATACATGCACGTATGTGGAATCTAGATATTGAGTTTTGTGATTCTACAACCCTGATATATTGCCTTCCAGCTGTTGAAAACTTTCACTATTGAACCCTCGGACACGTATTGTTTGAACATCATCTAAAAGCTATTTGTGCAAAAAGTTCCAACTCTCTATATGCCATAAATCAAGTAATGAATTTCCTTCCTATTGACTGTCTCTGTATGCTGTATTTCACTTTAGTTCCCATATCCTCTGTTGAATTGAGCTATGGGGGAATGTTGGTACCCACAAACAAGTTGTTGTTCTACAGAGAGTTCTTTAGACAATCGAAGAATTCACCTGCTCTCACATGTCTTATGACAGGATTCATTATGATTATTGATAGAGATCAATACTTAATATTTTATGTTTATATGCCTGTCCCAGGTGGGACAAAAGTATACCTCTCATATTGAAAATGCTCTAAGTGGGAAAAGGGGGATAACTCCACACACACAAAAGTCGGACAGGCCTCACAATCGCAGGTGCACAGGTTTCCATGGTACTAGACATCTGTGTCAAGTTTAAAAACAAATGAACCAAAAATGTAGGAATAAAAGCTCAGACAAAGGTATACCACTGCATTGAACATTTTCTATGTTAACAAAGGGCGATAACTCACCACACAAAGAAGTCAAACAAACCTCATAATCGCATAGAAAAAGATAGAAAGAGAAAATAATTAGTTATAATTAGACTGTACTAAATACTCATTGATGAGTAGTCCCAATAGTTAGACTGTACTAAATACTCATTGATGTGTAGTCCCAATAGTTAGACTGTACTAAATACTCATTGATGAGTAGTCCCAATAGTTAGACTGTACTAAATACTCATTGACGAGTAGTCACAATAGTTAGACTGTACTAAATACTCATTGACGAGTAGTCACAATAGTTAGACTGTACTAAATACTCATTGACGAGTAGTCACAATAGTTAGACTGTACTAAATACTCATTGACGAGTAGTCACAATAGTTAGACTGTACTAAATACTCATTGACGAGTAGTCACAATAGTTAGACTGTACTAAATACTCATTGATGAGTAGTCCCAATAGTTAGACTGTACTAAATACTCATTGACGAGTAGTCCCAATAGTTATAATTAGACTGTACTAAATACTCATTGATGAGTAGTCCCAATAGTTAGACTGTACTAAATACTCATTGATGAGTAGTCCCAATAGTTAGACTGTACTAAATACTCATTGATGAGTAGTCCCAATAGTTAGACTGTACTAAATACTCATTGATGAGTAGTCCCAATAGTTAGACTGTACTAAATACTCATTGATGAGTAGTCACAATAGTTAGACTGTACTAAATACTCATTGACGAGTAGTCACAATAGTTAGACTGTACTAAATACTCATTGACGAGTAGTCACAATAGTTAGACTGTACTAAATACTCATTGATGAGTAGTCCCAATAGTTAGACTGTACTAAATACTCATTGACGAGTAGTCCCAATAGTTATAATTAGACTGTACTAAATACTCATTGATGAGTAGTCCCAATAGTTAGACTGTACTAAATACTCATTGATGAGTAGTCCCAATAGTTAGACTGTACTAAATACTCATTGATGAGTAGTCCCAATAGTTAGACTGTACTAAATACTCATTGATGAGTAGTCCCAATAGTTAGACTGTACTAAATACTCATTGATGAGTAGTCACAATAGTTAGACTGTACTAAATACTCATTGACGAGTAGTCACAATAGTTAGACTGTACTAAATACTCATTGATGAGTAGTCACAATAGTTAGACTGTACTAAATACTCATTGATGAGTAGTCCCAATAGTTAGACTGTACTAAATACTCATTGACGAGTAGTCCCAATAGTTATAATTAGACTGTACTAAATACTCATTGATGAGTAGTCCCAATAGTTAGACTGTACTAAATACTCATTGATGAGTAGTCACAATAGTTAGACTGTACTAAATACTCATTGACGAGTAGTCACAATAGTTAGACTGTACTAAATACTCATTGACGAGTAGTCACAATAGTTAGACTGTACTAAATACTCATTGATGTGTAGTCCCAATAGTTAGACTGTACTAAATACTCATTGACGAGTAGTCCCAATAGTTAGACTGTACTAAATACTCATTGATGAGTAGTCACAATAGTTAGACTGTACTAAATACTCATTGATGTGTAGTCCCAATAGTTAGACTGTACTAAATACTCATTGACGAGTAGTCCCAATAGTTAGACTGTACTAAATACTCATTGATGTGTAGTCCCAATAGTTAGACTGTACTAAATACTCATTGATGTGTAGTCACAATAGTTAGACTGTACTAAATACTCATTGATGAGTAGTCACAATAGTTAGACTGTACTAAATACTCATTGATGTGTAGTCCCAATAGTTAGACTGTACTAAATACTCATTGACGAGTAGTCACAATAGTTAGACTGTACTAAATACTCATTGATGAGTAGTCCCAATAGTTAGACTGTACTAAATACTCATTGACGAGTAGTCACAATAGTTAGACTGTACTAAATACTCATTGATGAGTAGTCCCAATAGTTAGACTGTACTAAATACTCATTGACGAGTAGTCCCAATAGTTATAATTAGACTGTACTAAATACTCATTGATGAGTAGTCCCAATAGTTAGACTGTACTAAATACTCATTGATGAGTAGTCACAATAGTTAGACTGTACTAAATACTCATTGACGAGTAGTCACAATAGTTAGACTGTACTAAATACTCATTGACGAGTAGTCACAATAGTTAAACTGTACTAAATACTCATTGATGTGTAGTCCCAATAGTTAGACTGTACTAAATACTCATTGACGAGTAGTCCCAATAGTTAGACTGTACTAAATACTCATTGATGAGTAGTCACAATAGTTAGACAGTACTAAATACTCATTGATGTGTAGTCCCAATAGTTAGACTGTACTAAATACTCATTGACGAGTAGTCCCAATAGTTAGACTGTACTAAATACTCATTGATGTGTAGTCCCAATAGTTAGACTGTACTAAATACTCATTGATGTGTAGTCACAATAGTTAGACTGTACTAAATACTCATTGATGAGTAGTCACAATAGTTAGACTGTACTAAATACTCATTGATGTGTAGTCCCAATAGTTAGACTGTACTAAATACTCATTGACGAGTAGTCACAATAGTTAGACTGTACTAAATACTCATTGATGAGTAGTCCCAATAGTTAGACTGTACTAAATACTCATTGATGAGTAGTCACAATAGTTAGACTGTACTAAATACTCATTGATGAGTAGTCCCAATAGTTAGACTGTACTAAATACTCATTGACGAGTAGTCCCAATAGTTAGACTGTACTAAATACTCATTGATGAGTAGTCACAATAGTTAGACTGTACTAAATACTCATTGACGAGTAGTCCCAATAGTTAGACTGTACTAAATACTCATTGATGAGTAGTCACAATAGTTAGACTGTACTAAATACTCATTGATGTGTAGTCACAATAGTTAGACTGTACTAAATACTCATTGACGAGTAGTCCCAATAGTTAGACTGTACTAAATACTCATTGATGAGTAGTCACAATAGTTAGACTGTACTAAATACTCATTGATGAGTAGTCACAATAGTTAGACTGTACTAAATACTCATTGATGAGTAGTCCCAATAGTTAGAGTTAGACTGTACTAAATTCTCATTGACGAGTAGTCCCAATAGTTAGACTGTACTAAATACTCATTGACGAGTAGTCACAATAGTTAGACTGTACTAAATACTCATTGATGTGTAGTCCCAATAGTTAGACTGTACTAAATACTCATTGATGAGTAGTCACAATAGTTAGACTGTACTAAATACTCATTGATGTGTAGTCACAATAGTTAGACTGTACTAAATACTCATTGACGAGTAGTCCCAATAGTTAGACTGTACTAAATACTCATTGATGAGTAGTCACAATAGTTAGACTGTACTAAATACTCATTGATGAGTAGTCCCAATAGTTAAACTGTACTAAATACTCATTGACGAGTAGTCCCAATAGTTAGACTGTACTAAATACTCATTGATGAGTAGTCACAATAGTTAGACTGTACTAAATACTCATTGACGAGTAGTCCCAATAGTTAGACTGTACTAAATACTCATTGATGAGTAGTCACAATAGTTAGACTGTACTAAATACTCATTGATGTGTAGTCACAATAGTTAGACTGTACTAAATACTCATTGACGAGTAGTCCCAATAGTTAGACTGTACTAAATACTCATTGATGAGTAGTCACAATAGTTAGACTGTACTAAATACTCATTGATGAGTAGTCACAATAGTTAGACTGTACTAAATACTCATTGATGAGTAGTCCCAATAGTTAGAGTTAGACTGTACTAAATTCTCATTGACGAGTAGTCCCAATAGTTAGACTGTACTAAATACTCATTGACGAGTAGTCACAATAGTTAGACTGTACTAAATACTCATTGATGTGTAGTCCCAATAGTTAGACTGTACTAAATACTCATTGATGAGTAGTCCCAATAGTTAGACTGTACTAAATACTCATTGATGAGTAGTCCCAATAGTTAGAGTTAGACTGTACTAAATACTCATTGATGTGTAGTCCCAATAGTTAGACTGTACTAAATACTCATTGATGAGTAGTCCCAATAGTTAGACTGTACTAAATACTCATTGACGAGTAGTCCCAATAGTTAGACTGTACAAAATACTCATTGATGAGTAGTCCCAATAGTTAGACTGTACTAAATACTCATTGATGAGTAGTCCCAATAGTTAGACTGTACTAAATACTCATTGATGAGTAGTCACAATAGTTAGACTGTACTAAATACTCATTGATGAGTAGTCCCAAAAGTTAGACTGTACTAAATACTCATTGATGTGTAGTCCCAATAGTTAGACTGTACTAAATACTCATTGATGAGTAGTCCCAATAGTTAAGACTGTACTAAATACTCATTGATGAGTAGTCACAATAGTTAGACTGTACTAAATACTCATTGACGAGTAGTCCCAATAGTTAGACTGTACTAAATACTCATTGATGAGTAGTCACAATAGTTAGACTGTACTAAATACTCATTGATGAGTAGTCCCAATAGTTAGACTGTACTAAATACTCATTGACGAGTAGTCCCAATAGTTAGAGTTAGACTGTACTAAATACTCATTGATGTGTAGTCCCAATAGTTAGACTGTACTAAATACTCATTGATGAGTAGTCACAATAGTTAGACTGTACTAAATACTCATTGATGTGTAGTCCCAATAGTTAGACTGTACTAAATACTCATTGACGAGTAGTCCCAATAGTTAGACTGTACTAAATACTCATTGATGAGTAGTCACAATAGATAGACTGTACTAAATACTCATTGACGAGTAGTCCCAATAGGAAATATTCAGATTAAGTTCAACAAACCCGGAGATAGAAAGAGAAAATACCCGGAAAGAGAAAATAACATGAATCTTACACTACCGGAGATAGTCAGGGCCCCCCATCGACTAGAATGACAACAACAGCATTTTTTTTATAACACAATGTGCAAACGCCTTGAAGTCTATATGAACTAATCTGAATACGAGTCATATAGGGAACATCCACACCAAATACTACAGATATGAACCCATTTAGTCTTATAGATCTGGAGAAGAAATTATTTTAAGAATTAATATGTAAGGCAGGAGTTCTGGTTCTGAAGTCACAACTATTTGACCGGGTGACCTCATTTAAACAAATCTGAATGCGAGTACCTACAGAACATCCACACCAAATATCAACCCATTTGGTCTTATGGTTCTGAAGAAGACAATTCTTGACAGACTAATTACATTATATGTACCTTTTTTTTTCAAACGGGCGTATAAAACACTCTAGCTCCCAAATTTACATATTTTTATTTCAATGGCCTTGTTAGAATGTTGAGAATTCATAGTTATAAGATCAGGGCAGTTTGGAATCAGTAAACAACCCATATGTTTCTTTTGATTGTAACAGGTAATGTACCAACTACTTACGTGCATCTAGTGACACCAATTCCTCCCACATCATGGACAACCTAAAAGGTAATGGCATGATTATAAAATACAAATATATAGTGTCAAATAGTAAGAGTGTTATTGTGTGCTTATTCAGTTGCTAGTTCTAAATATATTTAAAATATAGTCTAGACATGTTTTCACAAAATTATACTTTTTATGGCATTTATGCAGAAAAGTCATAACTCTAGTGATTTTATATAATTTAGGTATGCTGAACAAGATTAGCCACAGTGCCAGTCAGATATTTGTGTTATTGACCTATAAAATTGAGAAACAAAATGGCCACCAGAATATCCTAAATTTTTAACAGCATACCGATTACCTCTGACCAGAAGCAAGTGAATGATATGCAAGCGATATTATGCACCACTAAATCATTAACAAATGATCACCATGTAAGAAATTAAAGTGTCAACGACACTGTAGCTCAACTTGGAGAGGGGATAATTTAATGCATTACAGTTAATAGTGCGATTAGGAACTCAGAAAGTGTCTGAGTATTAAATACTTTATTTTGTTTTTAATGGGAAACTTGGTATTTGTCTTTCCACTGCACCCTTCCACAATATTCATTCATAGAACAAATTTACGGCTCCAATCTAGAGGTCACCCCAAAGATCCATGTGAAGTTTGGCGATGATCGGATGAGAGATCTGACCTGTAGGATGTGCTAACGAAAATTGTTGATGGACGCATGCTCAGACGGATGGACAACAGATGCCAACCCATGGCCATTGCTCAAACTTGACTTTGTCAAGTTGAGCTACAAATGATAACCGTCAATACATTATTTGAAATGGTCGCAATACGAATGTCATGCTCACGCCAAAGGTGTTAATTTACTATGACCTCAACAAGATGTAGTTACATGCACCTGGATGTCGCTGAGAGTAACTAACATGTCAATTTCTGATAAGATATGAGTCACAATGAGTCTAATTCCACAGACTTTAGTACACTGCATTCAGTAATGGGATGGTGGCCAAAACGGTGACAACTTATTGTCGATAAATGCTAACGCTGCTCAATTACCAAAACATTTGGTCAAAATAGGCAACATGATACGATGATGAAAACTGAAAAGATCATACAGTATTGATCTATTGGACCAAAACAATCTTTCTGGTTATTTTTGTGGAATGAGTATATTTCAATATTTCTATAATGAATTTAGACGATTTGATGTAACTCATCAAACTCAACTCAATATTGTGGCATGTATGCTGACTTTCTGATGTTTACATATCCGACCTGGTAGCCAGCAAATGAAGTTGTCATCAGGGGTTGTAAATCGCCCCATTGCTTGACTGAATTTCCCGAGCAAGGTGGCCAATGTTTAATTTGTATATATTAATTTGCCATATGGCATATTTGGCACACATTATTATACAGGAGAAAAAGCACAGTCCACTCGAAAACTTCCATATACAAAATGTAGTGTCTACAAGGCCACGTTTTTTGTGTTAACATTGCTTACAAGTGGAGGGACATAATTATTTAATAAGAAAGAAAATAATTATTTAATAAGGAAGAAAATGAGTGGGGTGTTATTAAGTCTTCGGGATGAGTGCAGGGGTATATCTATCAGCTCCCGGACTATTATATTAATATTGTCATCACAGTGGCATGATCTTTTGACATCTGGTGACATCATCAATGACAGAATCATATAACTTCCATGGGATTACCATTTCTCCCTTCCTATCATGATCAGACAAAAATGGAAAGTGAGTAGAAGGCTAAACTGTTACCTAGTAGGTACACTAGGACCCAAAATATTCTCTTTTAAATAATATTTTCCTGTAAAATACACATTAGAGTACATGAAAATACCAAAGAAGTTGATTTGTGAGGGTGCATGAGGGGTCCCTGACAGCCCATGGTCTATATGTTCTGTGTGACTATTCGGGAGACTTCAGCGTGACCTTGAACTTACGAGTACCGCCATTTTGGGCTATGAGTTAAGTATTGACCACATATTTTATAATAATCTAATAACATATATATATCAGCTCTCTTTTGCTATGTCGATTCATTAAAAGTATGTTAAATCCGATATACCTGCACAATTTTCATTATTTCGGTGGCCATTTTGAATTCAAGGACACCGACATCAACCTGGCATTGTGGCACATTTTGTTCAGCATATCCCAATTGTAATTCACCTGAGTTACCGCTTTTCCACGAAACTGCAGTTAACACTATTTTCTAGGTCTGTTTTATGATAATTAACATCTCTTGCATGTTTACTCACAACATAATCGGTGACAACATTCTTACACATGGTTCTGTTTCATTAGGTGAGATAAAACGTAGTTGACATCACAGAACCTCAGGACGATTAATCACATGATAACCCCATGATGGGGGAACAATTCACCCATAACACCGAGACACATATAATATGTATATGCTCTCATATTATTTATATTCTTTTCTGTAAATAGCTTTCTGTATTTCTCAATATTCATATGAATCAGTGAGAATAAATCATCATCATGGTGAGCTTGTCTTACTGTCTCACCTGTATAATGATGCCATCCACACTGATATAGTCCTGCTGCTTGTATCATCACTGCTATCATCATATGTGGAAACAATAGACATATCATTTCCATCTAAGTGGCATGCTCCCTGGATGATGAAAAACAACAGATTAAATTCAAATTAGCATGACTTGTTGTCATTGTCTGGTTTTGCATCTAAACAAATTATTATCAGTCATAACAACTCACTCAATTTGTTGTTTGTTTTATGAGTTTCAAATTGGCAGTTCCCAAATTTACATTACCAACAGAAAGAATTGCATTGCTAGATATTACATGCAACCTCTGATTGATAGATTCACCACACAAAATCTGAAGGGTGATTCATGTCAGTTGGACTTTTTGCAAGATTGTGTTTGATTCGTGGCTGTACCTTCCTGGATGTACCAATGTTGCAGTATGAAACATTTATGACCTCGTTAATTGCTTACGATATTTAGGTGTGAACAATGGCTCAGCCATTCTTGGAGATTTTATTGAGGTAACACAATGCATAATATAACGGGTAACATTGCTGCAGTTTGTCTCAGTTCGAATGTAAACTAAAAATTATTTTGGCTTTGCGAAGTATCGGGGTGTATTTAATCCGATTATATATTTTTTTGCCTGCCTTTAGAGGCTTTCTGATGTGATGAATGAGAAACCTTCAGTGATAAGCGGTAGTTGTTGTAATAATTTGGAGGATTAGTTAATTGAAGGGAATTCGGAAGTAATTACGAATAATTAGTCTCCATAAGAAGTGATGGATTCTCGCAGCCATTTAGTTGTTTTAATAATTCGGAGAACTGATTAATTTTAACAGATTTTTGAGGTGGTGAATGAAATCTTGTCTGAAATTATTGATAATGAGTCGCGAGATTGTTTGTAAATCATTCAGTGTTCAGCCGCCGGTCAATAAATGTTTTTAAATATATGTTCATCGGGAACCAGTATTTTTTAAGTTTACCGCCAAATGTCATGAATGAAGTTCACACATCACTAAGATCAGTTCACTGAAAAGAATTCAGAATGTTTATTTTACATTTGCAATAAGTTTCTGTGGGCAACTTTGAAAATCGGTGGACTGTTTATAGGTGTGAATTGTGGTGAGATTTTGCTCAACTGAGATATGAAAGGTTGTTCTAAGATATTCTATAAAGTAAGTCGAAACAGATTTCGTCCTCATTCCAAAATGTCCAGACCTCAGTGATATCTGTGTCTTCAATGTGATGTGCGACGCACTACAAACTATGTAGAATGTTCTCGCTGTTGACAGTGGGTGCATTCAAAATGTATTCTGATGATGTCAAACCAATTGCAAATGTTATCTCCAGACAGTGAGTGGGTTGTATTTTTACTGTAGATATTGTGCTTTTACGGGCATCGATTATGATGTCTCATTAGAGAAGGTAAGGGAAAAATATATTATAAATATTCTGTGGGCGTCTACTATATCTCCAGATATCGCTAAATAAAATACTGAATTAATTTTTTTAGTTGCCCAATAGAAATTGGCTGGATTCTTACCAAACAAATGGCTTTGATAGACTGAATGAAACATCGTAAACATTACTATGAAAACTTAGTTGTTACCATAAGAATGGCTGCATCACTAAATGAGACAAGCTGAAGGGCAGCTGATCTCTCTTCAATGCTCTTGGATTGTATTACTGACTTCATAATTAATGGCAAAACACCCTTCTCCACCAAAATTTTCTTGTTCTCATCACATTTTGTAATTTTCGCCAAAGCAGCCACAATTTCTGCAGAAAAGTACCCATCAAATATGTGATCATCCTGTTTTAGTGACGATCGAAGTAGATTAAGGATTAGTGCCAACAGTGTCTCATCAGCTGCCAGTAAATGTTTCTGTTCTTCATCTGTTATGTATGCTAACACCATCAAAGTTTCCAATTTTACACCTAAAGTAGAAAAATATTTTATTGAGTATTAACTCAAAGAATTGATGAAGCGATAAGATAGGAGTGCGGGTGACAACCCAATAGTATATCCTATATTGAGAAATTTTAAAGTCGGAGGAATGAATAGTTGAAAGGAAATTGTCAACTGATAAACAGTGAAGAGTGGATATTTGAAGTATAGAGTACAGAAACATATTTGTAACGCATGTTCAATTGTTTGCAGTAAACACCAACTGCATAATGTTTATCTATTTGTTCCGCGGTATTCATTATTGATGTAAACAAGACAGTCAATGACTGTGGGTCGCTCACCAGACTGCAAAGACTGATAAGACTGGGACTCTGGAGACCACAACAGTCAGAACTTTTCATTATCACTTTAAAAGAAATAGCTCTAAACAGGATATGTGCTAGAGAGACTTCACGTATATATAGATTGGTGAAAATCCACCTTGAAATTACCAAATGTACACTACTGATCACCCCCCCCCTCCTCCAGTTCAACAAGTCCCCTCCCGACCGGGCTACAGACTCCCAAGTCTTAGGTTGGAATTTCACAACTGACACCTCAAACTTTCTCAATTGCACAAGCGCCTTTTTCTAAAACCATTTAGACATGTCTGAAGCCCAATTATCCATGGACCCAAAACACAATACATGTATGTCAGATTGACCGGTTGACCTCATTTTAACATATCTGAATCTCAGTCACGAAAGGATCCTCCTGATTGCTCCATACATATAGTTATGTCCCTGGTCCCACCCTATTTAACCTGGTGACCAGTGTAGTTTCCAGTAATTATTTGGGGACACCTGTTTTATATGCCAAAGTCATATCCGAAGGCTGCAGCCCCTAAAGTGGGGAGGGTATGGGGTGGCCTCCCCCTGGAACTACATGTACATACTGCCATAAAATGACAATTTATTGTTTTATTTGATGATTTAGTGTCAGTTGTGTTTGTTTTCTAGTAATAATGGTCAAAAAACAAATTATCTGAGGAATTATTTTTTCTTTCTGTTTTTTTTGGGCGCCCATACCTGTTACAGGTACCAAAACTGGCCTGGAAATTACCCTGCTGGTGACCCCATCTGAATAAATTTGAATCCCAGACACAAAAGAACCCTTCATACATATGATAAATATCAGTAAAATAGACCTGATGGTCCTTGTGAAGGAAGCCTATTAAGAGGGAAACTGTCCTTCGTTTGGAGTGGGCTAGCATCACTAAATTCACCCTCTGGGGACCTCATTCTGCTAAGGCCCTCAACTGCGATGGCAGACCTAGGATAACATTGAAGTTCCCCAGTTGGGCACATCAATTATGAATTTTATCTTCTGCAAATTAGGGGATATAGAAACTTCCTAGAAGGGAAATGTAACTAAAAACAATGTTAATTTGATACTATAGATACTTCCCAGAAGATGAGGCCTAAGCAAAATGAGGTCTCCAGAGGGTGAATTTAGTGATGCTAGCCCACTGTGTGGGATAGCATCACTAAATTCACCCTCTGGGAACCTCATTCTGCAAATGTCAGACACACTAAATTCAGGCAGTTTGTTTAAAATTGCTAGCATTATGTTTATACAAGCTGTCAGTGACATATTATTCTAATCTTGATTAATGACATGTGTTTCTCTCTGTTTATCCACAAAGAGATATCTGCAACTTTAATAGAACAGGTATTAAAGTTGGAAGCTGGAAATGATATCCGTTGGAAGGGATGTTGGTTGGGTGCAGGCCACTGCAGGGTGGGGGTGGGTCTGGGCCATGTGGGAGGGGGGATGGGTAATGGAATATTTCTGTAATTTCAGAAGATTAAAGATTAAAGTTTCATAACTCTGCAAATGTTATAATGGTGTAACTTTTTTCAAATTTTATAAAATGATTAAAAAAATGAATTTTTTGTTAATTTGAGTATGGTGAAAATTCCAAAAATCTGAATTTGACCAAATTTTTTTTTTTTTTAAGTTATGTCACTGGCTCCGCCCACATTCGACCCAGTGAACTCATTTGAACAAATCTGAATAACAGTCCCCCAAGGACCCTTTGTACCAAATATGAACCCATTCGGCCAAATGAAATTTGAGAAGAAGTCGTTGTAAGAATTACAGAGTTATGGCCCTGGCTTCGCAACTATTTGACCCAGTGTCCTCGTTTGAACAAATCTGAATGAGAGTCACCTAGGGAACATCCACACCAAATATGAACCAATTCGGCATTACGGTTTCAGAGAAGAAGATGTTCAAAGAATTGTTGACGGACGGACGGATGGACGGACGGACAGACGGATGGACGGACGGACGACGGACGAGGAGTGATGACTATAGCTCCACCGGAGACTTCGTCTCAGGTGAGCTAAAAACTATAAAATGGATTTATCTCTGTTTTAAGGATTGGAAGTGGCTGAGACGAAAGGAACAACATGCAGTACTGAGCAAAAGATCATACGATATGAATAGCAAGAAAACAAGGCACAATTTGCAACCAGTCCAAAACACTAGGAACGGATATTGGAGATATGAGGTGGAATAAAATCATATTTTTCACATTCTAGTCGCCATTTTGGCAGCCATCTTTCTAATGGAGTGCCAAAGGATAGGATAGGATAGGATATTTTATTTCAATATACACATATTAATGCATAATACATTTGACAAATATTATATTGTATATTTGAGGGGGTGGCATAGTCAGACTAGACTGTCTTACTGCCAAATGTTCCTTCAAACAGTATGATGTAATAGCATCCAAATAATTTATAAATTTGAGTACATTTCATGAGATATAATTTCCAACAAAACAGATTAAACTGACTTAGTTCATATTCTATACTACGGCGGCCATGTTGGACGCCATCTTGGATTATAGGGAATGATCAAGGGTGAGAACTCCACACCCACCTAGAAATTACACACCACCCAGGATCACAATCCATAGAGAAAAAAACTTTAACAGAGAATTTTTACTTCACCCCTGTTGCTCCCGGACAAAACCCGGAGCATGCCAACCACTTCAAATTGTTTGCTTACCATCTGTCTCGGTTACTATTTTAAAATGCTAAGGTTCCGTTTCGGTGACAAATGGGTGGATATGAATCGCTCCACTAAAGTCTCCCTCAAATCAATGCAATGATTTCAACATTTATGAATCATCTTTAATTCCTGTAGATTTCTTACCAAAATTTGCATGTAGATTAAGTGATTTAAATATTTGAACATTTTAAAACTTCTTGCAAAGTTTCCATTCTACATATAGTGCCTATAAAACCCGTCATGTCAGTGAACTTTAGTTCTCATGTCATACAAGAGTTTTCATGTAGATTTATTGCTTTGATTTGAATATTTGAACTCAATAAAACTTACAAAGTTTTCACATATAACCTAGCTATGACATTATAGTCTACCCAGTTCTTAAGTTAAATATTTTAACTTATGATTTATATATAACACTCTCAAAGTTTATTAATGTTGAATAAAACTTATCACTATTCTCAGATAGTCACCTATTAAGACCACTATAATAAGACCAGTGTCCATGGGAAGCCGGTCCTGTCACACACGCTATATACCATCTACCATACATGTAACATATATTAATTCATCATATATATAAATAAAACGTTGCCGACTGCGTGTCCCGCGAAAAGGTCGCTTTTTAGTAAGGATAGCTTTTTTAAAACTCAAAATTCATCGAACCATGACCAAATTCAAACTTGGCCTTTGTCTTCTGAAATTTGAACAACGTACAAATATCAAGAGATTCAGTTGAATTTAAAAACAAACAGATAACTAAAAGTAATGTTATCATCCGGAAACAAAATTTATCGGCAAATTATAAGTCCACAAGAACAATAACTCTGGCAAAAATGGGAGGACCGAACCCATATTCGAACTTGACCTGTATTTGGAGCTGATAACCTCACATACCAAATTTGCTTCAGATCCGATCACACAAACTAAAGTTATCATCCGGAAACCTCAAAACAACAAAATTCTAAGTAAAAAAGGGGCCATAACTAATAAGTCGACAAGAACAATAACTCTGGCAACAATTGGTAGATGGATCCCATATTCATACTTGACCTGTAATTTGAGCTCATAACTCACATACCAAATTTTTTTCAATCCGATAACCCAAAATAAAGTTATCATCCGGAAACTTTCCAAATAGACTGATTCGAAGTCAAAAAGGGACCATAACACCCAAAAATGGGCGGCCCGAACCCATATTCGAACTTGACATACCAAATTTTTGATAGTCCCGCAAAAAAAAATTCGAGGGACAAAACTATCAATATTTAATACATATGATTACACACAAATTGATAGTAATAAAAATGAAAGTGTTAATGACACTGTAGCTCAACTTGGAAAGAGAATAATTTCATGTGTTACAGTCAATGGAGTGATTAGGAATGTGGAAAGTTGAAAGGACTATTATGCAAAGAGTAAAATCCAAGATGGCCACTGGCAGCCATGTTTTTTTGCCGAATGACCCCAAAATGACTCGTTCCCATTTACATGTCAATGTTAACTTCCATGACAAATTTCATGATGATCAGACCAACACTTCGTCCTGTAGTCTGTGCTAATGGAATGCATTTTGAAATCCAAGATGGCTGCATAGTATGGCCTGTAGCCCATGCTAAGGGATTGAATTTTGAAATCCAAGATGGCTGCTGGTGGCCATGTTTTTTTTGCCAAATGACCCCGAAATGACTCATTCCAATCTACATGTCATTGTTAACATCCATGACAAATTTCATGATGATCGGACCAAAGGTACGTATGACCTGTAGCCCGTGCCAAAGGAATTAGTCATGAAAAGAGTAAAATCCAAGATGGCTGCTGGCGGCCATGTTTTTTGGCCGAACGACCCTAAAACACCTGTTCTCACCTACATGTCAATATTAACATCTGTGACAAATTTCATGATGATCAGACAAACAGTGCGACCTGTAGCCCATGCTAATGGATTGAATTTTGAAATCCAAGATGGCCGCTGGCGACCATGTTTTTTTTTCGAATGACCCCCCAAATGACTCGTTCCCATCTACATATCATTGTCAACAGCTATGACAAATTTTATAATGATTTGACCAAAGGTACGACCTACAAAAGGAAATTGTTGTCGAATAATACATGCACACACACACGCACACACGGACGATGGATACCAAGCCATGGCAATAGCTCAAACTTTACAAAGTAAAGTTGAGCTAATGATTAAAAAAAAAAAAATTTAAAGCCATCTATTAATGGTGAGATTAGTGCATTATATTTCCATCACCTGCGTTTGTTATACGTTTGATACCTCTGTTGGTTTACACATACACAATTGATAATTATATTGGGACATGTTAACATTTTCAATCCTGAAACAATATGAATGGAATTCATATTTCATCCTTGTATTTATAGGTGGATGAGAAGAATTCAATAAATTATGAAGGGAAGAAATGCGAGAGATTGACTTTCTTCCCTAAAATTTCTTCCATAGTTTTACAACTGTCAAAATTGTTTTCATTCCCGGTAACGTGACTCCTTGAATACATGACCTCTCGACCGCTCAGTATTGGAACACAACGACCTATATTACACAGTAATATGCTCATGTTAACTTTTTCAATCCCTCACATTTCTTCCCTAATTCATAGAATTCTTCTCATCCACATATAAATGCAAGGTTGAGATATGAGTTATATTGTTTACATATCATTTCCATAGCAACTCACCACTTCTATGTTTGACAGCAAAGTTGTGAATAGAATATATGTTCTACTATTTTTAAATGATAGATATTTCCATGTGAGAAACAAAATAATTTGGTTCAGGACAGACCCCCTAATATACAACGATATACATGTACCTAATATCGAAGTTGAATCTAACACATCTAATATTTAACTCAGTCATTATGGTACATATACATTGCCATGGTAACTGTGTTGATATAATCAGATCCCCACACCACCACAGTTTTCAAACTATGGCTGAACTAATTATTATTAATGTTGTAACTCTCTGATAATACATTTCAGTGGTATAGCTGGGTTCCATTGACAAAAAAGTGCAATTTTTTCAACAAGATGGCCACCATTACCATGCCATGACGTCTTCTCTGGTTTTCATTAAGCTATGCAATTGGTCTAAATGAAACTAATATGCCGATTCCGCAATTTGATAATCTCCAGACATTTGCTAACCGGAAGTCACGTGTCAATTTCACAAAAAACAGACATGCCACTAAAATTTGGCTCATCGCCATAGAAAATATAGAGAAAAAAAATCTGACGTCATCTTGACCTGCACCATTAGCACCATCGAGCACTCTTGTGGTTGCTATTAATATATGTCAAGTTAAAAAAAAAATACAAAATGCACAATTTTTGGTCTCATCACCTCTACTCTATGACAGATCACACCTAGTGTCATGTTGTGTATGGCCGCATGCTTTTCATAGTAGCTCCATTGAAATTAAGTTCATGTCATGTTGAAATATGGCATCAACACCCTTGCTAGTAATTGCTTCAGACAGATTTTGGAATCTTTGCTCTACCAGATTCATTACGAGATACATGAACAATTGTTTGATCCCTGAATGAGGATTGCCCAAACCAGTTCTCAGTGAGACATCATAATTATCAGCAGAGTTCAGTTTGTGGGTGGGGGGGGGGGGGGGGGGCGGTAGTCAGCTGAGTTGGGGTGATATCATCCGAGGTCCATAATAGGGCACTTCATATAAAATAAGTTAATAATATATATGATTTAAATGATATCTATTAACAGTTATATATGAATGAATCATGTTATACTTACACTGATCCTCCGTCTTGAGGAATGGGATCAGACAGTTGACAAAATCAAACTTTCTGAAGTATCTTTTCTCTCCATGACCCTTGGCACAACTACGAAGGATACCACATACATGTTTGTGTGCATTTTTATGTTTCTGAAAGAAAAATAATAGTTATACCGTAAGAACATATCTTTACCTGCATAAGGCCAAAATAAAGATGGATACATGTAAAAACAAGACAGTCAATGACTGTGGGGTCTCTAACCAGACAGTAAAGATGGAGAAGACTGGGACTCTGAAGACTACAATAGTCAAATCACCTTAACATAAGCAGTTCTAAATAGAAGGGTCCTCATTGAATGGTGGTAGAGGATATGGAGGTGTCCACCTTGAAAGTTCTAACTGTAAACCACTCTCGCTCACCCAATAGATCATTGCCATTACCTCCCAACCGGACAAAACTAAATTACAACTGGTACTTCAAGATCTCCAACTGTTGGAAATTTATCGAAACATTACTGATATTTCAGGTGTAACAGGATATCTCCCCCTGGATATCTCCCCCTATGTATGACTAAATTTCACTCATTTGATAGTTTGGTCCTGAAATGGCCAGAAAAATGTTTTTTTGACATTGAATTTGTTTTATTTAAAAAAAAATACAAGTGACAATTTTTTTTTTTTTTTAATGTCCAAGTTTGGATATTCCACCCCCACCCAGCACATACAAGACAAATTGTATTGCTTTTTTGCTTTATATAATCTTCTTCCAAGAAAAAGTTGTTTGAGTCAGGGTTTGGGGATGGGGGGGTTATGGATGTCCAGGCCAGGATATCTCCCCCTACCAGAACCTACATGACAAATGAAAGTTTCAATGACACAGTAGCTCAACTTGGAAAGGTTATAATTTCATGTGTTACAGTCAATGGAGTGATAAGGAATGCGGAAAGTTGAAAGGTCTATAATGTAATACTAGAATATTAACATACATACTAGAGATATACATACTAGTAAAGTAAAATACAAGATGGTTACCGACGGCTATATTTTCCAATGAAATTCAAAAACATTTGATAGCTTCCATCTAGTAGATCAATATCAAGATTAGTATGAAGTTTGGTGATGATCGGATGAGGTAAGTAGACTGTAGGGTGTGCCACTGGCAGCCATGTTTTTTGCTGAATGACCCCAAAATGACTCGTTCCCATCTACATGTCATTGTTAACATCCATGACCAATTTCATGATGATCCGACTAAAGGTATGACCTGTAGCCCATGCCAAAAGATTTATTCATGCAAAAAGTAAAATACAAGATGGCTGCTGCCAGCCATATTTTTTGGCCAAACGACCCCAAAATTACTTGTTCCCATGTGCATGTCAACATTAACATCCGTGACAAATTTCATGACGATCAGACGAACAGTACGACCTGTAGCCCATGCTAATGGATTGAATTTTGAAATCCAAGATGGCCACTGGTAGCCATGTTTTTTTTGCGATTGACCCCAAAATGACTCGTTCCCATCTACTTGTTAATAGCTATAACAAATTTCATAATGATACGACCTGTAGCCTGTATTGTTGACGCCTCACACACGCAGACATACCAAGCCATGGCAATAGCTTAAAGTTGAGCTAAAAATCATCTTATGGTTTTATTACTTAAAATTAGGCAACTGTTAAAATGTCATCATTTCAATGTCATATAACTAGTTTGGTGTGAATAGGGTTCAAATATAACATCCAATACAAAAATACATATAATTTGATCAATAAACGTGTTTTTAGCAACTTTAAAAATTCGATGATTTGTTTTAAGCTAATTCTGCTCAAGTCACGAGACCGCAAAATTTGTGACGTCAATGTGGGACATCCCTGCAATCGTGCTGTTTACAAAATAAAATGGCTTCTCTGCACATTTTCAATTCAGAAAGTGACCCTGTACATGAAAACGGCGAAGATATAAGTGCTGTGGAGGATTCTGCATCTGTGGCAGATACCAAAGATGCCTTTGAGAGCTTGTGTTTAAATATTGGCCCATATTTACATGAACCATATGCCGATGAATATATAGTCAATGAGACCTGAAATTCTCCCGAGTCAGTATCAACAATCATTGAACGATCAAATTATCAAGTCATTCATTGTTGGCGAGATGGGAGCGTCTGTCAAAATCCGGTGGAGAACTTAGGAGGTGTGTAACAAGTACTAACAACACTGTCAGATAATTGTTCAAACTACAGTAATGTCCTACATAATTGACTCCTTAACCACAGCATAATTATGCGTAACTTTTCAGGATTTAGTTATAAATATGGCTTATTGCCATTCACCAAAAAGCTCTCTGTGAGATCTTTCCGATGAATGGCAACAAGCCATTCAGACTAAATCCTGAAAACTTACCATAATTCTGCTGTGGTTAAGGAGTCGATTATTTAGGGCATTACTGTACTGCGTACTGGCACTGTACATAACTCCTCCTCCTTCTTAAAAACAACCATTGAGCGGAACCACCTTGAACAGTCGGTTGTTGATACTGGAGATCGGCAACACTGAACGTCTGAAGGATTTATTATTATATTAAATATGGATTCTAATTTTCAGACGTTTCATACCAGTGTCGTGGGATAGGATTCTGAACATTGCCGGAGTAGTGATAGAGTACCGATACACCTGACAGTGGTGTGAAGAGAACTTCATAACTCAATCATAAGCCAGACAGAACAGAGGTCATGTCAACTTAATTGTTGCATTATATATATTGTAACCATATAAATGATATAAAACTATAGTGACTACTTCATTATTTCACTAGATACCATATTTTTGTTTCATATTGAATTGTTGTGTTACTTTTTTTATTTCGTACTTTGTAGAAAACTATGTAGTCGTTTCCCTATGGTGTGACATACATCTGTATAGTGACATGGTAAGAAACAACCAATTGATTTCCTACATGGTATGAAACGACGAAACAATAAGGTACGAAACTATCAGATATATTTCACGAAACAACTAAAAATATGATACGAAATGACTTAAGATGATACAAAACATCCTGTACACATTTATATCTCCTCTGCAGCGTCAGCATCTAACATCGTCATCAGACTCCACCAAAGTGCCTAATCTTGTGTGCCAAATAAATGTACCTGTATGTTTATTAATTTTATGAGAAAAATCCACCCTGCACGATGCTTATTATATGTAGGTCTGCACATTTAAACAAAATTATGGCTCTGTTCAAAATTTAAATAACAAATTCTATAAAAATACCGGTAGTTTAATTACAAATACAAGAGACTGGATTTTTCATTTGAGATGTTGCGCAAATGGGACATGTAGACAACGATGATTAAATTTTCCCCTGCATGTACCAATTTAATTTAAATGGGTACTGTACGCTATTTCCAATAAATTTCCGATGATAACAACGATCTATTATCGATAATATATAGAAACATAAGTAATTTGAGTCGAAGATGTATTCTGTAAACGCTCAGGTTAATAGGCTATCTTAAACTTTAATAATTTAAAAGTTAATAATTTAATATAAATTGAATTTATGGCTGGAGCCATAAAATGGCGTAAATTAAAATACGAATTTCCGTGTACAAAACGTAATCAAATTATAATTGAGGGATACTGGATTAGTAAACCAATTGCACACACGATCGTTTGAAACATTATGCTGATACGGGGAGAAAACTCAAGCCACTCACTGACTAGTGACGATAAATGAGTATATGGGACTAGTATGCATATATAATATAACTTTTATTTGATACATTTGGTTGAAAAATGTACAAAAATTACTCGACAACGACAATTTGTATTTTTGCATTCCGGTAAATTTGTCATCCGTAACACTACTTCGTACTCAACAGACTTTCAAATAATGGAAAATTTGTTACCTTATTCTCCGACTCGGAGACTATAGAAACCAACAACAACATTTGGCGTACAGTATCCCTTTAAGCACGTCAATTGCGAAAACTTGCTTTATAATAAAGTCTAGATACAACAAGCAGTCGCAGTTGGCGGTATTCCCCGCCAAATTGTGCAGTTGGGGAAGTGCATTCTCAATAATGTTTGCGTTCTCAGTATGTGCTAAACAAGAGGTGGAATTGTGTCAAAAAGCCTGGCTTGTGAAATCATTTTAGGTACTGGTCATGGGAATGAATATATCAAAAATCTTTTAAATCCGTTGACATTTGTGGAAATTAGCCCTGTGACGTCGTTCATTTGCACCAAAAATAATAAACAAAGTCCAATAACTCTGCTGAAAATATCCGACCGGACCTGGTTTGCGAACTCATTCTAGATACTGGTCATGTGAACTCATATACCAAAAATCTTTTAAATCCGTTGACATTTGTGGAAATGAGCGCTCTTGACGTTGTCTATTTGATATTTGGTAAATTCGACAAAATAATAAACAATAACTCCGGTAAAAATATCCGGCCGGACCCGGTTTGCGAACTCATTCTAGGTACTGGTCAGGTGAAGTAATATAACAAAAATCTTTGAAATCCGTTGACATTTGTTCAGGTTATGACGCTCACAAATTGGGACGGACAGACGGACGGACGGAACCCATTCCTATATCCCCCGCAAATTTTCAGTTTGGCGGGGAATTAAAATAATTGTATAAGTTATTAAATATTGAGAAAGTCCATTTTCCACATGATATTGACTTTTTGTTAGAATTTATATGTTCCCACACAGTGATCACACATTTCTATTCCGCACTGACTATTATTAATTTTTTTCAGAAATTTTCAACCCTGCACTACTTATATTCCACCCTGCAGTTCTATTTGGCACACAAGAGTGTCGCTGTAAAAAGTAGAGTCTAAAGGCTTAATACCAAATCACAAACAGAATCAGCATTTGAAAATGGGTTTATATCTAGAGCTTCCTAAATATGTTTTCTATAATTCCCAGTGTATAAAATAATAAAATCGAGTCAAAGACACATGTCCGGAAATGCTTATATCAATTATCGATATTCATACCCCCCTTTAAAACGAGAGGCCGATCACGATCGGCAGATGTTTAACCCATACCTTGGCGATAGTGATTAGCTATTTTCATAAATCTGTATACCAATTTTTTCATGAGTATAAGCTTGCTATTAATTAATAGTTCCCAAGTGGAATCAGACTTATTGGGCAACTTGCTCACATAAACACAATATGACCATGGATGTGGCATTAAATTTCCAGACACAATGTCTGTAAACAGCAGAATATTATTAAACATGGGGTAAATATTTTCAAAACCATTCAATCAATACCAAAATTTATACAGGTGAAGAAATTTATGTGTCATGATTAATCTGGATGAGATTATAAAAGTTATCGGTGAGAAATATTTTACCAATAAGTAGTCTCAAGAATACCAGCACCATTATTATTCTGCAGCCCAAATGCAATTGAGTGAATTTAAAAATAAGATATTTCATCTGATGATGAATATTGGTCAATTGGTGGCTTATAGAAATCCTTACTGAACCTGGTTCAAGGTGAAAGGGATAATTTAATATCTGCCTGTCGGATATCATGTGTCTATGGAATGGGTTAATTTTAATTGCAAAATCCATGCAAGCGAAAAGTGATACATGTATGTGTTATAGAGTGATAAAGCTAAATAACCCAACCACAGTCAGACAGATGCACCATAGCTGTTAAAGATATAATAGTTATGAAATTAAGCACATAACAACTCTATTTATCTACTTCTTACATTGGAACCTGAGTCATAATATTGTTGTGTTCTGTCTGTATCTGTAGTTGTTACGTCCTAGTGACCAAGGCTGGCTTTTACAGGACGGGATCGAGTAGATCCATAATTTTTCCAGGAAGTTTTTTTGCCGAACCCGTGACTTCTTCGCCACGGTAGGGATCTTTAACGTGCGCACATTGTTGCACACGGGACAGCCATTAGCGTCGGCTCCCGATCCGACGGTGTGCCAAGTGTAGTGTCATCCCTGGTCATGACATTACGAGAGGAGCAGAGGTACGAAGTACTAACCCTTAGCTACATATTAAAAAGTTATGAGATCATTGAATTAGAGACCAATCAATACTTGAACATCTATACAAGTGATGGGTGTATAGACCTCGATATTAATTGTGATTGATAATGGTTGGATATAAAATATTTTAAAGCAGAATTATTAGATAAGTAAAGGTGAGATATGAGAATGGTCAGATTGAAAATATTAGAGTCATAACATTGGATTGCATACAGTATATCTATGGTTATCTTTATTCTAAGCTGATCATTTGAAAGATACAATGTCTGTAAACAGCAGAATATCATTAAATATGCAACGGAAAAGTGGATCACCATCAACCTGGACATAGAATAGGAGAATGATCACATGAAAAACATTAGAAGACCATATGATGTGCGGAGAGGGTTAATAATGTTCAATGATGTGATATGATGGAACTATGGAATGGGTGGGTTAATTTATTTCTAAGTTACAGTGTGAGTGTAAACAAAAATGTCTATAAACAAAATGTCTGTAAAACATCCCAACAAATAAACAATGGACTATTCCAATTTGTAATTTTGGAATACAGTAGGTGTACATTAACTAATAATGAACCTGTTTCAACAAATGGGTTAACTTAATATTGCACAGAACAGAATAGAGACCCATCCATTAATTATATTCTTGACAGCCATCTGCAACCCACCAAGGCTATCTACCAGTAACTCAATCTGGTGTACAGCTAAAATAAATAAAACTAATAAGAGAGGCACTGTGGGAGACAACTTCTCTTAAAATCCAACACTGGCAGACAACAGCTATTTAGTTACTTGAATTACAAATGGCCATAACTCTGTTAAAATATATCAGATCAAACCCAAATTTGAACTTGATTTGTATTTTGGGGTGAGGATCATATGTATCAAATTTGGTGCTGATCAGATGAAAAATATTTAAGTCTTCACAGCTTGGATGAATTCTATTTAAAAACAAGAGTGGAAAGGGTTAACAAAACAATACCAAAATCCATACAGATAAAGAACGTGCTAACAAAGACCTAGGTAAGAAATATGAGGCAGATCATAAGCAAATTGTTTGACTTAGATGCATCAGATAGAATTTGTGTGCAGGGTTAATTATTTTCTAAATCGATCAACTGATCGATACCAAAAACTATACAGGTGAGGGGTGTGTCATCATAAACCTACATTTCAAATATGAACACAATCGGACAAAAAACACTTTGGTTATTGCATCGGATAGCACATGCCCATGTGTGGATGCAAAGTGTTAATAATTTCTAAACCGATCAATCGATCTATACCAAAAACTATACAGGTGAGGGGTGTGTCATTGTAAACATGCACATGAAATTTAAACATGATCCAATAAAAGATACTCCAGTAATCGAATCGGATAGCAAGTGTCTACGGACAGACGGACAGACGGACGGACGGACAGACGGACGGACGAACGACGGATGGTTGATCCGGACGTCAGCATTATGTGTACCATACATGGTATGGGTACACATAAAAAGTGCATAGAGTTTTGCACCTGTCTGTCCATCTGTGCATATGTCTGATATCTGTTCAGGGCATAACTTGAGCAGTAGTGCTAATAAGTGCTTGGATCTCAATGAAATTTCGTACAGATTTTCACCACTATTATGGCATTCAATTTCTTATGAGATTATCAATTGGAACATTTTTTTTGTTACTATTTTTATAACAAACTGTTATGTCATAAAACATTCAGGCAATCTCAGATTTTTTGAGTGGTAAAATTTCCTAAATTGTTTGTGTGTATCTAATATACCAGAAAATTTGAAATAAAATCAATATTGTCAGGTAGAAGCATTTCCGAACAGGGATTTTATTCATATTTATTATTTTTAATATTTCATACATATTTCAGGAAACTGCGCTGCATATAAAACTTGGTATAGGGAGGGATAGACCATCTTTAAACTGTAAATACATTCAAAACCAAGATTATTCCTTATATGATAATTTTGAGAGGGGGGCACTGATTTTCTAACCTTTCAACCCAAATCAAATGAATACACATGTCTATTAACTTGTCAAGCTAATATACTGCTATATGTAATTAGAAGGGGGTACAAGTTTGAAGTCAGAATCTCTGTGAGTGCATTCTGTTTACAACCACAGGGGTCCGGGTACTGTTTAAATAATCTATATATACATATATCTGCGAATGTCTGTATTCAATATAAATTCACGAGGGACCTTGTAGATGGCTCCAAAGGTGTCAAACAGGGGGATTTTCTTACGAGAAAGATAATCATCATAAGATTAGAAATGTCTACAGTGACGATATTGGGGTAAGGGACAAAAAGTGGATGGGTAAAACAATTCCACACCGCATTAACCTGAGTAACGACGGGGTCACCCTGCTGGTTATATAATATTTAGAGGACATTCCTTGTTTGGTTTGACATTAGGCCCGAAATCAGCCTGAGGTAACCTCATATCGCAATCAGCCTGACATCGAAGTTTGAAATGAGGTTACCGATCGAGGGCGGAAATCAGGCCTATAATATCAAACCAACCAAGTAATACTCTATCTATTAATAAGTTCTCCTCTTAGTAAGTGTAATATTGACAACTCTTTTAGCTACATCACAAAAAATCGGTATCTACACATTATTTAGCAGTGAAATAGAAATACGCAATGTTGTAAAGCCATATTACTCAGATCTGTGATGTCATAAAATCATAATACTCTGATTTGTGATGTCGTAAAACGATATTACTGGATTTAAGGCAAATTAATAACAAGCCATACTGGGCAAATATGTCATATCTAATTAATAATTTTCAAACAAATTATGGACCGATAAAGCCATCTGCAGGAAACTTCCTTCCAAGGGGGTGCTATCAAAACATATCAAGGTGGACACCCTCCCCAATGGGGAGACTCTCTAGCCATGTCCCTGATTTTAGCGGACACACACTGAGTGAACAAGAGATCCAGAGCTCTTTCGCAGATAAGTCGCGGCTTCCTAGACTTAAACTGAGGCCACAGGGCTTGTTATGAAAATGAGTGAAAAATGTAAAACAAAGGAACGCGTATGTAATGCATTATATCAATAGAATACTGATGCATTTATAACGTTTGTTAAAGTGGCACCCTCAATTGCAATTTATTTATTTTTTCAATTTTACTTGTTTTCTTTACAACAAGCCCCTGTGACTACATCACATGTACAATTAGTTCAAGATTGAACTTAACACTAAACGCTGCTTTAATATTTAGTATTACCTTCATTTGGAAATAAATTATAATGTGCCATGGAAGTTTGACATAGAGATGTTTTGCACCAGGGTTCTGGACATTTCATACCAGTATCATTTCAACAATTCATACCATTGAGTATACCGGTATTATTTTTTTGAAATAATATTAACTTTATTGCCACAATTTCAATTTGTTCATTTTTATCGCAAAAAAAAAGAAAAGAAATATGTTTAATTGTGTTTTCATTGATAACAAAATTAAAATTATTTTTCACAATGTACACTGCATACACATGACCAATCATCATTTGTGGGAACCAACGAAACATATATGGTGTGAAATGACAAAAAAATATGGTATGAAACAACCAAATGTGTGGTACAAACCGGCCATGGTACGAAACATTGTTTGAGCCATCCAACGGGTCTGGTGAATCGCCGAGCGATCTATAATAGCCCGGCCGGGCTTAAGTAGACCCATCGGTCTTCCACAGTCACCATGCATTGGATGATGCCCGGTCTTGATAATGATATCACTATTTTATTTTGTCCTAACGAGAATCTGAATTACCGGCACATGTAGAAGCTTTCTTCTCGCTGTTCAACGTACCCCAGGCCCGGTAAGACATCTTCAAGGATTGGTTACACCTAATGGTAACAATGTTATCTGCATTATGTAGACATGTGTCTGTTAAGGCCAACTGTTGTCTCGCTATATATGGCGAAATGCAGCCGCACGCGTGCGACCGAATTAGTCAAGATATTGTGTCGATAGAGAAGATATCTCTAAATGTGAGTTTGGAGTGCATCTTGGTCTAACCCTGCCTCATGCACGATTGAGAATGTATTTTTGAACCTTAATTGTAGGTAACCCATAATCGGAGGGGCCGTGTAGTTGAATCGGCATTTTAATGTATAATATAGCCTTCCTCAGCAATGATACACTTGAGTGTATTTATTTTTTTTCTGCATCCTTTGACACAGGAAAAACAGCTGGTATTTATATTAAACTGTGAAAGTCTTATTGCAGGTGCTTTTCTTTCTTGAATTTGTTATATATATCAACTTGAAGCACACTCTCCGTACCAAATTCTCTCATATTAGATTTATGAGGAATATAGAGATTGTATTGTATCACTCTTCTTCAGTCTTTTTGCCATGATTGAGCGTTCTGATACGAAATCAGGAGCTGATACAGCTATAGAGTTTGAACTCGAATAGATATTATATTGTTTTGCTCTTCTTCGGCCTTTTTGTCAGTATCAAAATCTCTCATGTCAAGAGTTTTCAGTGATACTATTGCATTATAATTGTCTCGCCACGATTTGAGCATTATTCTGATTCTACTTCAGATTCAGTTACCATCTGAGTGTAAACTCGACAAAGTCTTTATTTAGACCAAGACGCACTAGCAAGGGAATGTTTCTGCTGAGCTACCAGCCGAGAATAAGTCTAGACTATACCGTACTGGCACTAGGACTAGGGACTTTCTGTTCCTTCATCTTGATCTTGATCTATAAGGTGCTGGAGCCAATGTAGGCTATACTGCACAGGGAGTTTTCCATCATTTTTTCCGCAGACAACTGCAGACAAAGACAAAAATCTCTTTTAAATTGAGGACATACTCTAGCCAATATACGAGGCATACAATTAATGTATAATTAATCCTCACATAGAGTGTCTTCACCAAGCTAGAAGCTTTAAATGTGAACAGAGTCCGTCATAATATAGACGAACGATTAGAAATTATGTTGCTCTGAATACGCAAAGTAGATAAACTGATTTACACGGTGGTATTCCAGAGGTGACGTCACACCAATGAGTGATGTGTTATAATTTGGATTATAAATACACCTGTATTGACTCCTTTATACAGCTAGGTAAGTCCCACCTTAATAATGTTCTGGGTTCAGATTGGGATCATTATATCTGGTTCTGGATGAATAATTTGGGTCAGTCAGTGATTACTGATAGCCTCGGTGCTCCAATCTTAAGAGATCATGACTGACCCAGAGGTCTGATTGATTGTGTATTCACCCTAAAAGCATGCAGTTCCCAGCTGATATCTGAACCCAGGTGGGCAAATCAGTTGACTCTTAAACATGCAGTGAAGTGGACTTGCCTAGTGTTGGCTGGAATGGCTGCCAACCTGCAGAGACGAGGCCGGCCTCATCGTGACCAGGGTCACTCATGACAGGAGTTGGGGTGTTTCTACAAGGTGAGTAACACAACCTAGCTTAGATCACCCGTTCTGTGGAGAGATACACAAATTCTCCATAGTGATTAAAAAAAGTCACACCTAGAACGGAACGATGCGAGTTAGAAGCATTAAAGTGATATATTCTGAGCGATATGAGGTAGGTTAATTTATGAAATAAAATTTATTTTCTCGCTCAAAACACATAATATGATATGTGTAGAATGTTAAATTACTTTAATAAACATTAGTTCTTTAATCGTATTAATAATTTGATATATAATATATAAGAAACCTGACCTGTTTCTGTAATCTATTTACATTGAATTAAGTTGGTGATGGTGTATATTTTAATTTACTGACTGTCAGAGTCATGTATACACCTATTGAGAACTCTCATCATTTGGACAAGAATTAGCTCCATGAACTATTAATAATGTTTATCTTATACTAATTTGATGTTATACTGTGTACTAAATTGTAGCTATATCTTACATATGTGTATTATACTCCAAGAAAGGACTATGCGCAACGTGACTTATTTTCATGCAATCGGTGGCGACTCCTTTCTAAAAGATCAAACGATGTGTCCCAAAACGCACTCAAAGAGATTTTTTCAATGTTCAGTTGGTGAAGTCAAAACTTGATTAAGCAATTGGAAGTTTGTTATTATAAAGTATACGACAATCTTCCGTGAGCTGGTGCATCTGCACTACTGATCTTGGTGCTACTGTTAGCTCTACTGCTAAAGTTCAGACTTTCATTAATAAGTTTCAAGTGCAAACAACCAAATTCACATGACTGCTATATTCGTACACTTCAGTTTTAAATTTGAACTTTACGCGAGTCATTAAGATTTTATTACAAATTACACCATGCTATGATATGTTTCCGGGCATAATTTAGAAATTATAAAGCGGACTATTTCGCGGTGTATGAATACAAAACTGTTTCATAATTAATTAGTCTCTACTATACAGATAAAGTCGCTGAGTAGGTCATCGCTTCTCTATAAGGAACCTGTGAATTTTGCGACGTTGTTTCTTACGAAAACTGCGATAAAATACATTTAAATTTGTTCAGTGGATAAGAACATTCACATAGTGTAGCTGAACAGAGAATTTATTTTTTCTCGTATGTCGGCATCTATTCGGCTCTCCTAGAGGCTCGCCAAATAGATGCCCACATACTCGCAAAAATAAATTCTTTATTCAGCTACACTATGCGGATATTCTCTATGGGTGGATACACACTTGCATGTAATTTCTGTATGTAAAATCCATGTATTCCATGTATTTTACATGGTCACACCAATCATTGATAGTATTAATCGCGTGCGAGCGATCGGTCCATTTCAACAGGCAGTTGTGTGTAAGCCATTATCAAACTAACTGCAATCAAGAAATTTCAGGCCAGTCATAAACATGTCTTCTTTCATGGATACCGAAATGAATAAATCCTGTCTGATATCTTTGCTGCTTACCACAAATTTTCATTCATTTCGAAAAGTGGTTTTGAGTCCATCGATTTTATACTTGATTTGTTTCTCAGGGTCACCCAAAACAAAAATAAAATATGCAAAATTTGAAGCTCTTTTAGGATGATACCGGTTTGTTGAGATTGCTCGAATAATCTGAGAGCGAGCTCTTATGATAACATTCAATTGGGATTTCCACGCAAATACAGCACCAAAAACTTAATGCAGGTACAGTGTTGAAATTAAAAAGAGTGACACCCCCCATTTTTCACCCAGAATTTACAGAACAGTATGTTTCTCAAGCCTAAGGTTAAACAAGTTTCTAACTGTCACAACTTTAACCTGTACAGACTTGAATTACAACATTTTCGATCATAATCCATGATTGGGGGGGCTGGTTCTCGAAAGCTTCGAATAACTAAGGGATTTAGTTGAATGTATCAGCCTAGTTAGATTATCTGGGAAAGAATGCACAATACAATGTATAATGTTTTACTTAAATATTCCATAGTTTTATGGAGGACTCCGGGTGCTACATGCCCCCCCCCCCCCTCATCGGGGAAATATGCTTCCGGGATAATATAGCCCCCATGTTGGGGGTCATGGCCCTTTCGTTGGGGAAATCCTGAGGCCATCACTGGTATAAAGATCAAGAGAAGACTGTCAATGATTTAAACAGAACGTCCACCATTTGGGTTATCGCACGAACAATTATTTTAAGCGGCCTGACGACTTCGTCCAAGTCAACTGCTCTCTGAACGTCCAGAGCTTGACTCACCATGGTCAAACAAAGCCGCAATTATTGGGTTGTCGGCAGACACATAATACATGTCTGTATGATCCATGTAAAATGCCAAATACACGATATTTACAGAGATTATATGCATGTGTGTATCCACCCATAGTATAAAGCATTCTATATGAACGAAGACATGAAAATGACAGCGTGCACTTGTTTATATTTTCCGAAAATCGAAAACAGAAATAGCAATTTCCAAAATGGGAATGCGAGACGAAACGAAATTTGCAACCTATATAATTTCCTCAATTCCAATTGTTGAAAAAAGATGATGCAACATCATGGAACTAGTTCTGCGGCGACATCAAAGATTCAGTTCTTAATTGCTTTGTTGGGTGACAAGTAGTGAGCGACAGTTGACAGTTGCTAGCTGGTTGCGACAACGTCGTTTATCTTTCAACATGTCTCTTTCATCGTTAGATCGCTGTTTGATATAAATTTCGACTTGTTTTCCAATATTGTGGAAGAGATCGAATGATAGGATATACACATTTGACTTGGATAAATTTAGTTAGGCATGCAAAGAATTGCCCGCCTCAATTTTTTTTAGGTGTGCATTAGGCTTTTTTTTACCCTTTCTGTTTTATTAGGGGGGATGTGAAAATGATTTTCGCATATGCAAAAAAAAAAAAAAAAATCATAAATTTTCGCCGTTTTGTTTCAACATTTTTCGTCAATATGGCAGCTTTGTTTCCGTCAATATTGTCTGTAGTGTCGATATGATCGGCAATACATCTGATCATTTTTGCATTTCGCAGTTTTACCGATGTGTCGACGCATTCTTCTTTTAAATGGAATACTGGTATACAATATATATCAGCTATCAAGTTGGAGTCTGTTAAAAAGTTAAGTTATTAATACAAAACCATAATTATTAGTTTCATAAAGTTAATGGTTTGTTAATTTGGATAATTCATAATTGGAAACACAACAAGAGCACATGCTCAGACTTCCTGTTGTCTTGTGCTTCGTGTGCTTTTTTAGCACTGGAATTTCCCAAGCCAAACCTAGTTTTGTGTGTGGTTCCATTGACATATATCAGAGTGGAGTATATATAGAGAATATCCTCAGTGTAGCCGAATAAAGAATTTATTTTTGCGAGTATGTGGGCATCAAGTCGGCGAGCCTCTAGGTGAGCCGAATAGATGGCCACATACGAGCAAAAATAAATTCTCTGTTCAGCTACACTATGTGGATGTTCTGTTTATCCACTGACAAATTTAAATGTATTTTATCGCAGTTTTTGTCCAAAAAAAAAAACACTTCCTTATAGAGAAGCAATTACCTACTTAGTGACTTTATCTGTATAGTAGAGACCAGGGTCCGCACTGGACCAAAATTTACTCTTGCCAAATAATTTGCCAAATGAAAATATTTTTTGCCAAATTCTTTTAGAATTTGCCAAATGCTATCCCTAATAGTATCATTTTCTGCAACATTGAGTCTTATTTTGTGGTTTATCAGACAACAATAAATCAGTTACTGAACAATAAATTTGTAGAAGGGTTGCTTCGTCAGAAGGGCACATTACAAGAGGATTAGCTATGTAAACACCACCACCACACTGAATACTGGTAATCCCTCATCCATCAATGCTAAACGCTATCAGATTAACTGCATCTTAATAAAGGTGTTAACTTTTCCTAGACCTTATAAAACACCACCAATATAATTATATTGTGATAGTTTCCTGAAATGAATGGTATTGATCGGCCAATAGTTTTCAAATTTCTTGAGGAATTGAAAAGTGACTGGCCAAAACTTTTGCCAAATAATAATAAAAAAAAACCCTGGTAGAGACTAATTAATTATGAAACAGTTTTGTATTCATGCAACTGCACTGCAAAATAGTGCGCTTATAATTTCTAAATTATGCCGGAAAAATATCATAGCATGTTGTAATTTATAACAAAATCAATGATTCGTGTCAAGTTCAAATTTAAAACTGAAGTGAACGAGTATAGCAGTCATGTGAATTTGGTTGTTTGCATTTGAAACTTATTAATGAAAGCCTGAACTGTAGCAGTAGAACTAGCATCAAGGTCGGCAATGCAATGCACCAAGCAATTCCACAGCTGTCCTGCAGCCTTGATTAAAACATTTTAGTGTAAATACATGCTATATTCTTTGAGATATCGCCCATCCCATGTAATTGCAAATTCTGTTCTGCAGTTTGTCATTCTGTCCCGCATTCCGCAGTTTGCCTTGTACCGTAATCTCACAGTGAACGGTGAACAGCAGCAAACAAAACATCATTCAGTTACGAATGAATTCTGCTGACATTTCTTAAAAGTAATGGCGAATTTATGAAATAATTTAAAGCATGCCCTAAATATAATATTTTTTTACCCAAAATATGTATCTCCTATAATAAATATCTTGGACACTGAAACTAATGGTTATATATTTCTTGCTTGCAAGATCCTAAAAGAAGTCGTTTTAAAAATCGGTACGCAAAACCTTGAGTACGCGCACTTGTCAAATGCCAATTAATGGCGATTATAACTTGGGACCAATCGTGCGAGTCCTTTCGCTATAAAAGCGATTGAAAGGTAAGACCTCATTCATTTTAATTTCTTCCTCCTGTGTGTTTGATGTACCTAATAGGTACCCCCCCCCCACTTCTTAGAGGATGAAGCAGCACTAGCACGACATCCAGAGGATGTTGACTGGCCCACAATACATGCAAAAGAAGCACCGAGGGGAAAACACGGTTATGACACCCCACCCCACCCCCCCCCCCCCCCCCCCGCCAGAAAAACTGAATCAATACTCAGAATGGATCTCACAAAATGAGGCAATGCACAGTGCGGTATGACTGACTTGACAGTATTTTGAGCCCGACCGAGAGACCCAGGGGAGATATGAGAAACTGTTGGGCCCAGACCAATAGGGGTACCAGGGATACACCGGGAAAACATGACTGAGTTGAGCACTGGAAATCATGTCCATGGAAAGAAAAAACATACACCTAAGGGAGGGGACCAAGATGTAAAGATTGCCTGCCTCTGGTACACCAAGCCAAGTAACTGGAAATTGAAGTGTACGGTCAACCAAGGAGAGGAACTAATACCGCTAATGGAACACTGTCTGATCATACGGCCAATCTGTGACGCAATGAACCGGCCTGCATGGTTTCAAAATAAATGTAGAACTTAGTTATCGTTCGTCAGGTGGTGGTATAGGGAACCCATACCGTAGGTTAGCAGAAAGTTACA
Organism: Siphonodentalium dalli; assembly: GCA_032622095.1. Classification (NCBI taxonomy): domain Eukaryota; kingdom Metazoa; phylum Mollusca; class Scaphopoda; order Gadilida; family Siphonodentaliidae; genus Siphonodentalium; species Siphonodentalium dalli. Next base: position 2,183,153 of record CP136063.1, on the reverse strand, counting down.
AAAACTGTGATAACCCGCCAACTGGTATGCTCAAGCACCGATGGGCATGCAGCAATAATTGTTAAATGTCGCAAAGGTGAGAATCGGTGATCGCTAAATCGGATGAGAATTAGAATCACGCCTGCCAAGTGATGTTAAACACTCGGCCAGAGTGATAACATAGAATTGGAAAATATTCTTGGTCAAAGTCGGTGCTATGACAAATACGATAACAAAATGGACTACATACATGAAGCCTAGACACCAATGAAATGCTGATACGCTATATGATGAAATCCTATGGTGTTAGGTGGTCACTGAAAGATACATCCCAAATCTAGAAGTAAAATTGAAATTGAGCGTAGGTCAGACGATAGTGTCTATGGAGCTGAATGGTCGATATTCATGATATGTGCGGCTAAGTGAGTAGAGAGCAAAAGTCCCCTGTGAGATATAGCACCCGCATACTAACTTATCAGGTTCACACACACGCTCAAGTCCATAATATGTCTAGGTTTGTCTCATAAAAGCGGCCTAATTGTTGAATAAAAATCTAACAGATTAGAAGGCCCGAAACTATAAAGACAGGTCTCAACAACACCTGGAATACCCCGACGGGATAAGAACGGAGGTGAAATGGAGGCGAAATAAACTTATTCAGGAGCAGTTCCTGAATGCGGCACATAGCCAGAGCAATGCGATATGGCAGAAAGCAGACTAACCGAGGAAACCTCCAAGTACAAAAAACGAAGGTAATATTGTACAAAACACTCAGTCGAATGAATGCAACATGTCAGCGACAAGGAACAAGGAGGTAGCCAAGGCAAGAAAGGGTTCGGAAAAACCGCTATGTGCTGTGACAGCATGAACCTGGATGGACTGAGACAGAACCAGCGGTAGATGCTGCAGAACCTCTATCGCTGCTCGTCGCTGCGAAGGTTGTGAAAGCCGCGACTACAAATAGAGGAGGCATGACCACCAACAGATTCCGAGCCTGCAGCGCAGACTGTACAGAGTTGACAGAGGAAAAATCATTGTTTCCTGTCTCTGCGAAGGTGGTGGAAGCTGTGACTACAAATAGAGGAGGCATGACCACCAACAGACTCCGAGTCTGCAGCGCAGGCTGTACAGAGTTGACAGAGGAAAATTCCTCGTTGCCCGTCTCTGAGAAGGTTATGGAAGCCGCGACTACAAATAGAGGAGGCATGACCACCAACAGATTCCGAGCCTGCATCGCAGGCTGTACCGAGTTGACAGAGGAAAATTCATTGTTTCCTGTCTCTGCGAAGGTTGTGGAAGCCGCGACTACAAATAGAGGAGGCATGACCACCAACAGACTCCGAGCCTGCAGCGCAGGCTGTACCGAGTTGGCAGAGGAAAATCCATTGTTGACCGTCTCTGCGAAGGTTGTGGAAGCCGTGACTATAAATAGAGGAGGCATGACCACTAACAGACTCTGAGCCTGCATCGCAGGCTGTATCGAGTTGGCAGAAGAAAAATCGTCACGGTTTTTGTTCTTGATATGTGGGCCCCATCCAGTTCTTCGGTTGTGGAAGACAGGCGTACTTCTCTGCGGATGGCCGCGACCAATAAGGAGGAGGCATGTCCAGAAACCGACTCCAGCGAAGGCTCCATGTTAATGGAGGAAGCAAGAGAAGGGCCATGTTTGTTCTTTCTTTTTCTGTGTTGTTAGTATCGTGCTGGTAATGCATGCAAAATTGTGCGCAAATGTTATCCTAAGACCGAAGGACTGACCCATCCGAAATGACCTCGGAAAGGAAACTAAGTCTAAGTTCTGGCCTAGGAGCCCAAAAGAGACCAGAAACTGTACAAAGCAAGGCCACACTAGTGAAGGAAAGAACACAGGTGAATAATAGGGATACATATCCACCCAAAACCTGGAGGGACGGATGCCGGAAAAGACTTTGACGAATGGAGGACAGGTCAGAACACGTGCGGTAAAATCTCCTGGAGTGGAAGCAGTGGCAGTTGACACATTGAACAGTGTAGGCAGGCAATGTGCCGAGGGCACCGAGGCTTGCGAGCTAAACGGACCACTGATGTGGTAGCTGTAGCAAGTGGCCGGCTGATGCAGCGACGGAACGAACCCGGCGGAACCAGAGGCAGGACCAAAGGTAGCTGCGCTTGAACCACCATCGCTGCCCTTCTCTGCGGGGGCTATGGACGCCGCGACCCTGAGGGAGGAGGCATGTCCACCAACCAACTCCTGCGGAGTCTCCAAGTTAATGGAGGAAGCAAGAGATGGTGCCACGTCAGCAGAGGTGCCACGATCATTGATCTGGATAATCGATAGTCAATACTAGATTAGAATCGATGAAGCGTATCTAATAGCAAGGACAGTGGAAGTAGTGCATAATATTCACATGTGCATAATTTGTATCAGAAACAACCGAGACAGTCCTTCCCATGACAAAAAATACAGTTTTGTTGTTTAGAAGGGTGTAATTGCACTGGTAATATAATTGTAAGTTGTGGTTATCTCAAATCAAAGGTCATTGTGTGATATACCCAAGTCCACTGACACTTTCACATGCCCACAAATGAACGGAGATAGGAAATGTTCTAAATATATCTTTACATATTTTAATATTGATTGTGACCAGGTGAACAAGTGCAAATGGTGAACACCCGTGAATAAAAAATTGCGAGTGCGGGAGCAGTCGCTACTGTCCCGTGGGAAGGAAAGCCGATAATTAGTAATGAGCACAACAGGGTTTCCGCCAAGGGGAAATTAATGAGTCCGTATTGGGGAAACAAATAACGCGACGGGACGAAAAAAAATTGTTATTTGACACTGAAAAGTAGCCATTTCCTTGCACCTGAGTGTCCCCATAAAGCAATCCAAAGCTACGTATATTACGCAAGTCAATCATTTTCCGTGGGTGCATTAATTCTGTTGATGGCATCCAGATAATTAATCATGTAATTACGCACGTAAGACTGCCATCTGATTGAAGACTATATCAAGCTACAAGTTACAGTGTTTAAAAATTTATAACTTACAATAAGATTCCGACAGGTGTAATGAAACTAAACACTAAAAAGCATCTATGCATTGTCCAATAATACCTAGCTTGGAGAATTGAATTAAGTATTTCCTAGAATTTCAAGTAGCTTCCGTGAAAATGAAACTGATATATCCATGTATTCTGTCAATCGTAAAACTATTTGTGCGCTGTGACGTCATATATACTGCAGGGTTTGTCTGCAGGAGATATTTATAGCGGCGAAATACGAATGGTAGCGAAATCTTTCAAACTCAGAACGCGTAGCTTGTCAATAGTCTGTATTAGTCCAACAACTGACGACTGCTGCTATAGAGTTTTAGCCAACGTGTTATAAAATATAATTGAGTTTTGGCGGGAAATGGGAACATGAGCGCCGTTGTTTGTGTTGGGGGACCCAGGCGGGACTCAAACACCTCTCAAAAATGTCAAACTAAAGTCTAATTTCAAACTGGCGCGAAGTTTAAAGGTCACAAATCCGGTCGCTATTGGAAAAGTATAATTTCCGGATGTGTATATTTGATACCTGCACGGAGAAGTGCGGTCGCGGAATGAGGAATAATTAAAAATTATTCTAATAATAATTACATGCATGTAATATGGGTCAAATGAATGGTGTTGTCACTATGAATTCCCGCTATAAAGACTGATTTGGGACAGGTTCCGTATTATAATAGTACGATAGCACGGGATCTCGGAGGTAGATACCTCCTTTGGTAGGAGAACTGCCTGTTGGCGTATGTTGATCCCTACTCTGCCTAACACAGCAATTCGGCATTCTTTGATCAAATTATGTAATCGTACGATAGCACGGGATCTCCGAGCGTGAGTAGTTTCAACCACAGAAATCCCGTGCAAAATAATATCCGTACTCAGCAGTCCGACATTGTTTGATGTTTATTATGCTGTATATAACGTCGCTATTTCAATGCACACCAAACATTACGTTGTAGTTCTGGCGCTTTGATTTCAAAGGCTTACGCTGTACCGGTAACACAATGTGCTCAATTGACCTGCTTTTTCACCAATATTCTGTTCGTAATATCGGAAGAGAAACGTTCATGAGAAATGAACAGATAAATGCGACTTATCTTGCGACTAGAAGAATTTAAAATGAATGAGGTCTTACCTTTCAATCGCTTTTATAGCGAAAGGACTCGCACGATTGGTCCAAAGATATAATCGCCATTAATTGGCATTTGACAAGTGCGCGTACTCGAGGTATTGCGTACCGATTTTTAAAACGACTTCTTCTAGGATCTTGCAAGCAAGAAATATATAACCATTAGTTTCAGTGTCCAAGATATATTTGACGGAGATATGCTTTGAAAGCTGTCAGAATCTTTCCAAAAATTAAATAATCCAATCGACAATGGCTCACAATCGCCTTAAACAGTTTAGAGACCATCGCCAAATCCTACCAAACCACAGGTGACCTTGTTATAAGGACAGTGAGTGTTTTATGATCTATAGATTAGCACCAAGCTCATGCAATAAAATTGAAAACATTCTACACCCACTGCCAGTACAGCAATAATCAGAGAAAACTGCTAAAATGTGTGATGTGTTTGTGCTGTTTGATGCTGATTGTGCTCGTACATGCAGTGGGCGAATTTATTCTAGTCTCTAGGTGCTCTCGTATTACATCTCTCTGGGTGCACGATATGTATATATGTATTGGTTATAGTTCACTCGAGTTGTCAGGTTAGAAGTTTTTTGCATAGGTCATACTTTTAAACATTTTAGTCAGATTTTTGCGTAAGTGACACGAATGCATATCTTTCTAATGTCACAGTCAAGTGGTTTTTTCTGGATAACATAAAGATCATAGGGTGCAGGGGGGGGGGGGGGGGGGGGTAGTTAGTGAAAACAAATCTTATTTTGTTGGCCTTAGGTCTGCATGCATGTCGTGAGATGAGATCTTTAATCATCATTATGGCAATTAATCTGAATTGGTTTTGACCGTTTACCTTTAATTTGTCTCGAGTGCATGATAACAACCCTATGCATAGCTAAATTATTTGATATGGATTATCACTGATATAACAATAAGTTTACCGAGTAAAGGTCTACTCAAGAGTGAATTAGGAACACACCATGGAAAAGTTGAAAACTAGGATCACACACTCTGGCTGTGATAGAATTATTTATGGTTGTAACTGTATTCTGTGAAATAGACTGCCACCCTGAGGTAATGACAATTTATTTGACAGCTAACAGGCTGCATCAGAAACATGTCAGATAAGAGGTCATTGTCGCATTTTCAGTTTTGAGCAGTTATTCGGCGATGGTCTGTAAACTGTAAAGGTGTTAAGCTAAATATCGAATATTACGATCAACAACAATAGCTCACAATAGTCCTGGGCAGTATTTCGGTATGCCGATTATAATCGGTAAGATTTTCAATACCGTTACCGCCATTTATTTCCATAATCGGTAAACGTTGATGGTATTATCATGGTTACAGGTCATACTGGCCCGTTACCGATTACATTGTGATTTACCTTTATTGGAATACAAAGAAACTACATGGTTTCTCTTCAGTTATCTTTCATTTAATTTCACTTATGTCACTTCCTACCTGATGACATTTGGCAACAACAGCATCGCTATGGCATGGCAAAATACGCCCTTAAGCCATTTCGAATTGTACTACCGCAAAATAAAATAATACTTTAAGCTTACATTTAAAGAATATATGATATATCTCTAATTTCAATGCCAAAATGCGGTCAAATTCTAAGTCGAAATAACTAAACAGAACCTAGATTCAAACTTGGCCAGTAGTTTTAGCTGGGAAATACACATACCAACTTTGATTCAGATCAAATAATCCAAACTGGAGTTAACGATCGGAAACCAAAAATATTAATGCATGGACAGACGGACGGACGGCTTGATGGATGGCTCGACAGAGGGACAGACAGACTGATTACATAATAAATGAAAGTGTCAATGACACTGTAGCTCAACTTGGAAAGGGAAAAATTTAGTCAATGGAGTGATTAGGAATGTGGAAAGTTGAAATGCCTACTAGTTATGGAAATAGTAAAATCCAAGATGGCTGCTGGCGGTCATGTTTTTAGGCCGAATGACCCCAAAATGACTCGTTCCCATCTACATGTCAATGTCAACATTGTTGAAAAATTTCATAAAGATCAGACCAAAGGTACGACCTGTAGCCCGCGCCAAAGGAAATTGTTGACAGACACACGCACACATGGACACACGAACACACGGATGCCAAATCAGGGCAATAGCTCAAACTTACAAAGTAAGTTGAGCTAAAAATGGATTCCTTTGCTACCGAGGACAAAATCCAGCCCAATATTATAAAGTTATGATTGCATCATTCTGAGCTATTTTAAACCACTGGGACAGCTTATTATTTCCCGGGGTGTTGTCGAGTGGGAATGATTGATCACGTTCATAAACGTCGATTTATATGTATGATTTATAATAATTCAACTGGGAAGTGAATATTAGTTCTACAAGTTAAATACTTTGAAAGTAATTAATACACCTTATTTCCCGGCATTTAATAAAAACACTATACATATTCACACCTGGCGGAACATTCCAATATCAACTTAACAGCACGTGCTCTGTGAGAGTCAGCTGGGGTTATTTCAAAGCTGTGTAGCTATTCGATTTCCTAAAAAAAAACAGTTGACTTGTGTACCAAACGATCACTACTCAAAGGGGTTTTAAGAGATTAGTTGAAATAATCGGTAATACTGTATACCGCGATATGGTTCTAAGATTACCACGGTATTTTTATGCTTAAATACCGCCCAGCAGGTTGATATGCAAATAATTCTAATAACTCAAAAAATAAGTCATTAAAGGTGGAAATAATAGTAAATACATAAAGACATATAGAATGAACCTCCACGAACCCACAAACGCTTTGGACCTGTGTTCGTTTATGTTCTTTGTTTAGTAGGGCTGTTCCGTAAAACACGACACGACTTCATTTTTTATGTTTGCCTGTACAAGTCAGTCATGACAATTAATAAAATATATAGTCTAGTAAACACAGAGTACATCAACCGAGATGCAAGGGGTCACTGAACTAATAATCACCTCTGGGATAATCATCAGTATGCATGTGATAAGACAACCGGAAACTGCAATTCGGCAGTATATCGCGGTATTGCACCATGGTATTAATGGATGTACATTCCGCTAAGCAGGTCGGTAATAAAGAGCATAGCTGTAGTACTTACCGTAAGAATGGATGTGTTTGATTCACTGAATGACAGCTCCCAAACAAGCTGAAGGGCAGCTGATATCTCTTCTTCATTGCTCTTGGATTGTTTTACTGACTCCATAATTAATGGCAAAACCCCTTTCTCCACCAAAATGTTCCTGTTCTCATCATTTTTTGCAACTATCACCAAAGCAGAAACAATTTCCATAGTAGAGTAGCAATTGCGTCGATGATCATCCAGTTTTAGAGACATTTGAAGTAGATCGAGGATGAGCGTCAAAAGTCCCTCATCAGCTGCCAGTAAGTTATTTGATTCTTCATCTGTTAATAAGACTGTTATCCAAGTGTCCATGTTCACATCTAAAATAGAACAGTAGTATATCCTATATTGTGAAATTTTAAATATGCTCCATCTCTGTGAATCACTAACAACAGCACATTTCTAGGAAACTACATATAGTTGTAAAGACAAGATTGCATTATTATTCCCCAAAACACACGAGAAACATACTGTGTTACGCATAATTCGCTTGAAAATGCTTTTAACACATTGAGTGCCGGAACCCTATATTGTAACATTCCGGGGTGCCAACTTTATATTAAGTATTAAATAGGTATAGCACCATATAACCACTCTCAAACCCCCAAACTGGGCATGTATCAGCTTGGATCACATAATAACATGGCATAAACGCACTACGAGATAACGCCATTCCATGGTATTGGCTGGGTGCTGACTACGAGTTATATTGTATCCATACTTTAGCAGGTTTTTCTCATGAGTACTTCATCAGATGATCATGTTCGATATTGTAAATAATAAACATGGTGCTTATTTGACCTTTTGGAGTACCCTGTGCTAGTTCTGGCTACAACATAACTCGTTGTAAAAGCCGGGAAATATTGTATCCCACATTTTAAGTTTAGGTGGGTGGCGGTGGGTGCCGAATACGAGTTATCTCGTTCCTAAATTTTGACATATACAATCTTACATGTATGATCGTGCTACTTCAGAATTGATCTCTACTATTCAATTACACGAAATAACTCGTAATTCTGGAGTGCAGAATGTTATGGACTTTAGTGGATATTATCATAAAATGCCAATTCAGACGGCACAATGGAATTCGGGGCCAATGCTTCAGTATAACCATACTTTCGGCCCAAATTAGGTCGCTTTATTACAGAGATGCAGTGGCATCACTCACATCACATATATATTTGAGCTTCCTAAGATTGATGAAATCATGTTTAAGTGGGGAACTCAATTTCTTAAATTTCTGCAGCAGAATATCTAGACCCCATATAAAGTACGAGATAACTTGTAGTGGCACCCTGGAAAATAGTGTAGTACGAGATAACCTGTAGCCGGCACTCAACGTGTTTTAAAAGATAGATTTAAGACACTGTTCGAACGAGAGGCCGATCGTGATCGGCAGATGTTTAACCCATCCCTTGGCGATAGTAAATTGTTATAATCAGAATCATAATCTTTTAATGTTGAATTATAGAGTATACTGTTATGATCTAAAGTAGTATATGGCAAATGTACATAATAACCAGTAATAACACAAATTATTGGAATGTATGAGTCAATATAGAAGGGTTAATATAACATCTAAACTCTAGAGCCTGTCACCACTATCATAGTGTAAGCAGTTCTATTCATGTTGTTGCAAATTGCCATGTGAGATATCAAAATAATATAATTATTTATTTAATGGAAAAGGTTAAAAGACATGGAATGGGTAAAAGGGGTTAAATCACCTATCTCTGCCCTGTTTGATCCAATGTAGTCCCATCATCCAAGGACTTAGAGAGCTCCATTGGTCTAGTTAAATAAATTCACATTAAGTTGTGGTTAATAAGATAGCTAAATCAATTTATCCAATAATTCACTAATTTGTGTCTCTTATACAGAGGGAACATATGAGGGCTATAAATAACTCTCAATAAACCATGTCTTTTTATCTCTCTCACAGAAGCTGTGAGGCTGAGGTATTCATTAATTGTAAGTTACTTGGGTTATAATTGGATAATTCTTAGTTGAAAAAGGGCCATATCTCTGGTATAACAAATTGGATCTAACCCATATTCAAACTCGTTCTGTATTTTGAGTTGAGAAACTCAAATACCAAATTTGGCTCCTATCAGATGAAAAATGGTTGCTTCATCGAAGTATGTGTGAACTATATGTCAAAGGACCATAACTCCATTAAAAAACATCTGATCAAACCCATATTCGAACTCAATCAGTATGTTGGTCTGAGAACCTCATATACCATATTTGGTTACAATCAGATAAAAAATGTTTGAGTTATGGCAGAATGCGTGAATTCTAAGTCGAAAAAGTTCCATAACTCTGTAAAAAAAAGTCGGATCAAACCCATATTCGAACTCGATCTGTATTTTGGGCTGAAAACCCGATATACAAAATTTGGTTTTGATTAGGTAGAAAATGTTTTAGTTATCGCATTACACGTAAAGTGTCTACGGACATACCAACAAATGGGTAGATATGTGGCTCCGACCTATGTGGCTAGAAATGGTAATGTGGCTTTAGTTTTTATGTGGCTTCTCAAGTAGCCATAAAATTTTAAGTGGCTATCAAGTAGTAGATAGTGATAAAACTCCAGATTATGGATTCATAACATGTTGGAATTATAGCAGAAGAAGCTGATTAAAACTCAAAAACTTGCTCACAGCAACTGGGACAGTGGAATAGGAGAAACTGACAGGTCCGTGATTGGGTGGCTAGCCACATAAATGTCTTGTCAGTGTCCGACATCTCCTATTGACGGGTCATGGATGTCTAAATCGATGGACTTTTTTTCTCCAAATTTTGAGTGACTACAAAATTAAATAAGCTGATTAGGCCAAATAGATCATTTTAGAACGTCCATCTGAAAGCTGTTACGTGGCTAGCCACGCAACGGAAGTTATGCACATAAATATCCATTTTACACAATCTTAGCCACATAAGTAGTCATTAGTAAACACGGACGGACAGACGGACGGACAGACGGACAGACAGACGGACGGACGGACGGACGAACGAGTGGTCAATCCGGACAACGACACTATGTTTACCATACATGGTATGGGTAAACATAAAAATAGGTACATTTTCTGTCCCAATTCTAAGAAACAAATTTGAGAGAAAATTTAAGTTTCTAATGACAGAAGCTCTTGTTGACTGGAATTTCTAACATGTATGTTACTGAATACAGAACATTCAGCGAAGAGATACAGAATCTTTACGATCTAAATGAATAAGCCCAGGCAACATGTTGCTCATGACTTCAATAACTTGCAAGAATATTCATGAAGAATTCCTGTAATGTTCTCATATGCATTCATGAACTGTGCATGCAAGGATTCATGCATGCATCAAGATATTTCATGAATTCTACATGAGTTATTAACCAAGTGAGACATCTGCCAAAGCCAGGTCATTGACAACCCATGCAACATTTTTTTTTATTGATTGATTCATTGCAAAAGTCACATAACAGTGAAACAAGCAAAATGTAATACATTATGTACACAAATTTGAATATCACTTCATCATTGTTCATTTCATATCCATATGCATGTTTATACAGCAGTAATTAAATGAGATTACACTATAATAGGTGATAAACAAGTATGATAATTACATGTGTTCACCCATAACAATAAATTAATCCGCTCATATAGAAAAGGACACCTTCTTAACGGCACACCTTGGGAATATGCAGTCTTTTTAAGAAGCTTATATTTTGAAGAGATGGAATACCATGGAATTTATATCTCGTAGGGTTCTTCCAAAAATATTCAGGGATATAATGTTTTCTGATTTCATTCAAATGACTGCATATAATAACTAAATGGTATTCGTCTCCTACATTTTCTCCACATATGGTGCATATCCTGTTGGCATTATCATTCGGAGATTTCTTCCATCTTGCGCATACTAGTACTATAGGCAGGTTATGATTTGCTGTTCTGAACTTCAGGGGGTAGATCAGATGGCAAAATCTTTAGATAACCATAGTCAGTTTTAATAATACTATAAATTGGGCCCTCGATGAAGAAGATGTGTTTATGTCAACGAGTAGTGCATCCCAGTGACGTTGTTTGAGAATTTTTTTTGCATTTCTCAGTTCAATAGCGGTCAGGCCCGTCTGGGTGATCCACTTTGATTGTAATTTCAATTCACTGATAAAGGATCTGCTCCTCGAATTCTCATTCCACCAGATCAAAATTCCGATTCCAAGGGTTATATGATCTGATTCCGTGAATATTTTGCTAAATTTTTCACAACCATGTTTACTAATTTATGTATATCGAGGGAGCAACTCATTAGATGATACATTTAAATGGTAGGACTTGTTTCCGGGGTGTTTTACTCTTCACTTATTCTTTAGTTCCATATCTAGCACGCTGAACCAAATTACAAGGGTTTGCTCACTCAAATCCACACACAGAGAAGAAAAGTATCGTGTACAAATGTGAATTTCGAAGTGAAAGATAATGTCTTGTAAAACAAATTGCTTATGTGTATCCACAAACAACCCATCGTTAATTTAAAAATACACTTGATCAAAATAAGCTATTTTAACTTGACATAATGCATTCAAAGTAACACTACCATACATTCCGATTTTGTTTTCAGAATGTTCCGATTCACAACACGCACATTTTCAGCATTCCGATCTCTGACATGAATAAATGTTTACCGTAATCTAGTTAACATCGTCATTTGCTGGCTTCACGGCCATTCTACATGACGGTAAATTGTCCTATAATTATTGACTAAGTACAACGAATTAGTATCTTATACATGTACTACAACAGATCTTCAACATCAATGGTGTTGATTTTGATGGAATGTTTTTATATTTTCCTATAATATCTTGGGGTACTTTATTAAAAACACCAAACATACATGTACATGTATGTGAGAATCCAAATTGACATTTAAATAAATAATTGAACTTGAAGGTGCTCAATCCGAGTCAATGGTCCCCCATATTATCAGATTCCAAAACAACGATTTTTTAAAATGCTGCTCCAGTTATCCGAATTGATTAATTGGCCAAAAATAATGCTAACCAGTCAACTCGAGTACAAAATTGCCTAAAACCTGTTATTTATCAACATTTCGTTCAATGAAATTTTGCAGGTTTGTCAATTATTTGACACAAAAGCCACTTGATTTCAGAGTTATCCAACTTCATCCGCAATTTTCTTCTCGTTGACCTTTTACTGGGCCACTTAAAATGATCGATGGTGAACAATAATCGATTCTAAAAATCATTCTGAACTTTGATGAGTGGGTCCCTCGATTCGTATCAAATATTTTACCTCCAAAGCCAGGGAAATCGTAATTTACGATCGTTAATTCGGATTATGCATCTTTAAGTGCAATAAGAAAACTCTAATTGCACTTAAACGCAATAAGGGAAGATCTGATTGCACTTAAGCACAATAATGATTATTTTATTGCAGTCAAGCGAAAAAAGTATATTTAATCTAATTGCACTTTTAAAGTGTCAATGACACTGTAGCTCAACTTAGGTGTGGGAATAATTAGGAATTACGTAAGGTGCTAATTGAAATGTCTAAGTAAGACAAGATTGTTTGGGCTGAATGACCCCAAACATGACTCGTTCCCATCTACATGTCAATATCGACATTCATGACAAGTTTCATAATGATCTGATCAGGGATGTGGTCTATAGGGTGTGCCAAAGGATTTACTGATGCAAAGAGTAAATTCTAAAATGGCCACCGGCGGCCATGTTTTTCTGCCGAATGACCCCAAAATGACTCGTTCCATCTACATTTCAATGTCAACATCCAAGACAAATATCATGAAGATCAAATAAACAGATTGGTCTATAACCCATGCTAATGGAATTTGTAGAGATATTTAGTCATACAAAGAGTAAAATCCAAAATGGCCATTGGTGGCCATATGTTTTGGCCAAATGACCCCAAAATGACTCGTTCCCATCTACATGTCAATATTAACATCCATGACAAATTTCATGATGATCAGACGAACAGTACGACCTGTAGCCCGCACCAATTTTGAAATCCCAGATGGGCACCAACGGCCATGTTTTTTGGCCGAATGACCCCAAAATGACTCGTTCCCATCTACATGTCAATGTCAACATTTATGACAAATATCATAAAGATTAGACCAAAGGTACGACCTGTAGCCCACGCCAAATGATTTAGTCATTTAGTTAACCCGATGATCCATATGAAGTTTGTTATGATCGGATCAGGGATGTGGTCTGCATGATGTGTCAAAGAATTTAGTAATGCAAAGAGTAAAATCCAAAATGGCAGCCAGCAGCTATGTTTTTTGACCGAATAATCCTAAAATGACTCATTCCCATCTATCTAAATGTCATCATTCAGGAGAAATTTAATGATGATCAGACAAACAGTACAGCCTGTAACCGCGTTGATGGATTCAAATTTCAAATCCAAGATGGCCACCAGCAGTCATGTTTTTTGGCCAAATGACCCCAAAATGACTCGTTCCCATCTACATGTCAATGTCAACATTCATGACAAATTTCATAAAGATCCGACCAAAGACCTGTAGCCCGCGAAAGTATTCAGTGATGCATAGAGTAAAATCCAAGATGGCTGACAACGGCCATGTTTTTTGGCCAAATGACCCCAAAATGACTCATTCCCATCTAAATGTTGCCTCGATGATCCATATGAAGTTTGGTGATGATTGGATCAAAGTCTGTAGGATGTGTCAAAGGATTTAGTGATGCAAAGAGTAAAATCCAAGATGGGCACCAGCGGCCATGTTTTTAGCCAAATGATCCTAAAATGAGTCGTTCCCATCTACATGTAAATGTCAACATTCATGACAAATTTTATGATGATCACACAAACAGTACAGCCTGTAGCCCGCACCAATGGATTTAATTTTGAAATCCAAAATGGCCACCAGCGGCCATGTTTTTTTGGCCGAAAAACCCCAAAATGATTCGTTCCCATCTACATGTCAATGTCAACATTCATGACAAATTTCATAAAGATCCGACCAAAGACCTGTAGCCCGCGAAAGTATTCAGTGATGCATAGAGTAAAATCCAAGATGGCTGACAACGGCCATGTTTTTTGGCCAAATGACCCCAAAATGACTCATTCCCATTTAAATGTTGCCTCGATGATCCATATGAAGTTTGGTGATGATTGGATCAAAGTCTGTAGGATGTGTCAAAGGATTTAGTGATGCAAAGGGTAAAATCCAAGATGGGCACCAGCGGCCATGTTTTTAGCCAAATGATCCTAAAATGAGTCGTTCCCATCTACATGTAAATGTCAACATTCATGACAAATTTTATGATAATCACACAAACAGTACGGCCTGTAGCCCGCACCAATGGATTTAATTTTGAAATCCAAAATGGCCACCAGCGGCCATGTTTTTTTTGCCCAAAATGATTTGTTCCCATCTACATGTCAATGTCAACATTCATGACAAATTTCATAAAGATCAGACCAAAGCTACGATCTGTAGCCCACGCCAAAGGAAATTGTTGATGGACACACAAACACAAACACACTGACAATGGACGCCAACCCATGGCAATAGCTAAAACTTACAAAGTAAGTTGAGCTAATAATGAATATTCTTATTGTACTTAACTTATTGCACTTAAGTGCAATAAGAGCTAATTCGGCTTAAGTGGAATTAAAAATGAATGTTTCTTATTGCTCTCAAACAGAATTAGCCACATTTGATACATAACCACCCTGTATTTCACAGTGCAATGGATGCACATGGTGACTGTCCACACATAGACCTATTCAGATTCTACTATTTGCATAGAAGGGTGATCTCTTGATGGAGATATTAATTGGGCTTAGGCGCAATACTGATAATGAGCCAGAGATGTAATTGCGCTTAAGTGCAATAAGGAACAATTTATTTCGCTTAAGCGCAATAAAGAATCTCTAATATTGCTTAATAGTCCAGGAGATATTGGTCGACCTCTGCATCCCCCCAGGACTTAACTTCACCCCACTAATTTTCTTCCTTAAGGTCTCCTCTAATTTTTTTCACTTGTTAACAAGAAAAAAAAGTGGCCGCAGAGACTCCAGACAAGATGCCGTCCATCATGGCGGCCATTTTTTTTAAATGCACCAGGTCTCTTTGATCGCCATTATAGTAAAGATGATAGCACATACGGTCCTGTTTTCTGCTCGATTCGTTATGCTAATATACAACCCTTACAAATTAGCCAAAAATCCGACATCAGAATCCAATATGGCGGCCAAGATGGCCGCCGAAATGTGAAAATATGCTATTTTTCTGTCATGTTACCACCTTTCGTTTGTCTCTGTGGGAAAATGTTAGAATTTTTGCGTCATATTATACATTTATCATATAGAGGAGTCATTGGTGAACACATGGGGACCATAATATGCCTTCATTTCGGGATATTTTTGTCCGATATCACGTTTTCCCAAATACCGTTATCATTGGTCAAAGCCGAATCTATGTTAATAACGCGATGTTACGTTTCGAAACAATGAATGTTATTGCTATTATAACAACACCCATGCATATATGTTTGCAGGAGATACTCGAGCTAGGATTCCTCTTATACCTGAGTTGAGAAATATTCACCCAAATCCAAGATGGCGGCCAAAATGGCCACCAGAAATAAAAACTCGCCGAAAATCGCAGATTTTAACACCAGTGAGCATTATTGTCATGACAACTCCACACCTGCTTTCTATTGTAAGTTGGGAACACTTAGGCGAAGAATTTTCCTTGTACCATATCCAAATAAAAGTCCCCCAAATCCAAAATGGCGCCCACAATGGCAGACAGATTTTGAAAAATCACAGAAATTCCCTCATATTCACATCATTTGGCATTATTGTCGAGACAACTCCATCCATGCGTACAGTTGAGTTGGAAATTCTGAGGTGAAGTAATTACCTTACATCTCATGCAAGAAATGGTTTTCCAAATCGAAGATGGCGGCCAAAATGGCGACCAAAATTTGAATACACGCCTACATTCCTTTACTTTCTTAGGATGGGCGTTATTGTTTCGCGATTTCTACCCACCATTACATGTTGATATGTATGAATTATTCATTAGGGTTTGGCAAGTGATACTCACAGTCAATATGGCGGCCAAACTGGCGGGCAGAAATTGAAAAGAAGCCGATATTATCACATACTAATTTCAACTTTTTGTCATAATATTGATTTGTATAAACGAAACGGTACATAATATAAGCCATCTATTAGTTCCAATGTAAGTCGTAGCCTTTTGGAAGGATGAAAACCCACAATCGCGATGTGGAATTTCAAAATCCATTCTCCACTTAGGGCTCATACTGGCCGTAACCGTATATGGGTGCGCCGAATAGTCATATTTTGACTTCCAAGAATCAAAACAACAGTACCTGAGCTTATTCTGAATTGCCACATTCAGCATTATCTAGACTCGTTTCCGTCTCTTTGTCAGATTAATCTATCTCACTCACAACAACAGTTCACTACTCTTCTTTGTAGAAGGGTGCCACTAATCGAAATGTTTCAAACAATACATATGCCGGTGTCCAGCTCACGTGTTTGTTTCGAAAGCTTGGAATTCTTAGCGAGCTTCATTCGTGGTATAGCTTATGGTATAATTCAGATGCTACATATGGGGTATATGCGTCATCTTGTGCGATACACTATAAAGGTATTCGGTCGATGCGTATACTAGCTTTCAGAAGGACCTATCTATCTGCGTATGTCAGCTTTGGTGACCCAATGGGGATAACAACGTGTACACCTGGTGATTTTCCCAACAGCCACTTCTCAATATATGGTTCATCAATTCACATACTCATCTAATGCACTGACGTACCCGGACAACTTCTGTATATGGCTTCGAATGTTGAAAGCCCGACATTTGACGGATGCATTTCTGCTAAGGCGTAGAAGACCATAATGCATAATATACCCAAACTCCTTGAACATGATCATAAGAACAAGCTTGTTGGCGTCCAGCAATCGTCTCACCGAACAGATCCAAACAGATGATAACAATACACACGGTGCTAGTTTGTGGGTATGTGTCATGATAGTGGAAATGAAATTGGACCATGACTGCACCGCCCCTTATTTTGTTATGTTTTAGATTCAGACAGGATATCATGTGTGACTTTGCTTTCCTTGTATGCTAAGATGGTATGTTCCCATCCGTTTGGAAGCCGTTCTTAAACAACTGGACCAGGAGTATGCCATTGGCTACTGCTGTATAAGCCCCACCAAGACTGGGTGTAGTCTTAACCTTTGATAGTTGGTTGATATGTCATACTCACGCTGGGTGGTATGGTTCAAGAAAGTACAAACGCCATCAACAAAAGGGTGAAATGTTCAACGCGAAGAACATCCAGAGGAGTGTTAGTTAATGAGCTCTTGCATTCAGTTTAACAAACGTTGGTACACCAAGTGATTTCTTGGTAACATCACCATTGCGACCATTTTCCTACATGAGACATTTACTACTATATTCTAAAGTTATATATATAAAGCTATATGATCATAAAGGTCGCGTTCCCCAACGTCTACAGCCATTGCCATCGAGACTGTAAATTGTTCTTTAAATACACAGTGAAATAAATGCACCACAGTTCCTGACATTTTCTTGAATAATACCGCCCACATACTGACACTAACCCCGAGAGAGGATAACAAAACACGCATACATTCATGCTATAAAGACATTATCCTTTAGTCCATCCGACTGTTTTGAGGGAGGCTAGCATAGTATTATCCAGACAAAAGTGTACGTAGTTGAATCAGAAAGGCGTCGAAACGGATGTGGAAATACAATCTTACCACACCAAATAAAACCGACACGCATGACATTCGATATCTTAAACATGCACCAGGTGTAGGGGTGGTGTATACAGTGGCCCATTTCATTCCCACTATCATGGCGCATGTCCACAAACTAGCACCGCGAGCATTGTTCTTCTCTGCTGGGACATATTCGACGAGACAACTGCGGGGCGTCACACAGTTTGCTTCGGATAATGGTTAAGAAGTGTGGGTAGTCTGTACACTAGGGTCTTCTCCTTAGCAGATAGACATCTGCCCAAGGGAATGAGACAGCTAGCAACCTTCGAAACACTGTCGAAGTTGTCCACATATGCCAACGCGTTCGCTGAGTTTGTGAGTTGACGAACCATCTATTGAGAAGTGACTAGCTAACTGGTTCGCCAGGTGTACATGTCGTTATCCCTATGGGGTATGAGACACATACATAGAGATGACCTTCTGTAAGCTTGTATACTCATCGGCCATATGCCTTCTTGGTTCAAGATGACGCACAAATATCATAGTTAGCAAATATTTAAAATCGTAAGCTAGACACCGGAAAATGAATTGTTTGAAACGTTATGATTAGAGGGACCCTACTCCCAGGAAGTGGTGAATACTTTGTCGGTGTGAGCGACCTAGATTTATCAGACAAAGAAATGGAAGCTGGTCCAGATAATTATGGACGTGACGTGGCAAATCAGAATCTGTTATCATGTAATTGTTCTATTATAACTATTCGGCGCACTTACGCTTACGGCCATTATCGGTGCTAAGTGGAGACTGGATTTCGAAATGCCACATCACGATATTAATTGTGGTTTTTCATCTTTCCAGAAGGATACGAGCTATGTTATGCGTTTTGATACCTTAAAGTTGAACTAGTAGATGGTTTATGTACAGTTTCGTCCATACATACCGATATTATGACAAAAAGTTGAAATTAATATGTGAAAATATCGATTTCTTATCAATTTCTAGCCGCCAATTTAGCAGCGATCTTGGCTGTGAGTATCAATTGCCAAACCCTAATGAATACTTAATGTCACTATTCCATATCAACATGTAATGGTGGATAGAAATCGCGAAACAATAACGCCCATCGTAAGAAAGTAAAGGAATGTAGACTTGTTTTCAAATTTCGGTCGCCATTTTGGCCGCCATCTTCGATTTGGAAAACAATTTCTTGCATGAGATGTAATGTAATTACTTCACCTCAGTATTTCCAACTCAATTGTAAGCATGGGTGGAGTTGTCTCGACAATAATGTCCGCCATTGTGGGCGCCATTTTGGATTTGGGGGACTTTTATTCAGATATGGTACAAGGAAAGTTCTTCGCCTAAGTGTTCCCAACTTACAATAGAAAGCAGGTGTGGAGTTGTCATGACAATAATGCTCACTGGTGTTAAAATCTGCGATTTTCGGCGATTTTTTATTTCTGGTGGCCATTTTGGCCGCCATCTTTGATTTGGGTAAATATTCCTCAACTTAGGTATAAGAGGAATCCTAGCTTGAGTATCTCCTGCACATATATATGCATGGGTGTTGTTATAATAGCAATAACATTCATTGATTCGAAACATTACATCGCTTTATTAACGTAGATTCTGCTTTGACCTATTATACCGGCATTTGGGAAAACGTGATATCGGACAAAAATATCCCGAAATGAATGTATATTATGGACCCCATGTGGTCGCCAATGACTCCTCTATATGATAAATGTATAACATGACGCAAAGATGCCAACATTTTCCCACAGAGACAAACGAAATGTGGTAACATGTCAGAAAAATAGCATATTTTCACATTTCGGTGGCCATCTTGGCCGCCATATTGGATTCTGGTGTCAGATTTTTGGCTAATTTGTAAGGGTTGCATATTAGCATAACGAATCGAGCGGAAAACAAGACGGCATGTGACATCATCTTTACTATAACGGCGATCAAAGAGACCTGGTGCATTTTTTTTAAATGGCCACCATGATGGACGCCATCTTGTCTTGAGTCTCTGCGGCCACTTTTTTTTCTTGTTAACAAGTGAATAAAATAAGAGGAGACCTTAAGAAAGAAAATTAGTGGGGTGACGTTAAGTCCTGGGGGGGGGGGTGCAGAGGTTGTCCAATATCTCCTGGACTATAAGCGCAATACAGGAAAATTTAATCCAGCTTAAGCACAATAAGACAAGATCATAGCGCAATAACGAATATATCATTGCGTTTAAGCAGAATAACGACTATTCTTTTTGCGCTCAATTAGTGATTCCATATTGTGCTTATGCTTAATCTTCCTTATTGCACTTAAGCTTAATTATTTATTAAATGATATTTTGGCTTCCGACACATGTACATTATATGCTCAAAATAATGTGCGAATGTAACTACTTTAATCTACAACATTTTAGTAACTGTGTCGGGGAAAATGTCAGGGTTATTTGTTTTTGTATTAGCCTTCATTGCGTTGCTATTGACAACGTAAATTATCTATACTTTTAAATGGTGATTGGCCCATACTGATCTCTGATGGGAATGCATGTTACATAGCGATATCGAGCTTAGGGTAGGGTTTGATCTATGAGCAAGAGACGAGTCATTCATTTGGCGATAGCTGATTCGTTTCGTCTACAATAAAATTGTCAAAACACTTGACTGACAGCAATAACTGTAAATCGAAATTGCGAAACCAAATATAATAAAAAGGAAACCTACGGCTTTTGACTGAAGCCGCTAGTGAAAAAACGGTGTTTGCTTGTACCCGCTCATGATAATTCTCATTTTCAGTCAAAAGCCATACAATTATCCTCTCGCATTTGCCCTGCTAATCGATATATATACGTCGCTCGGCACAATTTTAAAGTAAAATGTTAGACTTCTGATGCAAAATCCGTTGACATTTGTGGAAATGAGCCCTGTGACGTCGTCCATTTGCACGCAAAAAAAATAAACAAAGTCCAATAACTCTGCTGAAAATATCCGGCCGGACCTGGTTTGCGAATTCGTTCTAGATACTTGTCATGTGAACTCATATACCAAAAATCTTTGAAATCTGTTGACATTTGTGGAAATGAGCCCTGTGACGTCGTCTATTTGCTATTTGGTAAATTCGGCAAAAATAACAAACAAAGTCCAATAAGACCGGTAAAAATAACTGGCCACACATGGCTTGCGTACACATTCTAGGTAATGGTCAGGTGAATTCATATACCAAATATCTTTGAAATCCATTAAGATTTGTGGAAATGAGCCCTGTGACGTCATCTATTTGCTATTTGGTAAATTCGACAAAAATGATAAACAAAGTCCAATAACTCTGGTAAAAATAACCGACCGAACCTGGCTTGCGAATTCTTTCTAGGTAATGGTCACGTGAACTCATATACCAAAAATCTTTGAAATCCGTTGACATTTGTTCAAGGTATGACTCTTACAAATTCGGGACAGACGGAAAGATGAACGGATGGACGGATGGAACCCATTCCTATATCCCCCGCAAATTTTCAATTTGGCGGGGGATAATAAGAGCTATCCAATGGGTCATAATCATCCCTCACTAAACGTGTAAGATCATCAAGTTCTTCCGTGCTGTTTAGTGACTGCAACTGTGCTGCTAATTCCTCAAGACATACTTTTGACTCAGATGTTTTGGAGTTATCACATATGCTATAGAGTTTTTCCCAGAAACCTTTGCTTTCTGTCTGCAGAGATATCTAAGCTCCGAGCCATGTTTTTCTTTCAGACTTTTTATCTTTGAATCCATATTTTTTTATAAAACATAATATAACATTGAAATCATTGACGATGGCGTGATTAACACATCAAACCACCAACCTGTGAGATGCACTGCTGCTATCCCATGTCCCACGAACAGTAACTCTAATCCACGTCAAAAACTTGTGAACTGGATGAAGCTTGACGCCGAAATGTACAAAAGTATCATACGAGAGAATATGTCAATGCTGTCAGTGCCCATAAGCTCAACACATGATATAAATGTTCTCAATTCACACTTAGTTAATGTGTTGTTATCGGCAGCAGATGCAGCCAGTCCCCAACTTCGCAAACGACGTAACTGCAACCACATTGGAACAGCAAACTGAGTGAACTACATTCTGACATGATAAAATACCGGAAAGCTTGGCTTTGTGTTGGTCGCCCTAACAACGTTTCTAACACCACTTTTCTGGCATACCGCGAAAAGAAACGTCAGTTTCGTAGGGCTCATCGAATAGCTGTTAAAAACATTTTACAGATTCAAAGCGACAAATCGAAACCTTCTATAAAGATGATCAGAAAAGTTTTTGGAAAGCTATTAAATCTAAGTGTCCAACATATGCATCTCCAGGTTCGGAAATGAATTTTGATGGTAAAATGTACAGAGATCCATTGGATATAGATCAAGGTTGGCAACATTACTTTACTTCACTCTACAAACGCACCCCTCACTCTGATCCGAACTTTGAACAGTATATTCGCTCACAGGTTAACATTCTACTCAATAGTAACCACCCTGATAGCGATGAATCTTGTCTGACGAGTTTAGTCTCCATGGCAGAATTAACCGAGGCTCTTAAATATCTCAAGCCCAATAAGGCAGCTGGTATTGACAAGAGTTGTAAATGAACATATCCTGAACTGTCCACCGGAATTTCTTAATGCGTTGTGCACACTATACTCGCTAATGTTAAAACATATCCACATCCCTCCCAATATGAAAAGGGGGATTATCGTACCAATATTCAAATGTGACCCAAAGCCAAGACATTGTCTTTGTGACATCAAACATCACAGCACAATACAAGGCACCAACCAGAAGGAAGATATATCTCTGGTCCAAGGCAGACATGACTGAGTTATCTCTAGCAGCAAGGATCCAGACAGAACATTTCAGATCCAACTACTCAGTAAAAGACGATATTGAAACACTCTGGTCGGCTTTCAAGGACATCTGCATTCAACTTCTCCAGCTAGTATCATCCAAAATGAGCACCTAGAACTAGAATGCACTCCGAGAGATGCCAACGTGCGCAAAAATGTAATAAACAATAATTTAAAAAATAATTTCACTGTATTTTACTTAATTTATTTTATTTAATTCAATGTTAGCAGAAAAAGACAATTACCATTTCTCATTTCATCACAGATAAAAGGCAAATTACTGTATTAATCATTTAAGTAATTAAAACCAATTCCATGTTGCCAAAAGGATGAGACTTTAATATTGATTACATTTTTTTCAGCGGCATATTTTCATTTTCATTTACGATAGTCAAAGTAGACCAAAGGAGCAATTATAAGAAATAATTAATACCATTTGTGTAAATATTGACAGCAGCCAATATGCAACAATAAATATCAATAATAAATCAATAATTAATCAATAACGATCATTTTATGTAATAATAAACTCTTCAAACGGTGTTTGTGTCAACAAATGCGTTTTGTTTTGTGTTACGTTATTCGTCATATTTGACCCGGAACTCGGCTGAAGGTTAGGCTATTCAGCCTATTGCGTCGAATTACGAAATCGCGTTTTGAATGTCTCTCTTTTCCCGCATGATAAAAAGAGGTCTTCGCACGAACCAAAAATGAAAAAACTTCCCAATTATAAGTAAAAATACCCAAATGAAGGAGTCTATGTAGGTCCCGAAGGAGTCTATAGACTCTTTGATGTAGAGTTCTGATGGAGAAAATGTAGGTCGATCTATTTTTGTCATAACTCTGACGTATTTTGACCTGGGGAAAAAAATCGAAATCAAGGCTCACTACGAGCATGCCAGTTTTAAATATAGAAACATGGAATCCCGACAAATGGCGATATCGGCGACAAACAAATAATCAAAAACAACACATAAAATAAACATAGCAAAAACGTGGCACAGTAAAAATGTCAGAACGCCACGAGGTTTTACGTCGTTTTTGGTGACGTCATGGAGTGAAACGGAGTAGGGTGACACCAACATACCTACGAATCTGTCTGATCGCAATATTGTTGTGCGAGCGCACGTAATGATAGTTTTGGAAAGAAGAGGAATTATATACAGCGACGCCAACACAAAGGCAGAGATACTCAATCAGCAATTTTCATCAGTATTCACCACAGAAGACACCACAAATATACCAGCTGAGCTCATCCCGGCGAATAAAGTGGACGAAATAGTCGTCACCGAAAATGGAGTACTTAAATTGCTAAATAACATCAACATACATAAGGTCACTGGACCTGACGGTAATCCTGGACAACTACTAACAAGAGCTACGCTGGGCGTGCAAAATACGCCCTTTCTGGGGAAAATTGGCGGATGGAACCCAAATTTTAACTTGACCTGTGTTTTGGTGGGAGAAAGAAATATACCAAATTATCATTGAATCCGATAAGCTCTAGTAAAGTTATCATCCGGACAACAAATTTCAGGGATTTTCTAAGTCAAATTACGTCAAATAAGGGGCATAACTCCGGTGAAAATTGGCGGATGGAACCCAAATTCGAACTTGAGCTGTCTTTTCTCCTAATAAACCCACTAACCAAATTTGATTGAAATCGGTTCACTCTAACTAAAGTTATCATCCGAACAACAAATTACAGTCAAATTACGTCAAAAAAGGGGCCATAACTCTCGCAAAAATTATCGGATTAAAACGAAATTCGGACTTGAGCTGTATTTCGATATATGTAATCCACAAAAAAACGGGTTTTGCGTATAAACATTCCAAAATCGAGTTATCATCCGGAAACCAAAAAACATAAGAAAAACTGAATTTTCTGAGTCGAAAAAGGGGCATAACTCTGCCAAAAATGGTCGGACAGAACCCAAGTTCGAACTTGACCTGTGTTTTGTGGGGGAGAAAGTAATATACCAAATTTGGATTCATTCCGATAAACTATACAAAAGTTATCATCCGGACAACAAATTTCAAGGATTTTCTAAGTCAAAAAACGTCAAATAAGGGGCATAACTCTGGTGAAAATTGGCGGGCGGAACCCAAATTCGAACTTGAACTTACTTTTC
This sequence comes from Siphonodentalium dalli, assembly GCA_032622095.1. Classification (NCBI taxonomy): domain Eukaryota; kingdom Metazoa; phylum Mollusca; class Scaphopoda; order Gadilida; family Siphonodentaliidae; genus Siphonodentalium; species Siphonodentalium dalli. The sequence goes on along the minus strand of CP136063.1, from coordinate 2,158,072 downwards.
GGCTAATAAACCCACATACCAAATTTTATTAAATTTGGTTCACTCTAACTAAAGTTATCATTCGGAAACCAGGTTAACGGACGCCCAGACGGACGCCCGGACGGACGGACCCACATTTTGCCCCTTATGTGTCTACAAACTTAAGTGGCTAGAAAAAATGGTGTGACCTATGTGACTACTTGTTTTTACGTGACTTCAAAAGGGGTTCTCACGAAATGCTACTTGCGAGGCTGCAAATCAAGTGTCAATGTATTCTGTGACTTACGGTTGGCGCATGTGAAGTAGTCAGCAGATTGTATTTTTTCAACCCTTCATTCACAATTTAGAGAGTTCATTAAGAAATAAAGCGTGATTAAGAAAAATACTGTATATTTGTAAATAAGGTTGCTAATGTTGCTAGCCACTTAAGCCGTCCGTCCGTGCCAATAGAACACTGGTTGGACATCCATATTGATGGACAAATTGTTTCAATTTATTAAAGGACAATTTTTTCAAGTGACTTTCTCAGGCCACTTAGATCACATTTCAGCTGTCAAATGAGGTTGCTTATGTGACTAGCCACATAAGCAATCAATTGATTCCAAATGGTATTTGAATGGCTTCGAAGACACATAAGTGGCATTTTGTGGGAACGGACGAACGGACAGACCAATACTATAAACGGGCGTATAAAAACAGTCGCTTCCGAAATTACACCAATGCTGACAAAACTCTTTCAATCCTCAATCAACCAAGGGAAAATACCAACTGACTGGAAAGAGACATATATTATTGTACAAGAAAAGAGACAAAACATCTGCATCAAACTACCGTCCAGTATCTTTAACATCAATCTGCAGCAAACTTCTAGAACATATAATTCACCACCATCTAATCAGTTATCTGGAATCAAACGACCAGTTAACAGACTTTCAACATGGCTTCAGAAAGAACAGATCATGCGAAACTCAACTTCTCTTGACGGTGGATGACTTAGCAAGAGGACTATTTAAAGGCGAACAGATTGACGCTGCACTACTAGACTTCTCCAAGGCATTCGACAAGGTACCGCATCAGATGTTGCTACAAAAGTGCGTAGGACATGGCATAAATGACAACATATTGAAATGGATAAAGGATTTTCTCTCAAACGGAACCCAGAGAGTCATCTTAGGTCATCTCTCCGAAGCAACATCTGTAACATCAGGAGTACCACAAGGAACAGTTATGGGATCATTACTGTTCCTTATCTACATCAACGACCTTCCCAAATGTGTGACAGCTACCCTCCGCTTGTTTGCAGATGACTGCTTGCTGTACAGGACAGTAAAATCAAAAAAAGACGCTAAACTGCTCCAGGAAGACCTTGACAACCTTCAACTTTGGGAAAAGAAGTGGCAAATGGAATTCAATGCGGACAAATGCGAGATCATACGTATAACAAACAAAAGGAAACAAAATGTCTTGGAAACCCAGTACACCATCCATGGGAAACCACTACGATGTGTGAACTCTGCAAGGTATCTCGGTGTCAACATCAAGGAGGATGTTAGTTGGAATGACCAGGTTTCTAAGATCTGTAAAAAGACAAATTCTAAATAAGCCTTCATTGGAAGAAACCTAACCAACTGCAGCCCCAACATCAAGGAGCAGTGTTACAATGCCATGGTGCGTCCAATAGTAGAGTACTCATCGACTGTATGGAACCCACACACAGCAGAAAACATCGAGAAACTGGAGAAAGTTCAACTGAGAGCAGCCAGAATGGTCCAGAACAACTACCAATGGAGGAGCAGCCCAAGAACGATGGTGAAAAACCTTGGATGGAAATCACTTGAAAAAAGACGAAAAGATGCCACCTTGTCTATGTTCTTCAAGTGTATCAAAGGACTGGTCATCACAAATCAAGCTGCTCCACTCGTGAAGAGCAAAACCAATGCCAGATCACGAGGCCATAACCAGTGCAACACTCAGCATCATGTGCGAGTAGATGCATATAAATACTCCTTCTTTCCGTCGGCCATACGGATATGAAAAGAGGCAGTGGCTTGCACCTCCCTGGAAGACTTTCAGAAGGAGATGCTCAAAACAGGCTAGCTGAGGATGACAGAACAGATATTTTAACTTCACTCATGATGATTTTACTTGCAATATACACAATCCCAATTTTAAATTCACCAATATTGGCTTTTAACGACATCCTCATCCACCTGTGCGCACAAATGCGATAATATTCCTACAGAAGCCTTCTGCAGGGAGTTGCAATTTATCGGAAGAAGATGTACCGGACAGTTATCGTGCAATCACGCTTCTGCCAGCCCTTTACAAACTTTTCGAGATAATTGTCCTCAATAGACTCCGATGTAGCAATATATTCAAGAACTTCCCAACCTCTATGCAGAACGGATTTCAGAGGGGCGTCGGTTGCTCAATAACCACATTCGAGCTACAGGAAGCCTGTGCGTATGCAGAATGCAACGGGTCTCAGGTATAATTAGTCCAAGTCTTCTTGTACTAAAACCAGCTAAGATATTGGGATGGCGATGCTGGTCTTTAGTCCAAGACCGCTTGTATACCAATCCTATGACACGACTTACGCCCACGATCTGTGGCGGGAATTTGTGGTGTATTTTACTCGATTTACCTAGCAAATCAATACATGATGCTATATACATCGGAAAGGCTTACATCTTATGGTCATAATGGTGTATAATAATCTAACTTTAATGTTAAATTACACATAGAATATTCCGGTTGATTGCCACACACATCGATTTGTTTCTCTGTTTGTTTACGTTTTAACCGAAAGCCGAAGTGGTCCGAATAAGTTCGGCATAATCCGCTGTTTGTTCTGGGAATTCTACTTTCCGTTTCTATATATAGCGCGGGTTTTCCGAACAAAAATGGCGAAAACCGATCGCCCGAAAGTCCAGTTTTCTATGTGCTTTCAGAACAATTCCCGCACTAAAAACTTAATGACATAATGGAGGATCAGAACGGTAGTTTTGTTGACAATTTTCGCAAGCAACTTGTCAAAATTGGAGCAAATTAGAACTCTTGTGTCTGACTTGCCATGCGTGTGATGTGCATTTTGACATCTGTGTTGATAATATAATCGGAGAACCGAATCACACAGTTTCGAAATATAGTTCTTCCGTTTTAGTGGGACTTTTCAAACTTAAGGTTCATTTATTTAGTGTATTACATTTATATCTCCAATGTTTAATTAATCTATTTATTATTTTATTTATTGACACACATAATTACGATTACAATGGAGAATTCATCGTAATTTGCGTTGTTGTCCAAAATCTACGGAATATTTTCAACAGAAAATGCCGAACACAGTTCGCGAGGTCAACCGAGTTCGCATACTTTTAAAAAATTGTAAACATTGAGGTAAATGTCTCTTTTCGCATTAAATTACCGTCTTAAATTCACAACTGATGTGGGTTTCAGATAAAATAGCATGTCTTCTGCGGAAAATATCCGTTTATTGTCGCAATTGTGATATTTTATTTCATATAATTGTGGTTTTATTTGAGCGGGTCACTAACGCTTAAGTCGTGTCATAAGAATGCATGGGCCTGGAACTCGGACTAAAGACCGGCACCTCCATCCCAATATCTTAGACGTAGACTCCACAACATATGTCACCTATATAGTTTGAAGTGGCGCTTCGAGTTCTCACACAATAAAAGCAAAGTTGTTGTATTTGGCACCTCCCAAAACAGGCGTCACACTGAGGATAGACAATGGGATCTCGGACCCAGACATATTGCAATGTAGAAGAAGTCTCTCATCTGGGTATTATTCAGAGCTCGACTGGTAAACAGAACCCAAAAGTTGAGAAGGCTACTGATAGGCTACGCAAAGTCTTCCTCTCAGCTTGTCGCTCACCTGTTACAGCCGAGTTCTCTCCTTCAACCAACCTAAAGATTCTTAAGCATATCGTTATTCCCGAAGCTCTTTATAGTATACTATGATAGAACGCTCTTACCGCATGTGTGTTAAGAATTTACAGCACATTCCGAAACGCAGTGATACAATATTATCCCTATCACTACTCAGACTTCTCCCTATTGAGTACGAAATTCAGCGGAGAAAATGATTGTTTCTTGAAGATGGAACACTGGTTAACTTACCACGTAATCACAGAGCAGCTCTCGATTTATTCGTATTCAATTATCACGGTAATCGAATATACGGTCGCCCGATGACAGTATTTCTAAAAGATATATCTGATACTCTCCATAAATTCAACTTATACCATTATCTTCCATCTTTTACGGAAACGGGTTTCTTCCCTACTCAGTCCACTTGGAAGAAAATCGTCAGAGATTGTCTCTCTGCTCACTACTCATGCGAAGTGAGTCAGAGTGATCAAAGAGACGATTCTCTATCATTTCTTTTCAAGGTAAAACCCGACAATCAGTCAGTGGAAACTTTGACAGCTCTCTCTCGAAGAACCTGAGTATTTCCAATCTGTATCAAGATGGTCAATATTTTAACCAAAACCACGTATGACAATGTCGCTCAATGCAGTCGCTGCAACCAAAGATATTCAAATCTCTTGTTTCATAGATATCTCGAGTGTACATCTGAGTTTGCACAGATGGTACGGAACACATTTTGGTATTCACTGATTGTTTTGTGTTACGTTATTCGTCGTATTTGACCCGGAACTCGGCTGAAGGTTAGGCTATTCAGCCTATTGCGTCGAATTACGAAATCGCGTTTTGAATGTCTCTCTTTTCCCGCATGATAAAAAGAGGTCTTCGCACGAACCAAAAATGATAAAACTTCCCAATTATAAGTAAAAATACCCAAATGAAGGAGTCTATGTAGGTCCCGAAGGAGTCTATAGACTCTTTGATGTAGAGTTCTGATGGAGAAAATGTAGATCGATCTATTTTTGTCATAACTCTGACGTATTTTGACCTGGGAAAAAAATTTGAAATCGAGGCTCACTACGAGCATGCCAGTTTTAAATATAGAAACAGGGAATCCCGACAAATGGCGATATCGGCGACAAACATGAATAGCGATACATTCCTTGCGTATTGCATAGGCGGGTGCATCCCAATGCAAATTGAACTGATGTGTGATGAATATCATCTTTTCAAGCGATGTGTGAGGTTTATTTTCATCCTGTGTTCTGACTAAGTTTTATGATGAAAATATCATATCGGATACTTCACACACGTATATATATAATATCGGAAGAAACCTCTTAGCATATTACATGTCTTCAACATCTTGTCTTGCAGTATATTATTACTACAATGTATCTATAGTGCTTCATGAACTATTTTTTGGTCTTCGGTACGGTGACTGGAAAGTCATCACACAGTTCTCCCGTTATTTTGATTATCACTTAAAGAATTAGATTGGTCTTTCCACACTTTGGTGGACGAGTTTTGAACAACTACTTCAAATGAGTGTATATACATGTGTATATATATATATATATACATGTGTTATACCATAATGGTCTCCATATTTGGAGGAATAAACATATCTCTCTATTTGTGTCAGATTTATCACGGTTATATTCGTGCTTTCATCAGATTTATCATGGTTATATTCGCGCTATGATACATGTATGTTAAACTGTTTCCTAGCCTGTTTGCAATCCTGGTCAAAGCAGGTTTATTTTTATCTGCGGCAATATTATTTGGTCGTCACCTTGGAATGAAAGTTCCAAATGTTTTGCCCACATCATCAGTCATAATTTTAGTGACGGCCGTACATATATCATCTAGTTCTGAGGGTCTTGTTATTTAAAGACACAATTTTGCTTTAGACCATATCAAGTTCATGTACATCAATATTATTTATAAAACCGAAACCCTTTTCGTGGTTCCAACGTCGAATTCTAGCTGGAGGCATAAACTCATCCATGATATCATAATCAGCATGTTCAGTCTCACGATTGTGGTTTGTATCGAGTTATGGTTTGTATCGAGTTATGGTTTGTATCGAGTTATGTATATCATTTAATAGGTTGGCAAATTGCCCAATGTGGAAATTTTCAATAGCGCGAAATAAGTGTTTATTACCCAACGCGTAGTCAATTACTGACCTAGCTGAGGTTTGTCTTCCATGACCCTGAACATTGCCACATCTTCCGTTCAATATGCGAAAATTGTTACCTTTACAAAATTTTTTAATCTTATAGCCATAACTGTTGACCTTTCCAGTGTCTTCTGAATGTCTGTTCGAGAATTGGAAAAGGTAATCGCTATGCTTGATATGGTCAGCATAAGTGTGGGCATAATTGTCAAATTCATAATCAAAATCAGCATTAATTACATCAAATATATCGAAATTATTAGACGAGTCAAACATCCTCAAATTTGAAATGGTACAAATTAAGGAGTCAATATCATTGTCTTCGATATCACTCAGCTTATTTGTTCGGGCGTTGAAATGCCCTGTAATTAGAATGAGTTCATTGTCTTTCCGGACTTGTCTCAAATCAGGGTCCACACGCAACCAGGCAATATTCTTTGAATTAGTCTCAATTGCTTTCATATATTTTAACAAGTGATCTTTAACACAAATTAACAGTCCACCACATCATTTACCACTTCACATGTGTCTACCCTTCATTATACATATACTGAAGTTTGGGATTAAATTATCATCTTCGATAAAACTTTTTACCTTGCTAAAAACAGATGATACCATACTCATTTAACATGCCACTGAATTCACGATACTGGAGTCTTTTATCCAAACAGCATACATTCAGTGTTAAGTTATTCAGTTGATGAGTCATGATTACAGTGGGTCGCACAATAAACGCATTTGCAACTGGGCTTATTATTATTATTATTAAGAGTCAATGGTTCATTATCATACTTGTTGTCGCACAGATAAATAATACACAATTTTGACCACCTGTCTGTTCTGCTGTCTGAATAACTTTGTATTGTCTACGTCAAATACGGATATTCCCTCCGGGTCACGCTTATTTGCAGGCGATGTCGCAAAATTCTGTTTTGCCTCATTGCACAGCTGGAATGGACTGACAGAAAATAGCATAATACATCCTATTTTTTTTAAATGAGTATATCAAAGTTGCAAATGAGTGATTCCTCTCCTTAAAAAGAAAGGTCTGAGGGTGTTTCCTTACCTAGCCGATGATTCATGGCCATCTCCGTGGGCTTCTGGTGATTCAGAGTAGGATATAGCAGCATGGTGATGAGTCCATCGGCATGAGTTGCATGGTGGTGAACCAACTCAACCAATGTATTAAATCTATGTTTAGATGTCACATACACCTGAAATTGGATGTTTATTGTTTTATCAAATAAACAAAGAAGGATTAGTGTAGAAGTGTCAAATTGCAAACAACTTCAATAGGCCCTATTTTGAAAGCACTTCCGATGATAGAAGAATACAAAATCTGAACGAGAACGAATCTTTTCGACAGAACTATTTTCGATCTATATATAGCAATGACTCGAAAATGAATTAAATTCAGATGCAGTGTTCCTACATATATTCCAAGAGAATTCCCTGTCAACAGTTCATGAGATAAAAATAGTCCCAAGTTATGATCTATTATTGTGGGATATATCTTCGGCAATTGTGTGAATTCCTTGGCGAAATTTAATTCCTCTAAGTCATATATTAAACCCATTATCACTTCAGCACTTTATGACCCATACAACATGTTGTTCATGACTTCAAGAACTATCAAGAATATTCATGAACTGTTCGTGAAGAGTTACTGAAATTTTCTCATGTGTTCAGGAACTGTGCATCAAGACCATTCATGAATTCTACATGAGTTCATAATCATTCTTGAAATGTCATGAAATAGGTTTGTGAACAATTGAAGAACTTAAAGACTTCATGAGAGTCCTTGGAAGGTGCATTAAGTATGTTAATTTTTTATATTTTCATGAATGTTCTTGAAAAGATCACAAATTAGTTTCATGAATAATTGAAGAACTTCAGTTCTTGAAAAAAGCAATAAATAAGTTTCAAGCACAAATCTAGAATTTTCATTAATTTTCATGTATGAAGATTAAAAGGCATATAGACGACAAATTTTCAGATCAGTTCACATGACCACTATTATGGTGAATTGTCTAAATTTGTGGTTCTGTGTATATGAGCATTACTATTATAAATATATATTCATTACAGAACTTGAATTAATCAGAGCAAATAGCCCAATTAGTACAGTAAAATAAATGCTAATTATACTTCGATTTTTTTAATATTTTATTTCTGTTGGGGCTGTTTTCCATTTAATTGAAAATACTCAGAAACTAATGATAGTAGGAACACAAAATCTCTAGTGAATGTATGAATCTAAGAGCTACTGAAAATAAAGGTAACTGGATTTTTCTTTACGGAGTTATGGGCCTTTTACGATCATTTATCTCTATTATTATTTTTGTAACAGTTAATCTCTGGAACAGCTAAATATAGAATGCTGACATTTTCGGTGTGTATACGCATCCTACTGTAGAAGGCCGCTAAAAATTGTGTACGCGCTTGCTTTATGGAGTTATGGCCCTTAAACCAACCACTCACATTTATTGACAATTGTAGAGTATCTACGAAATGCATTGAGGTAGCAGAACGGGACAAATATTGTGATGTAGAGTAACTGAAAATTAATTCATTTCTACAAAATTGCTGTTATCTGATTAACCCTTTGATGACTGGAGCTTCCTGATTTTATGCGAAAACCCTGTGCCAATGCATTCTCTTATATAGCATATATAAGGCGCCTTGCATATATAAGAGAATTCATTGGCCTAACAATATTTACCTTTATCTTGTAAGACAGTGCATTCTCTTATATAGGGAGACTCGAATATATAAGAGAATGCACTGGGACATGGCCTTTAATGCTGCACCAGCGCAGTTCAAATCATGAAAGGGTTAATGACAGCTTCGTGGGAGAGGGATGTTCAATGTCGTAAAAAAATTAATTCTCTCCGATCGCGACCAAACTTACATGTCATGGTCTACATGTCACCCCGATCATGATGCCAATTGTAAATTGGTGGAAAATTTACCAAGTTACAGCCCCTGAATGTTCAAAAGAATTAATTATCTTCGATCGCAAACGAACTTACTTGTCACACGATGCCAGCCATTACAACTTATTTAAACAAAACCAGGCGAATGGCGTGACGAGTCCTGTGGAATGGAGATTCCAACACAGGGCTGTCGAGACCACGCAAGCAGCACACACTTGGGCAGGCCTCATTCAACAACATGAGAATAGGGAGAAAGGACTTCTCCTTCAAAAGATTTTAGGGAGACTTCATGCCGCGGACGGGTTATTATTCCGAAGGTCCGCTATTCCATTTGTGTCACTCTGGGTCTAAAACAGGTCTGGGTGAACAATTGATCGATCCATAATTGCCCAATCAAGCTAAAATAGACCGATTGGTCTTTGACAGCTAGCAAGAGACACTCTTAATGATTCTATAATTATCTTTCAACCAATACTTAAACAAATTAACTCTGATTTCTTTAATGTAATGAAAGACATGAAATAATCCACTGAGAATATTCAATTCATGTACAAATCTTCAAACAAAATTTCAATATTAAAGAAATTTAGAGTTCCCTCTCTTACAGCAGTGTAGACCGATCTATTCTAGCCCGATCAGGCTATTATAGATCGATTGGTGGTTCAACCTGACCTGTAACAGTGTAAAATGCTAAATAAACAATGATTGCAGTTTTATAAATGTGAAATAATTACCGATCGAGATACGCAATATGCAACTAAATTTCATATATTGCTTTAAAAAGATCAGTACCCCAGGTGACCCTTTCATTTCTTTTGTCAATTAACTTCAACTTAAAGCGATCCTACATTTATAAAACAAAACATAAATTAATTTATTTCCAACAGGAGGAAGACAGGAATTCCTAAAATCTAAAGTGGATAACAAATTGAAAATGAAACGGGAACCGGAATACAGATTCAAGTCGGACACAAAGCGCGAACATTTTGGATATTAGTTATTTAAAATCCAATGTATATATTTGTTGGTTATACTTCATGTATATCAATAATCCTGATTGTGTAAATTACACATAAGAAGACGATCCATTTTTAAAGTTTCAGCAGTCTTATTTTTAAGAAATATGCAGATGTGCATTGAATTTTAGCAGACAATTTGAAGTGAAAATTTTGTTTGTTTGGTGGTTAAAGGTACATAATCCAATCAGATGGTCCATGTATCATCAAGTTCCAACAACAACAACAACATTTCTTCAAAATATGCTTTAGTTATCAGAATCAATTAACTACAATTTTATCCGCAATTCGGTCTGCTCGTCGAATATTTGCTAAGCTGCCAAATATCACCGTAGTGAAAAATGAAAGTGTCAATGACACTGTAGCTCAACTTAGGTAGGGGAATAATTTAATGGTTGACAATAAATGGAGGAATTAGGAAAGGTGCTAATTGAAATGTCTAATTAAGACAAGATGTAAATGTGAACAGAGACAAAAAAATAAATATTGGTGGAAGTAGAAATGGAATGACAATGTATATGAATGAACAATGTGAACTAGATAACAAGGACAGGAATTGCAGCAACAACTCCTTTATGATCAGACCTATTACTGTTGTCAGAAAATCTGTCATGTTAGTGAAAATGAGATCAAGCCTTGATTTTGTGAGTGGTGTTTGGAAAATATCTTTATCAATAAGTTGTTGGCATTTGAAAGTGTCTTTCATGAAATGGAGAAAATTGAAAGATGTTGGTTCATTAAAGTAAAAATTGAGATCGCCCGCAAATATGAAAGGTAGCTGGATAAAACGGCCTGTAGCCCGTACCAATGGATTCAATTTTGAAATCCAAGATGGCCACCAGCGGCCACGTTTTTTGGCCGAATTACCCCAAAATGAATCATGCCCAACTAGGGGCCACCCTAATGATGAATATGAAGTTTGGTGATGATCGGATCATGGTTGTGGTCTGTAGGGTGTGTGAAATTATTTAGTGATGCAAAGAGTAAAATCCAAGATGGCTGACGGCAGCCATGTTTTTTTGCCAAATGACTCCAAAATGACTTGTTCCCATCCAGAGGTCACCCCGATGATCCATATGAAGTTTTGTGATGATCGGATTAGAGGTGTGTTCTGTACAATGTGTCAAAGGATTTAGTGATGCAAAGAGTAAAATCCAATATGGCCACCAGCGGCCAGGTTTTTTCACCGAATGATCTTAAAATGACTCGTTCCCATCTACATGTAAATGTCAACATTCATGAAATTTTTTATGATGATCAGACAAACAGTGGGATCTGTAGTCCGCACCAATGGATTCAAATTTGAAATCCACGATGGCCACCAGCAGCCATGTTTTTTTGGCTGAATGACCTTAAAATGACTCGTTCCCATCTACATGTCAATGTCAACATTCATGACAAATTTTATAAAGATCAAACCAAAGATACGACCTGTAGCCCGTGCAAAATTATTTATTGATGCAAAGAGTAAAATCCAAGATGGCTGACGGTGGCCATGTTTTTTTGCCAAATGACACCAAAATGACTCATTCCCATCTAGAGGTCACCCCGATGATCCATATGAAGTTTGGTGATGAGTGCAAGTGTACGTTTTTGCTCAAAAAGTTGGTACTGGGCTTACTCACGAGGACCCCCTGTGCAAAAATTCAGTTAGCCTTCAGGTGCCGACCTACCATCATGTTTCATTCAAATGCCATGTTTTGTATTGAATAAAGATAACAATGTGTTTTATTTATATTATTAATAAAATATAATCACATGATAGTAACCAGAAACAGTGATAGATAGATAGGATCACTTTCAAAAAGGTATAAGTTTTGGGATTAATTTGTAAACACAATAGGGTTAGGATTTACTCCGATAGAGGTGTGAAAACAATAAGTGACACATCCTTTGATTTTATTGATTTGATACTTCTTTGATTGATCCGACAACTAATAATATAATAAGATGTGTACGATTCACAACAATATTATCAAAAGTGTATATTATTATACTCAATGAGTGGATTTAGAGCACTTCCCGCAATTCCGTGCTTCCTTCTAACAACCCCTTGACCCTTCTACACTGACAAGTCAATTTGGAGACCCATAACAAATGGTATAAAAGGTGAGCAAAATCCTCAAAAAATCACACGCCAAACTCAGTCCTGATGAAGTTAAACATTAACGAAAGCGCTAGACCTATACTGCAGGTTATCTGAGTGTTAAAGCTTTCTCTGGAGTGTTATCTGAAAATTTTGGCGATCTAAAAATTAGCAATGGTGCTCTTGTCAATTTCATACTAGTAATAGTATTGCTTCATATTGACGTTCATGACATTACTGATTAAAGTATGAACATGAGTTATTGTTTTATTGTTGTTTCACATGACTGAGAAACATATTGACGCTGATGGGCTCATTGTCGTACTGTTTTATACATAAATTCACACCAGTCTTGGCCAGAGCGAGATAGAAATATTGCCGAAATAATTGTCGTCTGATACAATTTTAAAGTATTTTCATCTGATACGGTATAAATTTCTTTTGTCACAAGGATGACTGTACTAATTGTTTTATGATTGTTGATGAACAGATTCAACTTGTTGAGTTCTTGAAATGGATGATCTATTTTCAGTTCATGAACATTTCAAGGCTTTTTCATGAACATTGTCCATGAACAGTTCGTAAATAGTTCATGAATAATTTCTGATCCTGTCACCTGGGGTGATATTGGTCTCCACACCACATCAAATCTTCTTTTGATTGACTTATTAGGTGATCATTCCTACAAATTAATCAAGTAACTACCAATCAGCAGAGTATCTAGTTACTAAAGGCCAGTAAAGCGCTAACCTTTTATATCATCAATGTGACCAAGACGTATTCTGATGCATCTTCAAAATATTGTTGGTTTGAAAAGTGTTGTCATAGATTGGTTCCATTCCTATCCAACTGAGATGACTCAAAAAGTGAAAATAGCTGATGCTTACTCGATAACTTCATTTGTAGGTCTACGGTACTGTAGAGTTCCTCAAGGGTCTACCATAGGTCCTCTCATATTCTTGAGCTGCACTTTACCCCTGGGACGCATCACGGACAGACATTCAGTGAAATATCATTTCTATGCTGATAAGTCAGACTTATCTAGAATTTTCGAGGAAGGATCCGGACAGATATCGGAACAGTTGTCAACAACCCGAGAACTGTTTCCTTGATATAAGAGAATGGATGCGCCTCAACAGACTTAAGCTTAATGAAGTTTTTAGTTCTGGGATCCAAAAATTCTCTGCAGCAAATTCGAAACTCAAGAGGAGCAGCATCTTTCAGAATCAAACTTTGCGAGAGAGAAATACCATCAACCGATTCTGTCAGAAATCTTGGCAGCTTCTGTGATGACACAATATCCATGGACAATATGGTTTCTAACACCATAAAGATGTCTTATTTTAATCTGCGATGTCTTAGAAGGTGGCGTTGTCATCCTCGGAATGTCTCACTATATTCGCACATAACACCAGTGATAAAAGATTTGCATATATTAAATGACTTTCAAATATCGCCGACTACAGTCGCAATACAAGTGTTCTATGGTTGTGTATAAATTGTTAAATCATGATATGCCTTCTTATATACAAGATTTGTTTATTGTGAGTACTGTTTGCTTCACTTGATCCACTGCCAGTGGAATATATTTGAAGGAAATTGCCAAGACTAATGTTAAATCTGGTTGCAGGCACTTTCAGAAAATATGTATTGATGTGTGGAACTGTTTGCCATACGCTATACGTAGATTAAACATGTATTGATGTGTGGAACTGTTTGCAATATGCTATACGTAGATTGGCTGAGGCCGATGACTTTCATACGGCTGTGAAGACTCATCTCTTCAAATTATGTTTTGAGATAAATACATGTAACTAGCTAGCTCTATGTGGTGTTGTGATAATCAAGGACATTAATTATTTTTTTTATGTTTTTGGAACTAATTGATTGTGAGTTACGTTTGAAATGAATTTTATAATAATAATAACAAGAGCATCGCAAGGACATGGAAAAATATGCTATTTATCCATTTCGATTTGTACTACCGCAAAATAAAATAATAATTTGAGCTTACAAAGAATATCTAATTTACCCCTAATTTCAACTTTGGGCATTACTGTAGTTTAACTGGGAAACACACATTTCAGCTTTGGTTCAGACTAAATAATCCAAACTAGAGTTTATTGGTCAGAAACAAAAATGTTATGAAATTGGTCAAAAGTCTAAGTCGAAAAAGCTCTGTAACATATGAAAAATATTTGGACAGAACCCATATTCGAACTTGGCCTGAATCTTTAGTCGAGAAAAACACATACCAACTTTTGTTCAGATCAAATAATCCAAACTGAATGGATCGGAAACCAAAAATGTTAACAGAAGGTCAAACAGATGGTCAAATTCTAAGTCGAATAAAAGGTTGCAGACCCCACGTCCCCTGAATCGCAGTGGCTTATTATGATGCTGGGTGTTTTTTACGAACAAACAATTCAAATTCTCGCAAAATTTGACTCAAACTGGACGATGACATGCATGTTCTCAAAGGTGAGCCAAACGAGCATCAAGAGATTCTTTTGAATTATTGCTCAAGTTACTATGCGGACTATACGAAAACATTCTAAGTCAAATGATGTGGCTTTTTGGGACATTGCTCCTTTTAAGAACAGAGAATTCAAATTCTGGAAATGTTTTACTGAATCAAAGGTGAGCCACTCACAGAGTATCAAGAGATTCTTTACAAGAATGCTCAAATTATCATTGAGACAACACAAATGTTATTTCTAAATGGAATAAAATAGAACTTGGCCTGCGTCTTCTCAGATATCACGTGCCAAATATAATAAAAGGCCGCTCGGCCACAGTGTCCCCCGAACCGGTGGCTTCATTTGGAGCGGAGGCTTTGTAGAAGTATACTATATGGATAAGACACTTGTGCATTGTCTCATTACTGACATGCATACAAATAACCAAATCTTAAAAAAACTCTTAAAGTCAAAATATAACCTCAAATTGGCACAAAATGAAGAAAATTACAAGAAAAATTTAATTTTCTAAGTCGAAAAGCCCATAACTCTGAGAAAAATCATTCGAACTTGACCTGTATCATGATATGACTGATCCACATAAAAACGGTATTTGCAATTAAAGGATCCAAACTTGAGATATCATCCGGAAAACGAAAAAATGAGAAATTTTCTAAGTAAAACAAGTCGAATAAAAGGTCGGTAGACCTCATGTCCGCCTCTAAGCATCGGCTTGATACAACCGTTGTTTGCACATAAAAATTGGCATGGCGGAACACGAAATCGAATTTGATCTGTCTTTTGTGCTAGTGAACCTACATATACCAAATTTAATTTCATTCAGTACACATTTACTAAAGTTATCATCCGGAAACCTCAAATTGGCAAAAATTATAAGTAAAAAAGGGACATAACTCTAGTGAAAATTGGCGGGCGGAACCCGAATTCGAACTTGACCTGTGTTTTGCTGGGAGAAAGACACATACCAAATTTGGTTTAAATCTGATTAACTCTACTAAAGTTATCATCCGGACACCAACTTTTGGGGTTTTATATGTCGGGTCGGCGGAAAAAAAAGGGGCCATAACTCTCGCAAAAATTATCGGATTAAACCGAAATTCGAACTTGAGCTGTATTTTGATATAATTAAAACGGGTTTTGCATATAAACAATCCAAAATCAAGTTATCATCCGGAAACCAAAAAACAGAACAAAAACTGAATTTTCTATGTCGAAAAAGGGGCATAACTCTGCCAAAAATAGTCGGGCAGAACCCAAGTTCGAATTTGACCTGTGGTTTGAATCCGATTAACTCTACTAAAGTTATCATCCGGAAACCAACTTTCAGGGGTTTTCTAAGTAAAAAAAGTGCCATAACTCTCGCAAAAATGGGCGGAGCAAACCCATATTCGAACTTGACCTTTATTTTGGCCTGATAAACACACCTATGGAATTTGCTTTTGATCTAATAACCGAAACTAAAGTTATCATCCGGAAACCATTTCCAGACGCACGGACACATGGACACCGGCTATTTTAATAGTCCCCCGAAATTTGTTTTCGGGGGACAAAAAAACAAGAGATGGACTGTCGTCCGGTGCATACCCCCTCGTGGCATACCGCCTCGTGTGGGCATTCTATAACTTATGAGGGCTATACTCAGACAGATGGACGGTCACCCAAACACCAGCATTTTCATGAAACAAAGATGAGTAACTATAGAACAATAAAAACAAAACAAACATTTGAATGTGCCATTAAATGTCCTCATAGTGGTAAACATCCATACAAAATTTCATTGAGATCCGAGCATTACTGTTCATGTTATGAGCTGAACAGACATTGGATGGACCAAACAACCAACATTTCCAGATAAACAAAGATGAATAACTCTAGAATGGAAAATCCGAACAAAACGATGGAACCCTCTTTTTAATGTCCTCATAGTAGTGAACATCCATACCAAATTTCATTGAGATCCCAGCACAACTGTGGAAGTTATGACATGAACAGACACCAGACAGACCAAAAATCCAACATTTCAAGATAAACAAAGATGAATAACTCTAGAATGGAAAATCCGAACAAAACGATGTAACCGTCTTTTGAATGCCCTCAGAGTAATGAACAGCCATACAAAATTTCATTGAGATTCGAGCACTACTGTTCAAGTTATGACATGAACAGACATCGGATGGACGTACGGATGCACGAACACACGCACGGACGGGCGGACGGACGGACAGGTGCAAAACAGTATACCCCTCTTTTTTTTTTTAAAGGGGGTATAATTATGTTGATTATTGCTCAAGTTACTATGCGCACACACACACACTGGTTATAATAGCCATCCAAAAATTGTTCTGGGGACAAAAAGGGCCATAACTCATTACAAATAGTTGAACGGAACCCATATTCGAACTTGGCCTGTATCTTTAGGTGGGAAATATACACATACCAACTTTGGAGTTACCGATCGGAAACAAAAATGTTAACAAATGGACAGACAGACAGGCGGATGGATAGATAGATGGCTAGACTGATTACATAATACAACCATTTTTTTCTTCAAATAATAGTATAATACACTATCACTTCTCTGTACTAACATTGTCGTCAGAGTCTTCATATATTATATAATGGGCAACTCTTCCTTTAAATCGGATGGAGATCTTCACCCTTTGACCTGGACTTCTTTGGCTCTCTCGTACAAGGAAGCTACCATCGATGCCATTACTCAGCAGGACCTCGGAGGCTCTTCTCGACATCGGGCCATGGTACCATGATGTGATGTAGTTACATGGCACACATCCTATGTCACCTGCCTGAAGAGGAAATAGTATTGTTTTTGATCAGGTTTTAATGCAGGATGATATTAAAATCCTAAAGAATAGCTCTGTTCAAGATATAAATGATTTGAGACATTTGGAAGAATTAAACAGGGAATGTCTTGGAATGTGATAAAAATGAAAGTGTCAATGACACTGTAGGTCAACATGGAATTTGGAAAGGGAATAATTTCACGTGTTACAGTCAATGGAGCGATTAGGAATGCGGAAAGTTAAAAGGTCTAAGTAATACAAGATTATCAACATGAAGAGATATATAAAGTAAAATCCAAAATGGTTGCTGATGGCTGGGTTTTCCATTGAAATTCAAAAACATTTGATAGCTTCCATCCAGTAGTTCAATATCAAGATTAAAGGATTTGATTATGCAAAGAGTAAAATCCGAGATGGCTGCTGGCGGCCATGTTTTTAGGCCGAATGATCCCAAAATGACTCGTGCCCATCTGTCAATATTAACATAAATGACAAATTTCATGATGATCAGACAAACAGTATGGTCTGTAGCCTATGCTAGTGGATTTAATTTTAAAATACAAGATGGCCGCTGGCAGCCATGTTTTTATGCCGAATGAGCCCAAAATGACTCGTTCCCATTTATATGTCAATGTTAACATCCATGACAAATTTCATGATGATCCAACCAACGATACCACCTGTAGCCCATGTCAAAGGATTTAGTCATACAAAGAGTAAATTCCAAGATGGCTACCAGCGCCAATATTTTTTGGCCGAATGACCCCAAAATGATTTGTACTTATCTACATGTCATTGTCAACATCCATGACAAATTTCATGATGATCGGATTAAAGGTACAACCTGTAGCCCGTGCCAAATGATTTAGTCATGCAAAGAGTAAAATCCAAGATGGCTGCTGATGGACATGATTTTCGGCAGAATGACCCCAAAATTATTCGTTCCCATCTACATCTCAATACTAACATCCATGACAAATTTCATGATGATCAGACAAACAGTATGGCCTGTAGCCCGTGCTAATTGATTGAATTTTGAAATCCAAGATGGCTGCTGGCAGCTATATTTTTTGGCCGAATGACCCCAAAATGACTCTTTCCCATCTACATGTCAATGTCAACAGCCATGACAAATTCATAATGATCCGATCAAAGGTACGACCTGTAGACTGCATTGTTGACGCCTTACGCACACACGCGCACACGGACGACAAAGCCATGGCAATAGCTCAAACTTCACAAAGTAAAGTTGAGCTAAAAATGACTCGTTCCTATATACATGTCATTGTTAACATCCATGACAAATTTTATGATGATCAGACTAAAGGTACAACCTGTAGCCCGTGCTAAAGGATTTAGTCATACAAAGAGTAAAATCCAAGATGGCTGCTGGCGGCCATGCTTTTGGGCCGAATGAACCCAAAATTACTCGTTCCCATCTACATGTCAATATTAACATCCATGACGAATTTCATGATGATCAGACGAACAATTTGACCTGTGGCCCGTGCTAATGGATTGAATTTTGAAATCCAAGATGGCCGCTGGCAGCCATGTTTTTATGCCGAATGAGCCCAAAAGCCCAAAATGACTCGTTCCCATTTATATGTCAATGTTAACATCCATGACAAATTTCATGATGATCCAACCAACGATACCACCTGTAGCCCATGTCAAAGGATTTAGTCATACAAAGAGTAAATTCCAAGATGGCTACCAGCGCCAATATTTTTTGGCCGAATGACCCCAAAATAATTTATACTTATCTACATGTCATTGTCAACATCCATGACAAATTTCATGATGATCCGATTAAAGGTACAACCTGTAGCCCGTGCCAAATGATTTAGTCATGCAAAGAGTAAAATCCAAGATGGCTGCTGATGGACATGATTTTCGGCAGAATGACCCCAAAATTATTCGTTCCCATCTACATCTCAATACTAACATCCATGACAAATTTCATGATGATCAGACAAACAGTATGGCCTGTAGCCCGTGCTAATTGATTGAATTTTGAAATCCAAGATGGCTGCTGGCAGCTATATTTTTTGGCCGAATGACCCCAAAAATGACTCTTTCCCATCTACATGTCAATGTCAACAGCCATGACAAATTTCATAATGATCCGATCAAAGGTACGACCTTTAGCCCGTGCCAAAGGATTTAGTCATGCAAAAGAGTAAAATACAAGATGGCTGCTGGCGCCCATGTTTTTTTTACCGAATAACCTCAAAATAACTCGTGGGAAAATCACATGCACATACGGTATGAGACAAATATTTTAGAAAACCAGAACCTCCTGAGCTATATTTCATTTATTCAAGATACAACCTTGTATAAATTAGTGCCATGACCTCAACTATGTTGAGAATGCACGATAACATAACTCAGTGTATGACGATATATGATTGGTGACTCGTGGAGAATGCACACTCAGTGTACTATGAACAACATAAAATGTTTTCATACTCTAGTAGATCAGGGAGATAATTTGATCACAGCATCGTCAAAGGAAGATACATTGGGCTGCTGGTACAAAGTAACGGTGTTATCACATTCAATTATCACTCACAAACGTTCAGATGACAGCATCGAACCTTACAGGAGTTTAGATATCAGCGTATACCGGTTATCGTTGATCATATGACCATGTACTAACATTTATTCAACAGCACCTTAATGCACAAAGAACAATATAATTTTATATGCCTTGTGAACTAACATAGAATAGAATAATACAATGGGACATTTGAAAGCCGAAAATTTCCCAATGAATATAACACATAATGATCCAGTCCCACAGTGAGCATGGTCAAACTATTGGCAACTGGTTAATTCTCAACCTGCCTGCTGAAGCATAACACACAGTTGGTTGAATATAGACTAGTTCTAGTCACGGAAGTGTGCAAAGTTGGAATATTCAGTGAAATAGAAATCACTACGGCGAATATTCCCGATCGCTAGCCGGTGTGAGAAATTCCAAAGTATACCCAAAACAATTGTTGCTCGCCATCAATATTTGCGGAGAAAATCGGGGTCACAGTGGAATAAACTTTAAGATACACAGAAACAGGCTAGGATATCAGTTTTACTGAATCAGTTGTTCACCTGTGGCACATCACAAATTGGGGTGAGCTAAATCAATTGTGGTCACAACACAGGGCATAATAATTATGACACTGGCACCAAATTACAAGCTCTCCACCCTGGATATTGTGTCATCACATCATACTACTTATTTATGTGGGCATAAGATACTATGGGTGGCGGGATGGGGGGGGGGGGGTGGGTGGGCTCACATCATACTACTTATTTATGTGGGTAGTAGCCTCTATATGGGCGCCTGTGGCGCATAAGATACTATGGGTGGCGGGATGGGGGGGGGGGGGGGGGGGGGGGGGGGGGGGGGGGGGGGTGGGTGGGCTCACATCATACTACTTATTTATGTGGGCAGTAGCCTCTATATGGGCGCCTGTGGCGCATAAGATACTATGGGTGGCGGGATGGGGGGGCGGGTGGGTGGGCTCACATCATACTACTTATTTATGTGGGCAGTAGCCTCTATATGGGCGCCTGTGGCGCATAAGATACTATGGGTGGCGGGATGGGGGGGGGGGTGGGTGGGCTCACATCATACTTCAATACTCAATGATAAGTGGTGATGGAAAACATTTCCGGAATGAGACTTAGAAGCAAATGCACTTCTATGACTTAATTTTGTTTATTCTTTAGAAGTGTACATTGTGTATATGCCTATAACAGCCTTTGTTATCATATCAGAACTTCAGCCTGTCCATGTATGTGAAATATACATGTTCCTGACTGAATGGTGGTATTTAATTGTATTGCACGTCCTGTTATCAGAGATCGCGGTAGATATAACAGACAAATTTAACAGGAGAGAGCTGGCAACTTTGAAGATTGAACATGAATTTACAGTATTAATGCCCTAATTAAACGACTCCCTAACCACAGCAGAATTATGGGTAACTTTTCAGGATTTAGTCGGAAATATGGCTTGTTGCCATTCACCGGAAAGCTTCTCGAGGAAAGCTTTCCAATGAATGGCAACAAGCCATATTTCCGACTAAATCCTGCAAAGATAACCATAATTCTGTTGTGGTTAGGGAGTCGATTAATTAGGGCATTAATATACATGTATAGAGTTTTGAGGACCATTGTATATACTGTTATATGGCATGTCGAAACGAGCATCACCACAGTTGGACCCAGTCTCCACTATATAGATACCATGGTTATGCTAAATTATATTTTTGACCCAGAACTCCACTCTTGGTGTAGACCCATGCATACTGCGTAGATATGCAAGTAATTCTCCCCAGAACTCAACAAATTTCTGCATTTTGGTTAGGGACTGACGAATCGGCAATTTCAACATCGAATCGAATCTCGAATCGAATCACGATAATGATTCGAAATCGAATCGAATCTCGAATCGAATCTTTTTCAAACACTTTAGTAGATTGGCGGTACCGATCAGTGGGGGGTACGAGCAAAAAATGGGGGCAATTGTCCAATGATTTTATAACGTCAGTGAGATAACTCAGATTACGAAGGAGGTTCATTAAACTTAATTTCTATGACATGATATGAACAATATTTAATCAGGGTTTAAACAGTTTAATATATGAGAATGGCACGCCATCATTTCATATTTTTGACACTGCCACTATGCGTGAACAGGGACCAGCCTAGACCATATTTTCAGGGCGAAATGACTTCGCCCTACTATCAAAATAAGGCGAAGTGGCCGTTCTATAGGGCGAAGTGAGTCTACAAAACTTAAATTGAACAGTACTACGACAGGAGTCGCTATAGAACGAAAATAGGAGAGATGTAATATGTCAATTAAACTTATGAAACAATGGTTGAAATATGGAGTCTTTATGTTCACTTCATGACCCTAATAACTATTAATAATACCCAAACATAATTGTGAGAGGATAGCAGCATTTTATATCGTAATTGTGGGAGAATGACAAGATTTTATTTCATATTTTTCGGGTTTTTAAAAATGCCAACAATATTTATCAAACCGAAACGAAACAAAATCATGAACACTTTCACTGCGCTCTATTAGTAATCCCGTTTGAAAATTTAATATGCTTCACAAATGAATTTGTTTTAAAATTTCTTTAACCAAACTCCATAGAGGGAGTGATGAACTGACACATTGTGAGAGCTGTGAGTTGTAATCTTCATTGTAAGGTGTGGTAATCACGGTAATCTAAAAATCACAACAACCAGATTAACACTTGAGGCTCGACGATGTTTTAATTCACAGCTGCCAGTAATCAGACTCCGTTGTCAACATGCTTCCAGATTGGAGCAATACAGGTGTTAATTGTTTTACAACACCCTGATAGTGGAGTATTGTGTGCAATCACTGTTGACAGTTGTAAATTATCATAAATTATTTGGGGAATTTTGCAGATTTTCGTCAGTCAACTTTGGAATTTTCAGGGCGACTTGAACTTCGCCCGACTGCAAAAATAAGGCGAAGCGGACGGCGCTAGGGCGAAGAAGTCGCCCACGTCGCCCTCTCGGCTGGTCCCTGTGCGTGAAGTTCGTGAAAGTAAGCAGTTTGGAACTTTGGAGTCAATGGAGTCTGATTCGAGTCTTTGCAAACGGAAACCCTTCTGCGCATGTACGCTTCACCCTTCACAGCAGGCACGCGCGATATCAAAATTGCGCATCGTGACTTGGCAAACGGGATTACATGAACTATGTAATGTATAGTATCCCAACTTGAGCCTGTCCATCGGATCAATTGAGTTGTCATGAAAGCTAAATGGTCATCCATATTCCATTTCCCGGATAACATATTCTGTATAAAGATGTTGATCGAATTTAGACACGACATGTTGGAGCCCAGAATGTTTATCTATTATATATTTTGGAAGATCTGTTTGTTTGTTTGTTTGTTTGTGTGTAATCGATGAACTCGACCGGCCGACCCGATTTTGATGAAACTTGGTATGTGGGGGTATTTTCGGCCGGGGAGTGACATAGGCATATTAATTTGTCCGTGCGACGTCACCTTGACCTGCGATGCAGGGAGGATAACTCTATATTCATATGTTGACGAACGTAAGCAATTTGCAGGCAATTACGCATCGTGTATTTTCCCCAAAATTATAACATTTACAATATATATTGTCAATTTGCAGGCTATTAAGAATCGTGTATCTATCCCAAAATAAATCATTTACAATTTCTGATATATAAATTTTGTTACAGCTGATATTCTTAGGTCTATTGTCTAGTGTTGAAATTATTAGTGAATTTCAGAGTCGACTAGTCGAGGCCCAAAAGTCGCGTTGCGTCGACTAGTCGGTAACCGATATCAAAACTTTCAAACATAACATTGTACGGAAAATTCATCGTACATGGCGTACACTGATGACTGATGCAATGGTGTTCTATTGCGTTGCGCATTTCCCTGCATACACACCACTTTATTTGGGAAATAATACTGTAAACATCTTGATATTTATCCAACACACTGAATGTAATTATATAATTAGACATGTGGTGGATAATGATTAGATACACAATTCATTTATACAGGTTTTAAATTTAATATCAGCGTTCGAGATTATTTCGTTTAGTCACGTGACCAATAAACCGGTGCCGAGCGGTGTCACTATAAAATGTTAATGTTCCGACTAAATACGCCCTATAGTATAGGCTACGTTGTAGAATACGATAGCCAGTTCTTAATGTCAGTATCATTTATATACGGTAGCACAAATGACGTCACCTTAAGCGACCTGCGCCCAGCGTCGCATCATAATCCGACGGTGCGAGATCAATGGAAATATACACAGTGTCTGCATCAAAGCGGTCTCGGACAAACTACAACGCCGCGTCAATCATTGCCATCATGTCTTTGACCTCAAACGACGAGTGAGACATTGTGTTGTCAATTTCATTAGTCCAATTAATAGTCGGGTCACCGGTCCGTGTGTGTCTATACTAGTAACACTGTAAATTCCGGGTGCCACCAAACATTATACTTACCATAACTTACGCGCAGTTAACACCGTTTATGCCGGAATCGATCTTGAAAACGTTATACATGAAACTAATACACTATATTCCGACTAGTCGATGGCAAAATTCAGAGTCGATGTTCTGACATTTCAGCGTCGTCTACGACTAGTCGATTAATCGTTTCAACCCTACTATTGTCGATAGATTTATTTTTTGTATATTTACACCACGCATAGGCTCAAGTTGTTTACATTTACCCCGCGGGTCTGGAATCTCATCCAAGAATCCATTTAGCTGAAATGCTATTTCGCTGTTGGAATCTACCGGTGGCCCCAAACCGTCAATGCCAACAACATCGACATTGTTCAACTTTGACGGCGAGAAAATAATTAGTTAAAATTTACTACACAATGCTAATTTATCTTTACGTTGAAGCTTGATAATTAACGAGCGTGTGTATATGAGGCGCGTTTATATACTTTAGTGGAAATCAAATCAGGTAAAACTGGCGGATTTTTACGGACGAAATTTGATACATAGGGTATCTCGGTATCCGCTGGGCCGATTTCCCGGTATCCGCTGGGCCAATTTCCACCATTTTTGGGGTGTTGGTGTTGGTAAACTGCCAGACGGATTTTGACGAAATTTGATACTTAGTGGTAATTGTTTCCAGGGAGTGTTTTGGACGGGTCAAATCGTGACCCCACCTGACCTTGACCTTCAAAATGGTCAATTCAATGTCAAAGCCCGGACGAAGTCGGGTCACCTTCTAGTTTAATATATTTATATCGTGTTAAGTTTTAAAATTAAAAAAAAAAATATTATTTGATTGAGCTGAGTAACACAATATAGGTTTTTCTGGTATAAGAATATCAAATACCGATATACAATATGTCTCACAAGAAATTCACTCGCTTCTGCAGCTGTGGCCGGGCAAAATCGCCACATTGCTGGTTTTATGTGGTGGAGGAAACCCGTGTGCGCTGCGATTATGGTACAACCGTGATGAACACGCGAACCACCACAGACATACCAGCAGGTCGCACGAGTAACCCACCGACCTGCCACGAGTAACCCTCTCTGGGACTGGGAGGCCAATATATATATGAGCAGTGGACAAATTACCCTGTACACATTGGACCACGAAGTTCCCAGTTGGTCGCGGAAGGAGCCTCAATTTAAGTATTGGGAATATAATTAATGTTTTGTATATATAATGCAGTCTATTCCCGGCGATAAAGGACTTGTATACAACGAATCGAAATATCCCGAATCACACGACCGCTTTCGAATCGAATCGAATCGGAACGTAAGATTCGAAATCGAATCGAATCTCGAAGCTTCGTCGGTCCCTAATTTTTGTGGGACGTATCAGACCCAAGAAGACTATAGCGCAGATTCAAGATAAAATTTCAAACCGTACGTCCTTCAAGTGAAATTTGAGTTCGGTCGGTTCTACTTCGAGGGTTGGCGTTAGTTACTTATGATGGGGTGATCATGTTTGCTGCTATCTCATTGTTCTGAAAATGCCACCTAGCATTACTCGGTAGTATGTTTATCATGCGAGCTTGACTAATTAGACTATCTCACCTCTGGGGCTGGGGGTAATGCCTTTCCAGGTCGTGGAGGTAATGATGGAGGTGGTCCGTCATCACTACCCTGTAAACAACAAGAAGAAATATCATTCATAAGTAAACATCCATAATGTTTATACAAAACATAGAATGTTCTGAATCAATCCAAATATAGATTTAATAGGGTGGTTTTTAATTAATTGGTTCAGCCCTATTAATTAGCAGGAATTGGCCTGTGTTAAAATATTGCCTTGGCTATAAATTTTACCTCAGGTAAAAAGCCTAGGATCAGTGTATGGCATGCCCTATATTATGTATAAAGATATATATAAATATCCATATGGCTATACCTCTTCCATATATATATTATATATATATATACTTTAGTCTACCAAATTACTGATACTGGCAAAATGCTGACAGGTAGAAAATAATTCAGAACAATTACAGCCCTTATATTTACTGTTTGGTATTTACTGACAAAGCATTGCATGTAGACACTGCAACTAAGTTCAGATACATGGTAAAAATAATCAGTGAATTTCAATATTAATTTAATTTGGGAATATGAATGCTTCACTCCGGTGAACTAGAAATCAATGCTTCAGAAGACTAGCCTCTACATCGGAGACTTATAACCAAACTTTACGTAAAAACAGATATCTAAAGTGATGTATCTGTCCTACTTAGATTGTAGTTGTTTATTAACTTGATGGGAAAGGTAAATAAGGCCTTTTTTATATTATATAATAAGCGAGATCACTACAGTAATGCCCTAAATAATTGACTCCTTAACCACAGCAGAATTATGGGTAACTTTTCAGGATTTAGTCGGAAATATGGCTCTCAGTGAGAGCTTTCCGATGAATGGCAACAAGCTATATTTCCGACTAAATCCTGAAAAGTTACCCATAATTATGCTGTGGTTAAGGAGTCGATTACTTAGGGCATTACTGTAAGTTGCAGCCATATTGAATTCATGCAGCCCCCGTTCTGTGGTTTAAGTGTCAAATTCTTTTGTTCCATTAACATAAAATAGGAATAAGACAAGGGTTTGCACATCAAAGATGGCTCTGATCAATTTCCAATTTTTCCATAAGAGGGAATCTGTTCAACCGAGAATCACTAAAAATTAAGAGCTAAAGAATCATAACTCAGAACTAAGGACCATACCTCAGGTAAAAAGAAATCGGACAAACCTGTTTTTTAAAAACTCAATCAAGGTATTGTTGTGAAAGATCCATATACCCAATACAAATGAAATTGGTTGACGTTTGTTCAAGTTATCGCGCTAACAGACCTACAATTTCCTAAAATTGCTAAAAATAAACAGAATACTAAGGGCTGTAACTCAGTTAAAATGGATCTGACAAATCTGGTTGTCGAATTCCTTTGTATTTTCAGCTGAAATTAATAGTTGTGCAGGCAATTTCACTATTTGTTATCCTTCAACCCATTTTCCTCTCTTCTGATTGGCTGAGAGTGCGTCACATGACGGGCGATAAATCACCATATTACCCTCGAGGGTAACATTGTCTCAGTTATTGACCGGTCAGCTGTTACCAGTAAACATAGAACTACGAAGAACTCACCACGCAGAGATTCTCTGAAAGCTCTCTGATAATTTTGAAAAACACTGTTTTTATAAACCCCACTGTTTCATAACAACCGCGAAATGTGGTGTTTGCTAATTAGCATAATTGTGTGTATTTTTATTTGCAATTTGAGCACGCTATGTATAAATGGTGTTATCACAGACACATATCTGTTATAAGGTGTAATATTCATATTGGACCTTTTTATATCAATAATAAAGACCGTGGGACAAATATATAAACCTTATTATGTAGTTGGTATGCTGCAGACTATTGCACATACGATGTACATACGTTACAACTACGTTTATATACTAGATCAAATAGCCACTCTTTGCTGTTTATCAATTGATTATTTCTTTTCTTCAATACATTCATCAGACTTCAGAGAATACCCGTATATTGCGTAACGATCTGTGACAGATGTCAATTACTTTTTGCACTACCACAACGTGTTAGTTCCACATTATAGCATTCTGGAAATTAACACGTCTGTCGGCGTCTTCACGCTCATTTGAAACGAAACCGAACATTTCGCTGCATGGCTACTCAACTTCGAAATTGCTTTACTCCTCTTTCCGTGAACCGATTTCCACAATGCAACCAGCAAACTGACCGGAGAATATCTGCGCAAATGACGGGTATGTTAATTGATCCAGATTATGAATGTTTTATTTTCTAAATAGCGATGATTCCAACATAAAATTAACTTTTCGAACTGGATTAAAGAATATATGCGCACATTTATGCCTGCTATTAAGGAGGTTCGTGTGTACTCCATTGTCAGATAACAAAATAGTTATCACCCTTGTTTTCGTGAGACACGGGGATTTGTCGCCGCTCTCGACCTGGAATGTCACCCTCGGGCCTGGTGGCCCTCGGGTGACATTCCAGGTCTCGAGCGGGCGACAAATCCCCGTGTCTCACTCAATCGCGGGCGATAACTGTATAATGTCTCATTGCCTAATAATAGTGCAGGGTTGTATTTGACTGAAATTAAATAATCATGCATGCACTATTATTCAGCAGGTGAGAGTATATATCTGATCTAATTACATACCATACCACTTCCTGGTATGGGCGGCATGGGTTTTCTGGATCTTTGGGCAAGCATGGCTTCTTCAGAGGGAAGTTCTTCCTACAATATTTATATACAAATTTTATACTGCAGTTGATTGTGGTTAGCATTATTTTTGGGCAATTAATCGATTCTGATAACTGAGGCGACATTTTTTTTAAATGTTGATGTTGGAATCTGATGATATGGGGACCATCAAATTGGATTGAGTACCTTTAGCCTTGTCCATTATATTCGATTCGAGCCTCGATATAGCTCAGCTCGGCTCGAATTTAGTGCACATGGTTAATAAATTTTGTATAGAATTGCCACTCATTAGTGATCTTCTATTTATATTCCTTTCATGACAGGAGCAGAGCTGGTGCAGCATTAAAGTTCTGTGCCAATGCATTCTCTTCTTTATGTGAGTCTCCCATGGGAAGCCTTGCATATATGCACTGGCTTGCAATCAAGGTAAATATTGTTAGGCCAATGTATTCCCTTATATATGCGAGGCTCCCTATGGGAGACTTGCATATATAAGAGAATGCATTGGCACAGGGTTTTCTCAAAAAATTGAGGAAGCTCTAGTCAGGGAAGAGTTAAGTTTCTACTCATTGATGTCCCTGTATCGGGCGGAACTTAGGTCTGAAGGTGGCAAGAATAATTATTGGCTTTATTGACATTATTATAGTAGATATAGGGATTAACAAGGACTTTTAGTCATGCCTCTCAATTAACTTAATATGTTCTCTTGGGGTTTGAATTCACTGACACTACTATTTAGCATATTGAATCTATTGAATCAACTTTGGTACATATGCAGTTTCATATGTGTATTATGTTTGTGTAGTCTATAAAATTAAAAACATGTTATTGCTGATTTTTTAATATTATTAAAGGAATAGGGGACCCCAATATTTACAGTAATGCCCTAAATAATCGACTCCTTAACCACAGCAGAATTATGGGTCACTTTTCAGGATATAGTCTCGGAAATATGGCTTGTTGCCATTCATCGGAAAGCTCTCAGTGAGAGCTTTCCGATGAATGGCAACAAGCCATATTTCCAACTAAATCCTGAAATGTAACCCATAATTCTGCTGTGGTTAAGGAGTCGATTATTTAGGGCATTACTGTACCATTAAATTATATATTATTATATACTGAGTCCGTGCATCCATGTAAATGAGACAAGGGTCCAGAATTTCCACATGTCCTCAAAAGAGGTGGCAAAAAATGCAGCAATACACGAAAACAAAAAATAATGAAACACTCATATTGCTTGAATAGTTTCCTTCATTTAGGTATTATGAGTTACCCATGTACAGCTACCATAGCGACAGTGGTGATGTCATATCTTCCATGAAAACATCCGACACCACTGGAGACCAGAAAAAAAAGTGGTCGAACAAGACCCTGTCCAGTCACACATCAGACCATAATGGCAATAATATTAGAATGAAAGTGTCAATGACACTGTAGCTCAACTTGGAAAGGGAATAATTTAATATATTACAGTCAATGGAGCGATTAGGAATGTGGAAAGTTGAATGTCTAATACTAGTCTATAGACATGAAGAGAAAAGTAAAATCCAAGATGGCTGCTGGCGGCCATGTTTTCGGCCAAATGACCCCAAAATGAGTCGTTCCCATCTACATGTCATCGTTAACATCCATGACAAATTTCATGATGATCAGACGAACAGTACTAACTGTGGCCTGTGCTAATGGATTAAATTTTTAAATGCAAGATGGCTACTGGCGGCCATGTTTTTTGTCCGAATGACCCCAAAATGACTCGTTCCCATCTACATTTCAATTTCAACAGCCATGACAAATTTTATGATGATCAGACTAAATGTACGACCTGTAGCCCGTGCTAAAGGATTTAGTCATACAAAGAGTAAAATCCAAGATGGCTGCTGGCGACCATGTTTTTTGGCCGAATGACCCCAAAATTACTCGTTCCCATCTACAGTAATGCCCTAATTAATCGACTCCTTTAACCACAGCAGAATTATGGGTAACTTTTCAGGATTTAGTAGGAAATATGGCTTGTTGCCATTCATCGGAAAGCTCTCGGCGAGAGCTTTCCAATGAATGGCAACAAGCCATATTTCCAACTAAATCATGAAAAGTTACCCATAATTCTGCTGTGGTTAAAGGAGTTGATTAATTAAGGCATTACTGTACATGTCAATATTATCATCCATGACAAATTTCATGATGATCAGACAATCAGTACGACCTGTGGCCCATGCTAATGGATTAAATTTTGAAATCCAAGATGGCCACTGGCGGCCATGTTTTTTGTCCGAATAACCCCCAAATGACTCGTTCCCATCTACATTCCAATATCAACAGCCATGACAAATTTTATGATGGTCTGACTAAAGGTACGACCTGTAGCCCGTGCTAAAGGATTTAGTCATGCAAAGAGTAAAATCGAAGATGGCTGCTGGCGGCCATGTTTTTTGGCCGAATGACCCCAACATTACTCGTTCCCATCTACATGTCAATATTAACATCCATGAAAAATTTCATGACGATCAGACAAACAGTACATCCTGTAGCCCGTGCTAATGGATTGAATTTTGAAATCTAAGATGGCCGCTGGCGGCCATGTTTTTTTTCCGTATGACCCCAAAATGAATCATTCCGGTACAAATGTTGATGTCAACAGCTATGACAAATTTCATAATGATCGGATCAAAGGTACGACCTGTAGCCTCTATTGTTGACGCCTTACGCACACACGCGCACACGGACGACGGATGACAAAGCCATGGCAATAGCTCAAACTTTACAAAGTAAAGTTGAGCTAATAATGCATATATATGTATTATGTAAACATTACCAGGAACGGATATGGCGGGGAAACTGACCAAATATGGAATAGTTGCCATGGATTAAACCTCAAAATGGGACAATGATGCAACCAACTTGAACACTGATCTTTATGGCTAATGTAAATTATTGAAATGTATAACCACACGGGAACGTAATGACATTAACAAATTAAGAAATTTCCCCAGCATAAAATTCATAAACAGGAATATGATCGTGGCAACTAATTTTGTTTTAACCATATCTGACCAACAACACACAGCTACATCAAAAGAGAAATTATTACGTCACGAGTTGTCTATTTACATGAATCACGCACGACAGACTTTGTGGGAATTTGTGACCGCTGTTACTACACTAAGATTCATTGCGTTAATGATTACTTATTGTCACTTTCTCTGCAAGACCTTTGATTCAGAATGAATTCATTCTGAATCAAAGGTCGTTTGTATACTTGGGTTCACAAAATCTACGCCGGCAAAATTAAAAAAAAGTTTTAAAGTTGAGCAGGCGGATCGACCTGTGCCATAACCGCGTGTTATACATAGTTGTTTCAAGTATATATGTCAGTCTTTGGAACACATGTAGGCATCCATTTACCCTATAGGAAATACATGTAAATTTACCCTACAATTTATTCAACAGCATGGATCAATAAAGAGCGTTTAGTGTCCATATAATTATAGGATTGATATAAACTATATACATTAAATATTTCGTGTATTTATTAATACTATAATGTCATGAAAAGTTATCACGACATTCATAATAATTCCTTTGAAACAATCACCAAAACTAAATTATTGTAGTGGCTTCCACAACGTTAATTTAACACCTGAATTAATTGAATACAAACGCGGCCCAAGACCATTGCAGTTCGTTTTTTTTTAACCATGCAATGTGATCGCGTTTAAACTATGGGCATGTTCAGATGTTAGAATTTACTATAAACTATCCCAAAATATTCGGAATCGATCGTGCATGATCATGTTTTAATCGCTTGTATGAATTCAGTTCTTTCTCATAAAAAGCCACTTCGACAAATGAGGCCGAAAGTCTTATATATATGGATGGTAACATCTATAAGATGCCGACACAGACAGCGGTTTGAGCAATTATTTTGCTCACAAATATTTATTTTTTTTCGATTTTGTCGTGTATCGTCGTGTTGGCAAAAGAACGATCAACAAGAAAATTATAAAATCCGTTGACCAAACCGCTTAGCTGCTGCTTCGATCGTAATCTTCAACTTGCGAATATTTAAAATATAGTTTGTGTTTAACCTATTTTTCATGGGATTTTAACCTGCGACGTCTCAATTTCATACCACGAAATTAGTCAGTCATGATTCCAAAGTGAAATCCTTCATATATATAACGTTTCGTATATGAACAAATCAATTAGGAATTACAAAACAGTCGCAATCCACCATGCGTAACATTCCGTAACACGTCCGGTGCCGGTGGTCAGAGTCAGGGGGACATTTTCATCCTTATCTCTTTCTGATTTAGAACCAACGTTAGAGCCACGGCCCGTTTTCACATCGAATAAATTTCAAGAAAATAAAACTCTAAGCTTGCCTCTGGTAGCTACTAGCCTACTGTATAATATAGTATTTAATATGTGTATACATTCGAAACTATATCTAACCAAGGAAAATTAGATTGACGTGGGAAAAGTGCACATTTCATGAGAGAAAAAAAAAACATTATTCGAGCGGTACATATATATTTTTCCAGGTTAAAATTATGTTGAAAAAACACGTGCAAGAAAAACGGTAATAAAAATTTATTAGCTGTTTTCCAACCGTCCAGGCGTCCACACAAACACTCTGTATTCTTATACTGTAAGGAAATAACCAGGATGTATCCAAAACTCATCTCAGCACAATTTTTCATTGATCAACAGACATGACATGAAAATTCCCAAATTTAGAAAAATATTAGTTGCTTTTTTAAATGAAAATAATCATTTATATTTCTCCTCCCATGATCTTGAGATATCAGTGATATAGTAGCATGGATATATGAACTGCACTTTTGAAAAAAAAATATTTTGCAAGAGTTCTTGATAATTGAAAACATTGAAATTTTAAATATTGTCCATGCCATAAAAGTAAAGTAAGTGAGATTATACCCAATGGTTCTTAAATATTGTGTCACTCACAATAATCGAATGTACCAAATTTCACGAAGAAATTCCTGACCAGCAGATTTTGAGAAAATCCATTTTGAAATACAAGGAAATAGAAAATCCATTTTGAGATACCAGATAATTTTAACAAAACGTGCGTCTGACCCTTAACATACATTTTATTCGTATAAGCAGACAGAAATTAATTCTAGAATGTTTCAACAGCTCTGTGAATCTAATTTTTTTTTTTTGCATGCGCAAATTCAAGGAAAGCAAACAGACAATTTAATGCGCCATCTGATCATTAATCAATTAATTATTAAACATGATGATACTGAAATAATTCTGTAACAGCAGTGCATCAAAAAAATAAGACGAAATGACCATGTGCATGTACCTAAAAATAAACAGCATAATAATGTCAACCTGCAATATATATAGCACATGATTGCCCATGACCTATTTTGTAATTACAGAACGAGAGCAGGTGGTTTTGCCACAGGATGACAAAGCATGGATTACGCAACATGCAATCTCTTGGTGTGCATGTATAGATATTGCTACTGCTTTCGCCTTCAGTTCGAGTGGACTTTCAGTCAGCGACAACTCAAGTTGGGTCAGCTGCTGCCGTCAGCAGATTTTTTTTGTAACTGTCATAATGGAGCTTTCCACAGATCGACTTCCGAAGTGAACACATCAGCACTTGCCCTTATGTTAACTAGCTGAAACAGACTCATGTATATGATTCGTGCAAATTTGATCTTTGAACCAGTTTGATTTGAACAAAATTATTTAAATTCAATGTTTTAATTTTGTTTTTAGATTGAAATTTGAATCTGCTGTTGAAAAAAAAAAATAATAGTTCGTTTTTTAAATTAAAAAAAAAAATTAAATTAAAAAAAAAAATTAAATTTAATTTTAAAATTTACTTTTTAGATTGAAACTAAAAAATCAAATTAAACAAAAATTACTTTGTTTAAAAAATTTATTTAAAATATAAGGCCGTTATAACATCTGCCGGGTACCCCGCGGCACCACACCAAATTTGGTTGAAATCGATCAAGGGCTCTAGAAGAAAAATTGCATACAGACCAGAACAGACAGACAGATCACTGAACTCTAATATATCTAAACCAGAGAACATACATTCGTTTTGCCATTAAATGTGAAAATTATGACAAGTGTCATGCTAAATGAAAAACAATGTTATAATCACGGATAAATTTATAACATCATGCTGCAAATATAAATCTCAGTATATTATGATTTGACAACAAAAAAGTTGTTTGAATATAGCCAATTTAACACTGAATGTATGCATGGATATCAAAATTAGGGTGAGGAAAGATGGCAGCAGAATTTTCACTGCAGCCATTGGCCGGCTCAGACGCTGATTGGTCGAAAATATCTGCTAAAAATTATTTGATTGATAGCTGTGGAAAGGTCCATTAAACGGACATGCACAGGCTCATTTGAGCTTCCAAATTCCATCTACGTAATTTGGAAGGAGGTATAAGATAGGTTGACAATTACACGAAATATTGACATTCCGGCTTCACGTGCTCTAACAACCATTCTCCAGCTGTTTTCAATTTTTCGCACAAATGAAACACTCTTAATGTCTACCATATCGGAAATAGACTAACACGGAACGATCTTATCTGTGTCATGCCTTGCAAACAGTACAACTGCCTTCATATTCTTTTGGGACCCAAACAATATTATGTTCTCATACTGGGTTGACATGCATACATATGATGAATGCAAGGGCCCACGTACCATGCATGCGCGAACAAGCAGACACTCCGAGACACATGTATTCCAATTCTGGACCGAAATTAATTATCTCAAAGTAATTCCTGTCCGATCGATCAGGGTGTGTCTCAGACACAAAGCAGGAGTTGCAGTCAACCAATCAGCGACCGAATTGAAATGTCAATTACGTCAAGCCGCACAACTCTGCAACGGTGCCTCATAATTAGGCGTTACATCAAGGCCAATCCAAAGGCCGTAAACTACACGTAATTGAATTTAGCTGTAGTCACAAACGTATAATGTACAGTAAATAATTTATTTAGTCACGAGGTCACGATAGAAAAAAATCCAAGGGAGGAGGGGTTCTTATAGACGGTTGGTATGGTTATATGCATGTAGGGGAAGCACACATATTTTTCTTAGGCACAAGGATCATTTGTAGGTATACATACTTCAGGGTCGAAGTTTAAAAAAAAGATAAAATCACGTATTAAAATACGCAGGAGAGACTAGAGACAACACGTGCAAACTAGCTATTATATTAATTGCTACTACCAGTGAAGCAGGTATCCACGACCGCGAGCGATTATTTGGGGGCGCTGGACAGTGCCAGTTGAGGAAAGATTGTACTTACGTCACGAGTGTTCGACGTGATTTGCAGTTTTGGCTGAAACATCATGACCGGCGGAATATTATAGCCATTCTGAATAAATTATTTTGTCTTGATTAGAGAATTATTGAATGGCCTTCACATTTGAAGTCCTATACTATTACCACAAGAGCTTCCGAGAAAAGTACCTGAACGACTCAAATGCGATATGCGGAACTTATATGTGATAATCTAGTAACAAAAAAAGTTCAATTATGTTAGTGTCGAAAATATATTAAAGAAATTTAACATATAAGATAATAAGATAGTCATTTTATTATATTTAAATCTCGATTAGGTGCACATAATAACTGTAGTTTTCTATCGCCTGCTCGTGCATTCAAGAAATTATTAGTGTTAGACAACCGCGGTCATGAAATTCGTTATCGTAAAGTCAACTTGTGTAACGAAACGCGGTACCGCGGTCATGAAAGGTGTGACCGCAGGACACTGCGGTCGATACCACAGGTCACCGCGGTACCAACAACTCAACCGCAACCATGCGGTTGTCTGCAATTTCATTAACCTATCGATCATATCGCAATTTAAAATGAGGCGTCAGTCAAGACAAACTAAGTCAGTTGTACCGACAGCCGTGTATGGCAGGCCAACTTTCGTAACTTTAAAAGACATTTACTGTTGACGGCACGTTTACCCATTTCAAATTTGAAGAAAATTATATTAGAAAGCACAATGTCATTTGAAATTGAATATATCCATGTATACGGGTTCACACTATTGCTCCAATAAATATAAGGACAGGTTGTTGGGGTTTGTACAATGCTCGTTTCCGGGCTTTAAAAACATCATTCCAAATGTGACGTCATCCAGTAGAAATTATACGTTGTAAACACGTGCAGTTAACTATGTGGCAACAATAGACACATCAAAGCGATGCCGCAGTCATTGAATGTGGGTCTATCATGCACGTGCCCATACAGTGCGTCAGGTCAAGGATGCGCACTGTTTACACTACATCGTGACCTACTATCGTGCTTATATGTGTCGAGTTTTCAAATACTTATAAATATTTTCTGATAAATATTTTCTTAAACATCTGGGGCAGAGAATAAAATAAAGACACTGTGAGGTGGTGTTTAATTCTCTCTATCGGATTTTATCAATTTTATTATAGCCTTGGAGTAGCTTGTGTCATCATATTTATTCTGCAAAATTCTGCTAAAAACTCGCTATCCGAATATTCCAGTTGGGTTATGTAGGAGTAGACTTGGGAGAATGTCTGAATATAGATCCCAGCACATTATCACCTATTTGTACGTGGCGTACGCCAGTAAGCGGAGACTTCAAAGGAATCACGCGGGGGCGTCAACCATAATGATTGAAGACGTTAGTACTCTAAAATAAATTTAGTTTCACACGAGTAATGAATGTAAGCTTCAGTTATAGGAAAATTATAGGAAAAATTTAACAAGACAGATCGAAAATCGTTGTTATATCTTACACAGCCTGTGTCTTCAACAAGACAGTCAATGGCTGTGGGGTCGCTCACCAGACTGCAAAGACTGATAAGACTGGGACTCTGGAGACCACAACAGTCAGCACTTTTCATAATCACTTTAAAATAAGTAGATTTAAACAGGATATGTGGCTAGAGTCTCGTTAATAATTGAGTGTCGCAGATATTTAATATATGGTTGGTTGTGTAGTTCAGAGTTAATTTGAAGCAAAAATCTACATAAAACATATGGAAACTAACGAAATTCTTCATTTTTAGACAAAATGAAGGAGCGATATATCATTGCATATTTCAGATAACTTTTGACTTTAATAAAAATTTGAGAACCTGCTAATTTACCAAAATCTAGGTAAACAGAGGTCTGTTATTATTGTTGATTATACATATACTTTGCATCATAACTACGTAAACGTCCAGATTGTGTTTCATGTAGCATTGTGCATTACTGTATTGATCAATATGTAGACAATTGTTACTGTTATCTTTCAAACAATGAGCTTCAGACCAATACAACTATACATAATGTAGTATGTTGAACTAAAATCGGGACAAAATTTAGGTATAAATGATATACATTATATAAACATATTAAGTTACGTTATACTCACAAAGCATTAAACTTTATGTCAAAAGACTTAGGCCCACCCATATAGATATACATGCCCTCTATTGTATGGCCGTTGGTAAAAAATGTTTTTGGTATCGTATAATGACTTACTTCGAGAACTGATGTCATATGACAACCATGTTGGATGCCATCTTGAATAACAAATTTTCCCCAAAGGGGAATTTAGCGGATTTTATATATGTTATACTGAGGACTTTGCAGCGTCTTTTGACACAAAAATCAACCATGTCACATTATGTGTGTCACAGTGTGTGTACCATTTAAAATTATTCCATTAGTGGTTCCATCTGTGGGCAAATATGGGCAAAAGCTGCAGACTGTGGCGTTTTTATTTGTGTAAGTCCTACAAGGGCAGGGTTTCCGCTATACCGGCAGGGGGTCCTCTTGACGGCCCTGTTCCCCTCGCCAAGTTTCCCTCTCCTGCCATACCCCAGGACATACTGCATGTCTATAAAGGTATAGAGATGTTTAAAACTTCTGAATTTTGTTGGAACAGTACTAAGGAATTTTAAAGGTGAATTTATTTTATATCTTGTGAGTGTACACACTCTAAACGCGTTGTTATACAGAAAATTGAAACAGGAAGTGATCGGAACTGACATCGCTAGAAGCTATGCCTTTGAGGCTGGTTAGTTACGTTGCGGTTAGTACCCGGTTATGTTATGCAAAAGAGCAGTATTTTTCGTACCTGTCATGTTTTATACCGCAAAATATACTGTTCACTTTGTAATAGAGCGAGAGAGAAATGTGGGAGTAGCCGCACCGGACATCAAGGCATCTTACCACTGCCCACAAAGAATACTCATCGGCCAGATATGTAATCAGCCTTCTATATTTACACTGCAGCTGCTAAAATATATTCCGATTACGTTATGCATCCAAAATATCTGCTGGGTCTTCCACAGTGAGTCTTTTAACATTAACGAGCATGTTTAACTCGGGATCCAAATTACTGGTGTACCGTGTTCTGTACTTCGTAAATTAATTTATATCTAATAAATTTACTAGTTTTAAAGTTACAGGTACATGTATAAGGTTTGATAGCTTGGAACTTGGGCAGAAATGGAACAAAACAATCTGCCATTTCTACTCTCACACTATTCTATTGGCCGATATAAAGAAAGTAGTTCAACCAGCCCTAAAACAGGCTACTTTTACCTGGATTTATCCCCTTGACGGCTACCGGCCCCATTCCCCTACCCCTTATCGGAAACACTGCAAGGGCTGGAACTCTAGTATGAAAGTGTGGATAAAGACAGCGATATGTGGATATCATATCCCCCTTCTGGTTTATCATCTTACCAAAATGATATCAAACTCCGATAACTGATGCATGAGTTATAATGCAAAACGTTTATTTTATAATGTTTTCTAAGTCCACTAAGGGCCATAACTAGTTATATGTGGATGTCTGTTCTCCCATGTTGGGCCATATCACCATACCAATGGACATCAAAATCCGATAACTGATGCTTGAGTTATAATGCAAATTGTTTGTATGGACGGACGGATAGAGACATCGACTATATATACCTACATAACTCCATACAGGTGCATAATAATACCAAGTCTGTGTAAACATACTCAGATTCATACTTTTTGTATATGTGGGTATGTAGTTTACTCCAGACTGAATAATACCATATATTTGGCGTAGACCTAACATACCTGATGTGATACGGTATCTTTGTAAATGTGTTCTGGGATCTTAAAATGGGAAGAATTGTATAGTAAGTAGTGGAATGATGCACTAAACGAAATAATTGACATCTAAAATAAAATCCAAACACGAATTCAATCCTTTGTCAGTGGGGAGATTGTTCAACGCCGTTGTTCAACCACGTCACCGCTGTTTCCTTCTGATTCGATGAAACCTGGACCTTTTTACTATGTTTTTAGCTCACCTGAGACGAAGTCTCCGGTGGAGCTATAGTCATCACTCCTCGTCCGACGTCCATCCGTCTGCCTGTCTGTCTGTCCGTTTGTCCGTCCGTCAATAATCATCTTCTCCGCCAAAACTGTAAGACGGAACAGGTTCATATTTGGTGTGGATGTTCCCTAGGTGAATCACATTCAGATTTGTTCAAATGAGGTCATCAGGTCAATTAGTTGAGAAAGCAGGGCCACAACTCTATTCCTTCATAGTAATTCTTCGAACGACTTTTTTAGCTCAACTTTACTTTGTAAAGTTTGAGCTATTGCCATGGCTTGGTATCCGTCGTCCGTGTGTGCGTGTGTGTGTGCGTGATGCGTCAACAATTTCCTTTAGCACGGGCTACAGGTCGTACCTTTAATCGGATCATTATAAAATTTGTCATAGCTCTTGACATTGACATGTAGATGGGAACGAGTCATTTTGGGGTCATACGGCAAAAAAACATGGCTGCCAGTGGCCATCTTGGATTTCAAAATTCAATCCATTAGCACGGGCTACAGGTCCTACCGTTCGTCTGATCATCATGAAATTTGTCATGGATGTTAATATTGACATGTAGATGGGAACGAGTCATTTTGGGGTCGTTCTGCCAAAAAACATGGCCGCCAGCAGTTATTTTGGAATTTACTCTTTGCATGACTAAATTGTTTGGCACGGGCTACAGGTCCTACCTTTGATCGAATCATTATGAAATTTGTCATGGGTGTTGACATTGACATGTAGATGGGAACGAGTCATTTTGGGGTCATTCGGCAAAAAAACATGGCCGCCAGTGGCCATCTTGAATTTCAAAATTCAATCCATTAGCACTGGCCACAGGCCGGAGTGTTCGTCTGATCATCATGAAATTTGTCATGGCTGTTGAAATTGGAATGTAGATGGGAACGAGTAATTTTGGGGTCATTCGGCCAAAAAACATGGCCGCCAGCAGTTATCTTGGATTTTACTCTTTGTATGACTAAATTCTTTAGCACGGGCTGTAGGTCGTACCTTTAGTCTGATCATCATAAAATTTGTCATGGATATTAACAATGACATGTAGATGGGAACGAGTAATTTTGGGGTCATTCGGCCAAAAAACATGGCCGCCAGCAGCCATCTTGTATTTTACTCTTTGTATGACTAAATTCTTTAGCACGGGCTGCAGGTCGTACTTTTAGTCTGATCATCATAAAATTTGTCATGAATGTTAATAATGACATGTAGATGGGAACGAGTCATTTTGGGGTCATTCGGCCAAAAAACATTGCCGCCAGCAGCCATCTTGGATTTTACTCTTTGTATGACTAAATTCTTTAGCATGGGCTACAGGTCGTACCTTTAGTCTGATCGTCATCAAATTTGTCATGGATGTTAACGATGACATGTAGATGGGAAACAACTCATTTTGGGGTCATTCGGCCAAAAACATGGCCGCCAGCAGCCATCTTGGATTTTACTTTTCTCTTCATGTCTATAAACTACTAGTAGCATTAGACATTCAACTTTCCACATTCCTAATCGCTCCATTGACTGTAATACATTAAATTATTCCCTTTCCAAGTTGAGCTACAGTGTCATTGACACTTTCATTTCCAGAACTATAAGGCCGAATGGGTTCATAATTGGTGTGGATGTTCCCTGGGTGACTCACATTCAGATTTGTTCAAATGAGGTCACCAGGTTGATTAGTTGAGAAACAAGGGCCATAACTCTCCCTCCATAGTCATTCTTTTAAACATCTTCTCCTCAAATACCATCAGGCCAAATGGGTTCATATTTGGTATGAAGGATCCTTGGTTGACTGGGGTTCATATTTGTTCAAATGAGGTCACTGGGTCAAATGTGGGTGGGGCCAGGGACATAACTCCAAAAAAAAAAATTCAGATTAAACTCTTTAACCAAAAAAGAAAAGAAAAGAAATGATATATTAAAAAATAAAAGAATATTTAAAAAAAACTGGAATTGTTTTTTTTATTAAAATAAAAAAATGAAGAAAAAAAAATGTATTTAACTCCATGGTCAATTATATATATATATTGTTTAACATTTTTGGAAAATTGAAAAACTAATGCCATTA
This sequence comes from Siphonodentalium dalli, assembly GCA_032622095.1. Taxonomy (NCBI): domain Eukaryota; kingdom Metazoa; phylum Mollusca; class Scaphopoda; order Gadilida; family Siphonodentaliidae; genus Siphonodentalium; species Siphonodentalium dalli. The sequence goes on along the minus strand of CP136063.1, from coordinate 2,115,966 downwards.
CATTTCTGAAGGTTGTGCCCCCTGGCCCTTCACTCACTCAAGTGCACTGCTTCTGCCTCCCTGGCCTGGTCCCAAAAATTTAATTTACTCAAATTCTTGACAGAATCATTAATAAGAAGCACTTACTTTGGCTGTAACTGTATGCTGGGTATGCCTACACAATCATGTCAAATGAAATCTTGACATTTTTATAAACAATCCTTGGAGATCTGCTAGAAGTCATTAATTCCCAATCTATCATGTATTGTTCAAATCAGGACAAATAGCATGCCTGTCATTTGCGGAATGAGGTCCCCAGAGGGTGAATTTAGTGATGCTATCCTGCACAGCGGCCTAGCATCACCAAATGCACCCTCTGGGGACCTCATTCTGCTTAGGCCTCATCTTCTGGGAAGTATCTATAGTATCAAATTTACATTGTTGTTAGTTAAATTTCCCTTCTAGGAAGTTTCTATATCCCCTAATTTGCAGAAGATAAAATTCATAATTGAGGTGCCCAATGGGTGAACATCACCAACTTCAACTGGGGAACTTCAATCTTATTCTAGGTCTTCCATAGCAGTTGAGGCCCTTATCAGAATGAGGTCCCCAGAGGGTGAATTTAGTGATGCTAGCCCACTGGGCGGGATAGCGTCACTAAATTCACCCTCTGGGGACATCATTCTGCAAATGACAGACACACTATCACACTATTTCAAGGCTTACTCCTTTGGTGATTGTGATTCAGATTTGTTCAATCAGGGTCACCAGGTCAAGTAGATGCAAGGCCAGCTACATTACTCTTTCTCTCCATAGTAATTCATGATATGTCTTCTATGCAAGAATCAAATGGCCTATTTTGCTTATATTTGGTATGAAATTACCTTGGGTGACAGATTTGTGAAAATGGGATCACAAAGTCAAATAAGGGCAGAGCCAGAGACTTAAATATTTCACTACATAGTAATTCTTAAAATATGTTTGCAAGAACTAGTTGGCTTATATAGCATGGAATGTTCTTCCTTGTCTGCAATTCAGATTTTTTTAAATGGGGGTCACCTGGTCAAATAGGGGCCAAGTGAAGGGACAGTTTCCCTCTTAATATGCTTACTTCACAAGGACCATGAGGTATATTTTACTGATATGTATGAAGGGTTCTTTGGTGTCTCGGATTCAAATTTATTCAGATGGGGGTCACCAGGTTAAATAGGGTGGGGACCAGGAACATAACTATGTGTCTCTATAGTAATATTTAAAATGTCTTCTCAAGAGAGGTTGGACTATTTAGCTTACATATAGTATGGAGGAATCAGGAGGATCCTTCAGTGACTGAGATTCAGATTTGTTAAAATGAGTTCAACCTGTCAAGAAATGGCGGGGCTATATGGGGAGTTAACACTTTTGTGTCTAATAAAATCATTGAAATACCAAATTCATTAAAATATCCACCTTGGAACCACCTGACTGATTAGTCTGACATACATGTATTGTGTTTTGGGTCCATGGATAATTGGGCTTCAAACATGTCTAAATGGTTTTAGAAAAAGGCGCTTGTGAGATTGGAAATTTCCAACAATTTAGAAAGTTTGAGGTGTCGGTTGTGATATTCCAACCTAAGACTTGGGAGTCTGGAGCCCGGTCAGGAGGGGACTTGTTGAGCTGGAGGGGGGGGGGGGGGGGGGGGGGGGGGGGGGGGGGGGGGGGGGGGGGGGGGGGGGGGGGGGGGGGGGGGGGGGGGGGGGGGGGGGGGGGTGATCGGTAGTGTACAGTTGGTAATTTCAAGGTGGATTTTTCACCAATCTACATACTTGAAGTCTCCCCTGGCGACATAAAATTCATGACTTCAAGAACTTTCATGAACTGACATGAACAGTTCATGAAAAATACTTGAAAGGTTCATCAACCTTGTTCATGAACTATTGTTCATAATCTGGACATGAATATTTTTCATGCACTGATGAAGAACTTTAATGAGTTTTCAGAATGTTCATAAAAATTCTTGACATGTTCTTGATTTAAATTCATGAATAATTGATGAACATTAAGGGGTAACATAATATTCATGACTGCTCATGAAATGGAGCTGAAGAAAATTCATGAACAAGTGAAGAACTTTTCAGGATTATTAAAGAGTCTTGAAAGTTCATCAAATTGACATGAAGTGATTTCATGAATATTTGATCAATTTCTAGGGGTAACTTGATATTCATGAATGCTCTTGAAATGGAGCCTAGGAAAATTCATGAACAAATGAAGAATTTTTCAAGAATATTCAAAAGACTGAAAGTTCATAAAATGGAGTGACTCCATGGATGCTTTAAGGTAAAAGTATAGTTACTAAAATGTCAGATATTAAAAATACACAATTTATCAGTGAAAGATAATAGAGCTATTAGAGGATATGACATGAGTGTTTGTGTAATATGACGTTTATGAAACGAGTCTCAAGAATTTTCAATTTTGCTGAATGCGGATGTCATCGTCCCGTCGATAAAAACACTACTTTTACCAGCAGAAAACAAGTGCAAACTTCTATTTTACTATTTAGTATATATTAGACTAACATTTTCTGCAAAAATCCGTCACCCAAACATGAAAATGTGAACGAAATGCGAGTTTTTCTTTTAAGATTTTCGACGATTTTCGTTCGTCGGAATGGAGATTTTTCAAGAATGGAGGTGTCATCGTCCCGTCGATAAAAACACTACTTTTACCATCAGAAAACAAGTTCAAACTTCTATTTCACTATTTAGTATATATTAGACTAACATTTTCTGCAATAATTCGTCACCCAAACATGAAAATGTGAACATAATGCTAGTTTTTCTGTTAAGATTTTCGTTCGGCGGAATGCAGATTTTTCAAGAATGCGGATGTCATCGTCCCGTCGATAAAAACACTACTTTTATCAGCAGAAAACAAGTGCAAACTTCTATTATACTATTTAGTATATATTAGACTAACATTTTCTGCAAAAATCCGTCACCCAAACATGAAAATGTGAACGAAATGCGAGTTTTTCTGTTAAGATTTTCGACGATTTTCGTTCGGCGGAATGGAGATTTTTCATGAATGGAGGTGTCATCGTCCCGTCGGTAAAAACACTACTTTTACCTGCAGAAAACAAGTGCAAACTTCTATTTTACTATTTAGTATATATTAGACTAACATTTTCTGCAATAATCCGTCACCCAAACATGAAAATGTAAACGAAATATGACTTTTAGTGTTTAGATTATCGTCCCAGAAGTGATAAATTTCCCAAATTTCGACGCTTCGTTATTCGAACGCCCATCGTTCAGCATTCGCTCAATTTTATCGGCAAAACAGCACATTCGTATAGAGTATAGATACCAATAAACAAGTTGAGACCATGTTTGTGCCTCTAAACTCTTTCATTTCCGAATAAAATGACTTTTAAATATTCGTTCCGTTCCGTCCCGTCTTTTAGACAAATCGTTCCGTCCCGTTCCGGAAAATCGTTCCGTCCCGTCTTTTAGTAGATCCCTCAAAATTATGGGATGGCGCTTTCCGAACATTTAACAGAGCGGCACGTTGATTGGTCAATGCCGAACATTTCCAGCCAAGCAGGAATTTCATTGGTCGGTACCAATAATTCTGAGAACTCTGGGACAGTGCTTCGGTGTGGCACCAAATTTCTTTCAAAACAGTATTGTTACAGTTAGTTGTTCTAGGCTTCAAGCGATTTTTGTGTTGACAAGATGTCTCTCGTTGTATTGTTTTGGATTGAAGAGAAGAAATTTTCTGTTCAACACGTGCGATCGATCGTTCAGCCGGGAAATATTCAGGCAGGAGCGTCGGTGTTTGCGTTTTTTACAAACACAACAGACCAAAATAAACTCTTATCAAAGATTGAAAGAACACCTGGAAAGTGATAATCGACACTTAAGAAAAAAAAATTAAAGCTGTTAAAGCAGAGGTTGACCTGTTAAAGAACAGTGATAGAGAGCAGGTACAGGTAGCAGCATCTGCGCCGCCTGAAGAGACATATAACGGGCACACTCTGACTCTGGCTGCACTCAAAGCAGCAGCAAAATCTGCCAGAGATAAGAAGGAAGTTAGAAATATTGTGGCTATGAATAGTATGATGCTGTTCAGCTTGGATGAGTTGATAAACTGTTCAATGTCAGGCAAAAGAACAGTTATGTGTGGAGATCATAGGCCCCAGATGCCTGCCATCAATCAGCTGCGCCTCCGAATTTTGGAGGATGTTATGCACAGCGAGTGCAAAATGGACCATGCAAATTTTGTCAATAAATTTCAGAATCTGCAAAAAGATCTACGCCGGGAAGCTGCGGGAAGCCAAAAAAAAAAATACACACTGACTACTTGTATGATGTTCTATAGGCACTGTAAATAAATTGATGATTTGCATGTATTTCTTACACATTTGTTGCAACATGCAGTCATGCATTATTATTTATTAATAGCCTTTCTTGAAAGTTCATGAACTTTTCATATCTTATCGTGGGTAATCATGAACTTACATGAAAGGTTCCTGAAAATTAATTCATTAAACTTGATCAATTGCGCATGAAATAAAGGTGAAAAGTTCATGAACGTTTTCATGATTTCATCATGAACTGAAAATGGAACATCTTTTTCATGCATGTTCATGAATAATTTAAGTTCATGATTTTTCCTTGAAGTGATAATGTTCATGAACATATTTTGTTCGTGCAAGTTCATGAAACACATTGTTCATGAGTTAATGAACATTCATGAACAGATATTGTTCATGATATGGATGTTCCATTTTCAGTTCATATTTGTTCATGAAAATGTTCATGAACATTTCAAGAATAATTCATGCAGCATGGTTGTGAACTGTGCATGAATAATTCATGCAGTTTAATGAATTACTCATGATGATGTCACCAGGGCACCTTGTGATGAAATTTCAAGAATAGGAGAAACAAAAGACTCATGCTGCCATTAAACAATAAAAATAAAAATCACCAACCCTGATCTATCCAATTAGGTCACAGCTTGTAAGCAACTTTAGGCAATATCTGAATATAAAATAGGGACTATAATGATTTATAAATGTACACTTACTGTTTCCCTTTCTTTCGATCCACCACTTCTCTTGTGTTCATTGTTTTCCCTGTCCTCTTTTCGATCCTCTCCTAACCCCTCAGTATCATCATATGCAGGGTCACCTATGCCATTTGACACCCATCCAGTAACATGCGGCGCATCACTGGCCACTCCTTTCTCCCTCGGTTCACCAAGGGATGACCAGAATTCCATCATGCTTTCATTGCTAGCGGTTATGTTAAGGACCTCTGACAAATCACAATTTGGGATAATCAGCTGGAGGTCAGTGTCCTGAAAACAAACAAATAATAATGTCATTAGGACTACAACGATTCATCGTGAATTCAATACATCGCGATACAAATAGTAATGTCATTAGGACTGCAACGATTCATCGTGAATTCAATACAACGCGATACAAATGAAAGTGTCAATGACACTGTAGCTCAACTTAGGTAGGGGAATAATTTAATGGTCGACAGTAAATGGAGGAATAGGAAAAGTGCTAATTGAAATGTCTAAGTAAGACTAGATGTACATGTCAATATCAACATTCATAACAGGTTTCATATTGATCGGATCAGGGATGTGGTGATTATGGTGTGCCAAAGGATTTATTGATGCAAAGAGTAAATTCTAAAATGGCCACCGGCAGCCATGTTTTTTTCCGAATTACCCCAAAATGACTTGTTCCCATCTACAGCCTTTACAAATCTCATAATGATCTGATCAAAGGTATGACCTGTAGCCTGTGCCAATGGATTTAGTCATGCAAAGAGTAAAATCCAAGATGGCTGCTGGCGGCCATGTTTTTCGGCTGAACGACCCCAAAATGACTCGTTTCCCATCTACATGTCATTGTTAACATACATGACAAATTTCATGAAGTTCCGACCAAAGCTACGACCTGTAGCCCGCACCAAAGGATTTATTCATGCAAAGAGTAAAATCCAATATGGCTGCTGGCGGACATGTTTTTTAGCCAAACGACCCCAAAATGACTCGTTCCCATCTACATGTTAATATTAACATCCATGATAAATATCATGATGATCAGACAAACAGTACGACCTGTAGCCCGTGCCAATGGATTGAATTTTGAAATCCAAGATGGCTGCCAGCGGCCATGTTTTTTGGCCGTATGACCCCAAAATGACTCGTTCCCATATACATGTCAATATCAATATTCATGACAAATTTCATAAAGGTCAGACCAAAGGTACGACCTGTAACCCGCGCCAAAGGATTTAGTCATTGAAAGAGTAAAATCCAAGATGGCTGCTGGCGGCCATGTTTTTTGGCCGAACGACCCCAAAATCACTCGTTCCCATCTACATGTCATTGTTAACATCCATGACAAATTTCATGAAGTTCTGACCAAAGCTACAACCTGTAGCCCGCGCCAAAGAATTTAGTCATGCAAAGAGTAAAATCCAAGATGGCTGCTGGCGGCCATGTTTTATGGCTGAATGACCCCAAAATCACTCGTTCCCATCTACATGTCAATATTAACATCCATGACAAATTTCATGATGATCAGACGAACAGCACGACCTGTAGCCCGCGCCAATGGATTGAATTTTGAAATCCAAAATGGCCACCAGCGGCCATGTTTTTTGGCCGAATGACCCCAAAATGACTCGTTCCCATCTACATGTCAATGTCAACATTCAGGACAAAATTCATAAAGATCAGACCATAGGTACGACCTGTAGCCCGCGCCAAAGGATTTAGTCATGCAAAGAGTAAAATCCATGATGGCTGCTGGCGGCCATGTTTTTTGGCCGAACAACCCCACTATCACTCGTTCCCATCTACATGTCATTGTTAACATCCATGACAAATTTCATGAAGTTCTGATCAAAACTACGACCTGTAGCCTGCGCCAAAGGATTTAGTCATGCAAAGAGTAAAATCCAAGATGGCTGCCAGCGGCCATGTTTTTTGGCCGTATGACCCCAAAATGACTCGTTCCCATATACATGTCAATATCAATATTCATGACAAATTTCATAAAGGTCAGACCAAAGGTACGACCTGTAACCCGCGCCAAAGGATTTAGTCATGCAAAGAGTAAAATCCAAGATGGTTGCTGGCGGCCATGTTTATTGGCCGAACGACCCCAAAATCACTCGTTCCCATCTACATGTCATTGTTAACATCCATGACAAATTTCATGAAGTTCTGACCAAAGCTACAACCTGTAGCCCGCGCCAAAAAATTTAGTCATGCAAAGAGTAAAATCCAAGATGGCTGCTGGCGGCCATGTTTTTTGGCTGAACGACCCCAAAATCACTCGTTCCCATCTACATGTCAATATTAACATCCATGACAAATTTCATAATGATCAGACGAACAGTACGACCTGTAGCCCGCGCCAATGGATTGAATTTTGAAATCCAAAATGGCCACCAGCGGCCATGTTTTTTGGCCGAATGACCCCAAAATGACTCGTTCCCAACTACATGCCAATGTCAACATTCATGACAAATTTCATAAAGATCAGACCAAAGGTACAACCTGTAGCCCGCGCCAAAGGATTTAGTCATGCAAAGAGTAAAATCCAAGATGGCTGCTGGCGGCCATGTTTTTTGGCCGAACAACCCCAAAATCACTCGTTCCCATCTACATGTCATTGTTAACATCCATGACAAATTTCATGAAGTTCCGATCAAAACTACGACCTGTAGCCTGCGCCAAATGATTTAGTCATGCAAAGAGTAAAATCCAAGATGGCTGCTGACGGCCATGTTTTTTGGCCGAACGACCCCAAAATGACTCGTTCCCATCTACATGTCAATATTTATCCTAATTTCACCAGTAAGAAGCATAAGAGCTTTATTTAGAGCATTTGTTCATCCGGTATCATAGGCACAAATTGAATCACATATTCCTGCATGATTTTTATAATATACATGTATCTTGCAATTTTGCACACATATCTCTGTCCTTTCAAATGCAATACATGTATTGGTAACGCTCGGACAACAGACAACAGGCACAGTAATATCAAATAGCTATATTAATATGGAACAAAGCCAAGAACTCCTATGAGCAATGAACAATTCTACCATCGGATAATATTGCAGCCATACTCCTACATATGGAACAGGATATAGTTTTACTATATATTATTTATTTACAATATGAACAAAGGAACCAATTCCCCCATTACATACAAAAATAATTTGTGAAACATGTCATTATTTGAGCTCTGGGAAACCAGTTGTATTATAATGCATTCCAAACCTAATTGTGTCCAGAAACAAGACAGTCAATGACCGTGGGTCGCCATTAGACTTTAAAGACTGGGACTCTGAAGACTACAAGAGTTAGTATGTGACAATATCACTTAAGACAAGTAGTTCTAAACATGGACATAACTGGGGGTTCCGAGATGAGCAGGACTCTTCACCTTGTAATTTCTAATTGCACACCACTGACAAATAACAAACGCGTTACCCTTTTTGGGAAGAAGTTAAATTTGTGTGATAAGCAATGAATGGAAAGATTTTGAATTGAATTTTGAAATCCAAGCCATGTTTTTTGGCCGAACGACCCCAAAATGACTCATTCCCATCTACATTCCAATTAAAACAGCCATGACAAATTTCATGAGGATCAGATTAAAGCTACGACATGTAGCCCGTGCTAAAGGATTTAGTCATGCAAAGAGTAAAATCCAAGATGGCTGCCAGCGGCCATGATTTTTGGCCGAATGATCCTGAAATGACTCGTTCCCATTTACATGTCATTGTTTAGATCCATGACACATTATATGATGATCCGACCAAAGGTACGACCTGTAGGCCGTGTCAAAGAATTTAGACATGCAAAGAATAACTCTAAGATGGCTGCCGGCGGCCATGTTTTTTGGCCGACTGATCCCAAAATTACTCGTTTCCCATCTACATGTCAATGTTAACATTCATGACAAATTTCATGATGATCAGACCAAAGGTACGACATGTAGCCCGTGCTAATGTCAACAGCTATGACAAATTTTATAATGATCCGACCAAAGGTACGACCTGTAGCCCGTGCTAAAGGATATAGTCATACAAAGAGTAAAATCCTATGATGGCTGCTGGCGGCCATGTTTTTTGGCCGAATAACCCCAAAATGACTCGTTCCCATCTACATGTCATTGTTAACATCCACGACACATTTTATGATGATCGGACAAAAGGTACGACCTGTAGGCCGTGCCAAAGAATTTAGTCATGCAAAGAGTAAATCTAAGATGGCTGCCGGCGGCCATGTTTTTTGGCCAAATTACCCCAAAATTACTCGCTCCCATCTACATGTCAACGTTAACATCCATGACAAATTTCATGATGATCAGACCAAAGATACGACCTGTAGCCCGTGCTAATGGATTGATTTTTGAAATCCAAGATGGCCGCTGGCGGTCATGTTGTTTGTCCGAATGATCCCAAAATGACTCGTTCACGTCTACATTCCAATTTCAACAGCCATGACAAATTTCATGATGATCAGACTAAAGAAACGACCTGTAGCCTGTGCTAAAGGATTTAGTCATACAAAGAGTAAAATCCAAAATGGCTGCTGGCAGCCATGTTTTTTTGCCGAATTACCCCAAAATGACTCGTTCCCATCTACATGTCATTGTTAACATCCATGAAAATATTTATGATGATCCGACCAAAGGTACGACCTGTAGGCCGTGCCAAAGAATTTAGTCATGCAAAGAGTAAAATCTAAGATGGCTGCCGGTGGCCATGTTTTTCGGGCGAACAACCCCAAAATTACTCGGTCCCATCTACATGTCAATATTAACATCCATGACAAATTTCATGATGATCAGACGAACAGTACGACCTGTAGCCCGTGCTAATGGATTGAATATTGAAATCAAAGATGGCCACTGGCGGCCATGTTTTTTTCCCGAATAAACCCAAAATGACTCGTTCCCATCTACATATCAATGTCAACAGCTATGACAAATTTTAATATGATTACGTCAGTACGTATGGACAACCCAAAACACGTACGTCCATCTATAAAAAGATAAATGTATGTTTCACAGGAGTGCCTGTATTTCTCGCCAACTTGGGATATAGGATCACACCAGTACGTATGGACCGTAGAACGGCGACATGTCACTCGAAATCCAAAGGTTCGCTATTCCCAAGGTTCATTATACCGAAGTTTCGCTATTCCCAAGGTTCTCTGTATTCCTCGATATTCAGAATGTTTTTATAACTTGTTATTTTGAAGTTTCATTCTATATTCTAAAGTATTGAGAGGGTTCTTTATTATAAGACTCTTTTTATGAAGGAAATAAGATAAGACGCTGCTAAATTACTCTTTCTTTGGCTTCGGTGGGAAAAAAAATATTTGATTAGTGTCGAGGAACCCACCCATCAAAGCTCAGAGTAATTAGATATCGATCTTTGCAGTTTGCTATTTTTATTGTTTCTGGGCCTAATCGTGCCAGAAGCACGTCAATGTCAAACGGGCGGTCTTCCAGATAAAGATGGATAACTGTAAAATCGTGGAAACAATAACTACTTGGTATTAGAGTTGTCCATCTTTTCTGGTTAAATACGCCCAGAATAGCATACCTTTAGAATAGCGAACCTTCTGAATAAGAACCTTTGGAATAGCGACCCTTCGGAATAATGAACCTGATCCTGTATGAAGAGCCCATGACACGTCCATCAATAAATGTATACATGTTTCATGGGACTGTTTATATATACATATATAAGACTGGAGTAAAGTTGAGACCAACATGTCTTTGTTAATTTTCAACGAAATTTGGTATGGTGACTCAGGGTGCCCTGGCAGAGTGCATAATGTCGTTAGTTTTTCTAAATTTTGATTTAAACAAATTTAAATTAATAAAAAAAATATGAACATTTGTGAATATTTAGGTACAAATAAACCTATTTGCACGAGAATATGTTGCAGCACCAGATATAGAGGAATTTGGGCCACAGTTAGACATAGGTCAGAGTGAGATATTGCCTCTAACATTTCTCTAATTTCCAGAACAATATCCATGGCGCCAGTCAAGAGATATTAGCCATATAGCACATGTTACTATATTTCTTCAAAATACAATCATCAGGTGAAGGTTGAATCTAGCCAAGCAACCAATTTTCAAGGCAAAATTATTTAATTAAATTTTTGCAATTTTAAAGTCACTCAATCGGAATTAACCCTCACAGATTACTATTTCCTTGACTTCGGAGGTGAGAAATATTTGATTCAAGTCGAGGAACCCACAACATCAAAGCTCAGAGTGATCAGATACCGATGGCCCAGAAAACAGCAGACGAGAATACTCTCTCTGACAGAATTGCAGATGAAGATGGATAACTCTAAAATCAACTGTTTTTTTGTGTGTGTCAGATGTTTGACAAACCAGCAATATTCGTTGAGCAAAAAGTTGATGAATTACAGGTTTTTGTCAATTTTATGCTATAATTGACTGCAGTTAGCATTATTTTCGAGCAATTAAAGGTACTCAATCCGATAAAACTCCTCTCAATTACTATTTCAATGGCTTCGGGGGTCAAAAATATTTTATTCGAGTCGAGGAAGTCACCCATCAAAGCTCAGATTTGTTAGATATCAATTTTAGAAATCTATTATTTTTCATTATCGGGAATACTTTCTGGCCCAGAACACAGTCAAAATTGCGTTATTATTACCACTTGATTTTAGAGTTATCCATCCTTGTCTGTTTGAATAGTGTTTTGGTGTACACATCTCGAGCAGGTTACGAAATTGACGGCAATTATTACTACTCATCTCGAGCAAATAACAAATTTCAAAAATCAATATCTAATAACTCTGAGCTTTGTTTGATGGGTTCCTCGACTCTTAATAAAATATTTTTTACCCCAAAGCCAAAGAAATATTAATATAGGACCCTCTGATCGGATTGTTGTTGTTGGAATCTGTTGGGCTGTTTCCCCCATCTGATTTCCGGCGAAAGGCGCGATTTGACCTTGAATTGACTATATTGAAAGTCAAGGTCAGGTCGGGGTCATGATTTGACCCGTCCAAAACACTCCCCGGAGAAAAGTACTACTAAAAGGTATCAAATTTCGTCGAAATGCGTCCGTTTTACCCAACTTGACCTTTAATTGACCATTTTGAAGGTCAAGGTCAGGTTGGGGGTCACGATTCGACCTGTCCAAAACACTCCCCTGACAAAAGTACTCATAGGTATCAAATTTCGTCGAAATCCATCTGTTTTTCCCGATTTGACCTTTGATTAACCATATTGAAGATCAATGTCACATCGGGGCCACGATTTAACCCGTTCAAAACACTCCCCAGACAAAAGTATCCCTAGGTATCAAATTTCATTGAAATCCGTCCGTTTTTCCCAATTTGACCTTGAATTGACTGTTTTAAAGGTCAATGTCAGATCGGGGTCACGATTTTGACCCGTCCAAAACACACCCCAGACAAAAGTACCCCTAGGTATCAAATTTCGTCGAAATCCATCCGTTTTACCCGATTTGACATTGAATTGACCTTTTTGAAGGTCAGGTCGAGGTCACGATTTGATCCGTCCAAAACACTTCCCGGACACAAGTACCCCTAATATGAAATTCGTCGAAATCTATGGAAAGCCGAAGGGGACATATGCTAGTTGCTAATTGCTAGTTGCTAGTTATACGATGCACGACTTGACGCGGTTTTTTCAGGGTGTTTCAAACTAGGAGATAGAATTATTCTGCGTTTCAAATGGTGATGAATTATAGTATTTTATTTGGGAGATAAATGCATCGCGATTTATCAATGTTTATGATACTCCTCGAAGTCATTATTGAATACTCTACGATTGTTAGAGTCTGCATCGAAAACCATCAAAGGTCAAACTATGTTTACGCTCATATGCAGATGAGCATCTAATTATACCGCAAGCGTACATAGAAAGACAGCAGTTGGTTCCACTAGATTTGCATAAGACGGTATCAAGATTCCCAGACTAGTGCAAATACCGTAATTGAGAATAGACAGTTCCTACATCACCAATCAAGATATCTATAGAACTAATGAAATCACGGCACTCCGTAGTGACGTCATGAAATATATATTAAGAACCAATCAAATCCTGATTCTAGCTTAATGATGTCATTACTTCATGAGCACCTTTACAAATATGGAATATCACAGATTCTCTTTGTCTCAGAATTTATAGCATCAACAATCCATTCTTTCAACAGTCTTAAACAACATTAAATTGCGCATAATTTATTAATAATTAATCAAGCAGTGCAGCACTTAGACTCGTGGCGGACACTCTATATTCTATTCCAACTTCGGGTGACATTCCGGAGCTTACGAGGCTTGTTTGTTACAACTTTTGGAGTTCTGCTATGGGAAAAGCGAAAACAAAAACAAACAATGGCCGCCGGGCTGCTGCAAATCCAAATTCTTCGAACTCGAGACGTGGACGTTCGGCCGTAGATGACGATGCCGAAATTTCGGCACACAATGAAACTAATCCGTGGGACCGTACTCCAGATCCAAAAAATTGGACAACAAGGAAGCTGCGGTCGGAATTGTTGAAACACGGCGTCCGGACACCAAAAAGTTTTAAAAAATCGGAACTTGCGAAGTTGTGGGATGCCAACGCCGGAGTCCAGAATAGCAGTGATGATGAGGACGTTATTTGTGAATCAATTGGAAAGCCAAATAAGGGCAAATCGAATTCTAAATCTACATGTTCAAAGGAGGCAGGCTTCAAATCTGGATTCCAATGTGGCAATGTCAGTGACAGCCATCAAGCTTAAGATGTAAACATTAATAAACTCCTCCAACAAAGGGAGGAATTAGAAATCCTTATTCAAAGGAACCAACAATACCTAGACGGACAACATGCCTCCACAAGTACGCATGTGTCAGATGGTTACCAAACCACGATGCCATCCTATAGGCCCAGTCCGGATAACTCAGCTTCTCACGTCACAGACTTTTCGCTTGGTGAGTCCAATTCTCTAATGGGAACTCATGGTGTCCCATTGGCAAATCTGCCAAGTATCGACCCTGACATCTGGGCTTCGTTCTGACATTCTAGCAGGCAAAGATATAAATCTAACCAGGCTGTTGATGCCTCCACTGGATACCAAGAACTCAGAAAAGATTTACGATGCAAGATTGTCCAAAAAACTCTCTTTGCCAGAATTTATACAAGCCTTCGGTAAATACCGAAATGTCATCTGTGAAGTGTTTCCAAATCGCAGAAATGAATTTGATGTGTATTTATATGACATAGTCACAATTTCCTCACATTATGGGGAAGCCTTTTATGATTACCACACATCATTTCAGCAAAGGCTGCAGCTTGGCTGGCACGGGGGACGAAAGTTGATTGGGCAGTTAGGGACAACAACTTGTTTTGTTCTATTTTTACGAACAAAAGAACATTGTCATGCCTAAATTGCCTTAGTCCGCATCACAGCTCGAAATTTTGTCCAATCAACTCGTCATTCAAAGTGTCAGCTGCAACCAAACCCAATCAATTTGAAGCCAATGGTAACCAAGCAACTTCAGGGCAGCCCTCAGTCTGTCTTATGTTTAATTCGGTTCGAGGTTGCAGATTTGCCACGGCATGTAGATATACTCGATCTTTGTAGCATATGCCGAGGCCCCCATGCCAAGACTGTCTGCAGCCATAAATCAACTAAGCTGAATTTTCCTAATCCTAAATTTTCCTTTTCTCGCAAATGACTGGACTTGAACAAAATTTCTACAGAAGAATTTCACTTAATTCCCAATTGCATTAAAACGCCAGTTAATGTTAAAGTTCTGTCAAATTTTCTAAAAGATCACCCCGACCGTCCATTTGTCGAGTACTTGATTGAAGGTTTCACAGACGGATTCAATACTGGCATTTGTGAAGTTCCAACAACGCCGTTAATCCTTCGCAATCTTCAGTCGGCAATAAAAAACCCAGACGCAGTCGACAAATTAATCAAGAAAGAACTGAATCAAGGCTTTATTTTCGGGCCTTTTATACAACCACCCTTTTCAAACTATAGGATTAACCCTATTGGCATTGCCGAAAGAAAAATTTCCAAAAAACAGAGACTAATTGTTGACCTCTCTGCACCTCACAACTCGGAAACTCAGAAGTCAATAAACTCTCTTATTGACAAGGAACATTGCTCTCTAACGTACATCACAGTCGATCATGTCGTAAAAATTATTCAAGAACTAGGGCCCTTTTGTAAGCTTTTTTCTACGGATATTGCGGCTGCTTTTAAATTGGTCCCGACTAAAAGAGAGTTATGGCCCCTATATGGCATCAGCTGGAGAGACAAATTTTATTTTTACTCTCAATTGTGTTTTGGCAGTCGCAGCTCACCCAAAATCTTCGACTCACTATCTCAAGCGGTATGTTGGATAGCATCAAATATATTTAATGTACCAAACTGTCTACACTACTTAGACGATTATCTGGCAGTCATACCCACCAATATGGATGCGCATTCAATTTCCTCCACCTTCATGAACATATTCAAAGAGCTAGGGATACCATTGGCTTTAGAAAAAACCGAGGGATCTACTTACTGTCTTGAATTCTTAGGTGTCATATTAGACACTGAAAAGATGGAAAGTAGATTACCTCAAGATAAGTTAACTAGGCTTCAGGATATGGTTGCTTCATTCTTGCATAGAAAAACATGTACAAAGCAAGAAATGCTGAGTTTATTTAGTCCGGGAGCTAATAGGGGTACCCTTGCACCCCCCCCTGGGACTTAACTTCACCCCACTCATTTTGTTCCTTATTATGTCCTTCAACTTTTAAGCAACGTTAACAAGAAAAAAAAGTGGCCGTGTAGACTCCGAGACAAGATGGCGTCCATCATGGCCGCCGTTTTTCAGACCATACCCTAAGTCAGTTTTATGCAAATTATAGCGGGAAATTCTTGTAAATTGTATACAAATGTATATATTTTCGTGAAGCTGAGACATAATGACACTTTTTTGGGCCAAAATTGAAACTCACCATCCAAGATGGCCGCCAAAATGGCCACCGGAAGTTGAAAATATAACATTTTTTCACAAATATCTTCTAGATCAATTCATGCTCTTTGGAACTGGTTGAGTAATGCAACTTTATTTTGTGTTTTGTATATTAACTGATCACTGGAGCAACGAAATATGCAATTATTGGGGCCCTAAACCCTTCCGATCCCTCAAAAATTCGATTTTACAGAATGCGGTATAAAATTTCACCAAAAAATCACAATTGGGATTCTAGTCATATTTCAACAAGAAATGAACAGAACTTTGTAATGTAAGTGAGGCATATCATAAACTATTAATATTCCAAATCACTGGAACCAAAATTCTTACTTTGGCTCAAAATGGCTGCCAATATGGCCGCCAAAATATGGAAAATGATAAATATTACACCAGCGTGTCCTGCAATCGCTTACAAGTTGTGGTTGATGTATAAAATTGGCTATTCTGCATTCTATACATTGAATACTAACATGTCTGATGCACCATGGTTAATTGTTACTATTGTCACCCCTGACATCATAAAAAATATTGGACTTTTCTCTCAAAAACTTGACATAAATATTGGCAAAAATTAACTTTTCAGGTTTGGACCATTTTTTCAGGTAAAATATAACTATCTTTGGATTGAAAGGTGTTTATTGTTTTGGTCTATCTTAAATGTGTCACACTACAGTGTTTATAGACTAAATTGCTCAAGATGGCTTCCAAAATGGCAACCAAATTTGTAGAATGTTAATTTTTGATATATATCCCGAACATTCTCTGCATTATCCGAAAAGGTAGCATATTGTGACTCACTTGGTTATTATACATGTTAGTTAATTAACTGACAACTACATGTTCTATTCTGGTTGTCTCAGTTCCGTATGGGGCATGACAAATTCATTTTAAAGTATGCAATTTTGCCGAGAACCTCTTTTGTGATTTTGGCCACATTTATTGAAAGGAAATGGGCAGAACTTTGATACAGAACTGAGATGGACCATAATCTTTGGCTATTCTGGTCCATTATGATAAAAAAAAAATGTCAACAGGATACAGTGTGGATGCCAAGATCATAGCCAGGGAGTTACTCTATGATCATATGTGAGGTGAATAGGTATACAGGGAGTTATTGTATGTCATGACTGATGTGAGTAGGTATACAATGAGTGATTATATGGTTATGAGTGGGTTGTCCATGGTAAGATGCATCTAGGTATACAGGGAGAGGTCATGGTCAGGTGTGAGGTCAATCGGTATGCATGGAGTGACTCTATGGTGTATGATTGTGTATATTCAGTACGGGTGCAACCGGTGTACCTGTATGGTCATTGGTGTGGTGTATGGATATAGCTACATGGTCATCTGTGTTGATTATGTATATATGGAGTGACTGTAAGGTCCTGGGTGGTATGTGCATGTGTTGTCTGTATGATCATGGATGGGGTGTGTGGATAAATAGGGAGTGATTTTATGGTTACGGGTAATGTGAACAGGTATACATGGAATGACTGTACGGTCATGATTGAATATGAATACCTGGAGTAAGCTGGTGGACATTATCGAGGGTGTGGGTATATAGGGAGTGTCCGTGTGGTAATGGTGGGATGTATATTTATATATCTCGTGGATGTATTAATCATTTGTGGGTGTATAAGGCTTAGCTGTATTATCATGGATGGCGTGTATGCTTATGCAGTGAATTGCTGAATTGCCATGTGTGAGGTGTATATGCAAGTATGGAGTGTTTGAGTGGACCGTGTGTGTGGGTTTTTGTATATCTGGAAGGGCTGAATGGCCATTAGTGAGGTTTACATGTATACCTGGAGTGAATCTATAGTCTAGGGTGGGCTGCATATGTATATCAAGTGGTTATATGACTATGTGTGTCGAATAGGTATACAAGTAGTGACTGTATGGTTAATGGTGAGATGAGTACATGTAGGTATACAAGTAGTGACTGTATGGTCACAAATGTAATGAACATCTATACAGGGGGTGACTAAATGGTCATGTGTCAGGCGTATGGGTATACCTGGTGTTCCTGTTTGGTGACTCGTGACGGTATGGTCATGTGTAGGTTATACCAGTATACACACGTGTTGCTTTATTGTCATGGGAGAGGGATATGAGTATATAGCGAGTGGCTATATGGCCATGGATGAGGTGCATATGCATACATGGAGTGACTATACTGACATGGCTGGGGTGTATTAGTATATCTTGAGTGGCTATTCGGCTATGGTGTGACAAATAGGGATACAGGGAGTGACATGGCCAATGTTGAGGTGAATATGTATACAAGGATTCACCATGATCATGTATGAATGTTTTGAATAGGTACACACGGGGTGACTATATGGCCATAGGTCAGGTGAAGGAGTATCCCAGGTGACATGGGTGAGGGTATGTGTATGAAGCGAGTGGCTATATGGCCATTGGTGAGGTGCATATGTATACCGGAATGACTTCATGGTCATTGTTGTGGTGTTGATGTAGATATTGATTGTCTATTTGACCATGCGTTTGGAGAATAGGTATACAGGGGGTGACCTTATGGCCAATGGTGAGATGAATGGGTATACAAGGAGTTACTATATGGTTATGGGTCATGTTTAGGAGTATACCCGGTGTGCCTGCATTGTGACTCAATCATGGCTGTATGGTCATCCTTGGTCATGGGTCTGGTGTACATGTATACAGTGGGTCACTATATTGTTATGTCTGTGATGTTTATATATATGTATATATGTAATGACTGTGTGCTATGGGTGGCTATCGCTTTCCACACTTAATGCCCCCATCTACATAAACATCATCAAGATGGAGAACTCTCTGACATGACCTCTCTATTGATTAACATACCCTTGAGTTATTGTGGAAAGCGATAGCCACCCAAGATACACATGTGCAACCCACCCATTACCCAAGTCACTCCATATGTACATAAACACCACACAAATGACAACATAGTAACCTACTTTATACACGTACACCTGATCATGCAGCCATACTTGGTTATACCCGTACATACCACAAATGACGATACAGCCACGATTCACCATGCATGAACACCAGGTATACACCTACACCCGACACATGACCAAAAAGTCACTCTATGTATACATATTCACTACATTCACGATCATATACACCTCACCATGGACCATACAGCCACTACATGTATACCTATTCGCCATACACATGACCATAGAGTCAATCCAGGTATACATATGCACAATACCAATGGTGAGCCCTTCCAGATATACCAATACACGCACATACGACCACTCATAAGTTCCATACTTGCCACTCATAAGTTATATACACGCCATCCATGACCATACATCTACTCCCCATACACCACCAATGATGACACATCCACAACATATATAAATATATGTCCCACCGTCACCAACAGGGGACTCCCTATATACCCACACATCATTCATGACCATGCAATAACTCCCTGTATACCTATTATCCTCATCTATGATCATAGAGTAACTCCCTGGCTGCCCTATTGGCTTCCACCCTGTATCCAGTTGATAAATTTGTATCATAGTGGGCCTGAATACCCACATATCACGATGGTTCATCTCAGTTCCGTCTCAAAGTTCTGCCCATTTCCTTTCAATAATATGGCCAGAATCACAAAAGAGGTTCTCCGCAAAATTCCATACTGCAACTTTAAAATGAATTTGTCATGCCCATACGGAACTGGGACAAATATAATAGAACGTAAATGTCAGTTAATTAACTAATACGTAAAATAACCAAGTGAGTCACAATTTGCTATCTTTTTCGGATAACGCAGAGAATAATGTTCGGGATATGTTATTAACTTAACTTTTAACTTTTTACAAATTTGGTTGCCATTTTGGAAGCCATCTTGAGCATTTTAGTCTTTAAACACCACAGTGTGACACACTTAAGATAGACCAAAACAATAAACACCTTTGATACCAAAGATAGTTGCATTTTACAAATGGTCGAACCCTGAAAAGTTAATTTTTGCCGATATTTATGTCAAGTTTGTGAGAGAAAAATCCCATATTTCTGGTGATGTCAGTTGTGACAATAGTAAAAATGATCCATGGTGCATCAGACATGTTAGTATGCAAAGTATAGAATACAGATTAGCCAATTGTATACATCAACCACAACTTGTAAGCGATTGCAGGACACCCTGGGGCAATATTTACCATTTTCCATATTTTGGCGGCCATTTTCGCAGCCATTTTGAGCCAAGGTAAGATTTTTGGTTCCAGAGAGTTGGAATATTCATAGTTAATGATATGCCTCACTTACATTACAATGTTCTTTTCATTTCTTGTTGAAATATGACTAGAACCCAATTGTAATTTTTTTGTAAAATTTTGTACCGCATTCTGTAAAATCGAATTTTTGAGGGATCAGAAGGGGCTAGGACCCCATTAGTTGCACATTTAATTGCTCCAATGATCAGTTAATATACAAAACACTAAATAAAGTCATAATACTCAACCAGTTCCAAACAGCATGAATTGATCTAGAAGATATTTGTGAAAAAATGTCATATTTTCAACTTCCGGCGGCCATTTTGGTGGCCATCTTGGATGGTGAGTTTCAATTTTGGCCCAAAAAAAGTGTCATTAAGTCTTAGCTTCACGAAAATATATACATATATACATTTGTATACATTTTACAAGATTTCCCGCTATAATTTGCATAAAACTGACCTAGGGTCTGGTCTGAAAAATGGCGGCCATGATGGACGCCATCTTGTATGGAGTCTAAAATGCCACTTTTTTTTCTTGTTAACATGTTAAGTAGACACTTACACTTGTTGTCTCCTGCTTCTACTTTCTGTCCATCCACCTTGGGTGATCACACAATGGCTTCCCTTCCTGTGATGTCATCAGGTAGCTGGTGGGTGGAGTTATCTCTCTTAGATTGACAAGGTTGCTACTGCTGACAATAACAACTAATTGGTAGCTGGTAAGTGGAGTTATCTCTCTTAGGTTATCAGGGTTGCTATTGCTGACTATAACAACTCCCCTCTTTCTAGAAGTTCTATTTGGACAACTCCGCTGGTGTTGTTTTAATAACAATGTTGAAGTTCTCGGTCATGTCCTTCATTTCCCAGTTTTCAAATTCTCCACCATTGTCGAAATAAACCGTTTTCGGACTTCCATGTATCGCTATCCATTGTCTTAGATTGACAAGATTGACAAACATAGTTTGTTGCTTTATGTACATGTATTTACATCTCCGTCATTGTCTTACTGCAGCAGCGATCCTCTCTCCAGCACTCCGAGCAGGGCTAGAGATGATGCTCCTTTCTTGGTCAGACAGTCAGCTAACTGATACTGCGACTTGCTCCATTTAACTTCAGTTATCTGGCGACTTCTGATCAGCTCTCGAATTCCGTTAATGTCCATACGTAAACGTTTCTCGCAAACATAGTTTGTAGACTTTAGCGCATCGTATAATGAATGGTTGTCTGTAACGCACTCTATAGGGATGAATTTCGGATTTACAGATCCTGTCATTATTTCGGAGTATAATTGAGCTGTGTGAATGGCTGCATCAATACCATCTGCTAGCGCAAGCGTTTCAGCAGCTAAGGTACTTCTGACTATGCGACGAATACGTTTTGATTGCCATGCAATTGGTATAACTGTTTCGTTGTCCGTTATCATGATCAGATGTCCACCTTGGCTTCCGCCATCGTAAAGGTTTCCCAAAGACGCATCACTATAAACTAGCAGTCTTGTGTTTTCTGGGTTGTCAAACTTCTTGAATAGCAGCTTCACATTATCCGACTTCACTCTCTTTATTATTTTGTTGATTGCCAGAATGTGCTTTACTGAAGGATTTTGCAGCTCCGAGGTTAAGACAGCCGTGTCATACATAATGTCTGGTCGAGTTTGAACTGCTATCCAGAGCAGTTGTCCAAGTTTGGATTGAAGTATTGTCTTTTCTTCAGATGTTAAAGACGCCTCTTTACTCATTATGCGATCCTTTGAAATAGTCATTGCTTGCAGACACTTCAGGTAACTATCTTGATCCAACGAGACACAATCTTTAACCACCTCTAAATGTAGGCCGATATATTTGAAGGATTCTGATTCTTCTCTTTGTTGAGTATTTCAGTCAGAGTCTTATTGTGTCGCTCAAGAAGTCCATTACTCCACGGACTTTCCGCTGGTGTTGTTTTAATAACAATGTTGAAGTTCTCGGTCATGTCCTTCATTTCCCAGTTTTCAAATTCTCCACCATTGTCGAAATAAACCGTTTTCGGACTTCCATGTATCGCTATCCATTTCTGAATAAAACTGTTCGTGATCACAGATGACCGTTTGCTTGTTATTACTGTTGCAGCACTGTACCTAGTAAACAAGTCCATGATATGTAGGTACCACAAGGACGGTCCTAGTTGATGCAGGTCCATCGCCACAGTTTCATTGAAATAGGACGCTAGTGGCAATCCAACTGCCGGTCTAGGTGGTTGCTTTTTGAATTTTTCACACGTTCCACAGTTTTTTACTATCGCCTTCAACCTCTCTAGCAGATCGGGGTCTTTTTGGCCTGAATTTTCTATCAACGCATCAAGTTTTTCAGCAGTGGGATGTCCGAATTGGTTGTGCAACTTTATCAGCATTTTATCATCCAGTTTAGCCGTGTCCACCGCAAGAACTTCTGGCATTTTCGTCTCGGCTTTTGCTTGTGTTGAACGTGGGTGAATGTTTATGCAATAGTGGCCGCTTGATGTAAACTCAAGTTGAACATCTTGTCCTAACATTTTCGCTTTATCACAACTGAGGTCCAATACTGCTTCTGCTTTCTTTAAAGACTGTTTGCTCAATAAAAGCGGAATGTCGCACGGCACAACTTCTGTCACTATGCAGCATTGTGTTTTTCCAACGACGGCAGGAATTGTCACTTTTTCCAACGACCGAATTTGAACTCCATCACCAAATCTAAATTCTTGCGAGCTCTTTGACGGACTAACAAAACTTCGTTCTTCGCTTGTTAAATCGTTGATATAGTTGTGTAGCCATTTTTGTCCACAGACAGTTTTCGTACACGCAGTGTCAATAACAGCAGCTCCAAATGACTCCACCATGAAAATTTCATTCTTTCCAACATCGCCATTGAAAAGAGTAATGTTCACAGAATGCGGCTGATTATTCTCTGTGTTGTTCTGGAAAGCCTGTTGTCGTCGTTGAGAACAGTTCTTTGCCCAGTGGTAGAGACTACCGCAAATCGCACACTTGGTAACGTTTCCAAATTTATCGAGAGGATTTTTGTTCGAACTGCCGTTTCCGTATTTCCTACCGACATTTTTGTATCCGCCACTGTACGGTCTTCCTGTGAAATAGACATCATCCACCGGCTCCTTCTTTAGTAGAATCTTTTCTCCGTTAGATGCTTCTGGATTTCCATGAGAATCGGCGAAGATCCGTTTTAGTGCCGATTTCATTAAGTCAAACGTTATATTTGTGCATGCCGTTAACGCCAACTGTCGATCTTTGGTGGATAAATTAGTGTTATCCAACAACTTGAATGCCTGCACGGCGGAAGGTAATGTCATATCGTACGACTTTAATTTGTTGTACTTGTGTTCGAATTCGATGATGTACTGTGACATTGTCATTTCCTCATTTCGACGAAAGTTTTCAAAGTCGCTGTATGCTTCATACGCACAATCTATTTTGTCCTTTTCAAATGCTGTATCCAATTTTTTTAACAGTTTCTTCATCCCCTGTTCCTCGTCAGCAAGGTCGTCTGCAGAGATTTCCAAAGCAATTTCCTTCGCTTTTCCCGTAAGTGACAACGCAACTGCTAGAGCTTGTTTTTTTTTGGGAACATCAGTCACTAAATTCCACATTTTCAGCTCATTTTTCCAACTCTCATAACTACTGTGAGTGTCCAGGTTAGGTGGAATCTTGTAGCTGTGTTGAGCCATCTTCTTTTAGCTCTGCTACCACTGTTAAGTAGACACTTACACTTGTTGTCTCCTGCTTCTACTTTCTGTCCATCCACCTTGGGTGATCACACAATGGCTTCCCTTCCTGTGATGTCATCAGGTAGCTGGTGGGTGGAGTTATCTCTCTTAGATTGACAAGGTTGCTACTGCTGACAATAACAACTAATTGGTAGCTGGTAAGTGGAGTTATCTCTCTTAGGTTATCAGGGTTGCTATTGCTGACTATAACAAACATTGCTTAAAAGTTGAAGGACATAATAAGGAACAAAATGAATGGGGTGAAGTTAAGTCCCAGGGGGGTGCAAGAGTACCCCTATTAGCTCCCGGACTTCGCAGCAAAGGTGGTCGTTCCAGGTCGATCGTTCATTTCATATCTCATTGCATTATCGACGACCGTATCTGAATTGAGATTTCACATCAACATCTCAGCAGAATGTAGAAAAGAATTAAAAATGTGGAACGAATTTCTGACAAATTGGAATGGGGTTTCCATCTTCCTGGATTCACAAACAAATTTATTCTAATGACATTCATCTTTTCACAGATGCTAGTTCTATCCATGGAATGGGGGGGGGGGGGGGTACTATAAGTCACACTGGTTTCAGTCAGCTTGGCCACCAGAATTAGATACTCAAGAATCCAAGGCGTGGTCAATGGCATTTTTGGAATTGTAACCAATAGTTGTAGCTGCAGTTCTATGGTGTCATATGTGGTGTAACAAACGCTTGGTATTCATATGTGACAATGAAGCAACCGTCCAAATATTAAAAAAGGGAAGATCACCACTTCCCATTATTATGAAACATATGAGGCGTCTCACATTGTGCGCATTGCGTCAGAATTTCATGTTCTATTCTTCTTACATTCCATCACATGAGAATTGTATTGCTGACCGATTATCCCATTGTAAATTCCAGGAGTTCCGCCGGCTGGCACCAGAAGCCGACATCTACCCTCACAAGTGTCCACCCCCTTCAGAGCTGATGATGGAATGAGTTTGATGAATTCAGTCAATGAAATGTGGTATTCGTCCATTTCACCACAAACCAGAATAAACTATCAAATAGGATTCGACTGTTTCAAACGATTCGCCATAATGAGCAACTGTCATCTTGACTTGCAGAACAACTTGCCCTTTACATCCGAGAAAGTAATTTTAAAATTCCGGCCATAAACAGTTAACAGCTTCCACTATAAAGTTATACATGTCAGGCATACGTTTCTTCTACCTTGCAAAAGGTCTGCCAAATCCTCTCGAGCAGTCTAATGGCCTTCCCTGGCCAAGAATAGCGGGAATTATGCTAAGTTTAAAGAAGAGGACTCATTCCACATCAGTTCTGAAGAAGTTACCCATTACTTATTCACTGTTGACCAGATTATTATCAGCACTTGAATCGGCACCATTTGATTCCTACTCATGCATCATGTTGAAAGCTTCATTCGCCATGGATTTTTTCGGTTTTCTGAGATGTGGCGAATTCACCATTAAAACAAAGAACGATCCAAATTATTTAAAAATTCAAGATCTCATAGTTAATCAAAGTCATGGATCAGCTGTGCTGCATCTCCGACAATCTAAAACAGACCCGTTCCGAAAAGGCATTGCCATAAAATTCTTCTGCCTCCAAAAGATCTGCCCCGTCTGCATTTTGGCTTCCTTTTTAAAAGTTCGGATCTCTAGATCAACTAAACCAGAAGACCCTCTCTTTGTTACGCAAGAGGGCAACATACTATGCAGAACATATTTCCTTAACAAACTTCATTGTTTGCTTCGGTCCATCGGTATTCCAGCCGGTGGCTACTCTGGACACAGTTTTCGTGTGGGGTCGGCTAGTTTGGCGTGCCAAGCTCGTTTGGAAGACCACCTGATTAAAACCCTAGGACGCTGGGAATCAGACTGTTATACGGTTACACCGGACTCAGTTCTATGTAAAGCTCATGAAGCTCTCGCTACCCTTAACTCACATTAATAATAATGTGTCAGTAATGGAAATCTGTGTTGACAACTATCGGTACATGTACAATACATGTACATGCTAGTCATGAACGGTTTGTTAGACATAGAAATAGCACTTCTTATTGCATATGTCCATTATTATCAACTCATAGCAGGGGCGTGATTCTTAAAGTTGTGAAATTCGAATTCATTCTGCCACTGGATCTGTATGTTCTACCAACCCCAAGCAACAAAATTAAGGATTGCCTTATATTTGTTCAGTTCACACATAGCGGTTGTGAAAGTCTTGGAGTTGGAAAAACAATTAGGTACTAGTAGACACTAGTAATTCATTATTAATTAAAAAAAAAACAAAAAAACAACAAAAAAAAAACAAAAAAAAACAATTGTCGATAGACCTGTAGATGATATCAACCCAAGTAACAAAATTACGGATAGCCTTATATTTGTTAACGCATAGTGGGTGAGATATTCTAAGTAATGTCAATCAAAGTATACCCTACCCGCCGAACGACATTGAATAAAACATTAATTAGATGGACAATGCGATCTCCCAAATCTGAGTTCAAATTCTTAAGAAAAGTATCTTTACTGTCGTTGGTCGGCTTAGGGTATACTCATGTAGATAGTTTTCATACCCTTTTTTTTATATGGTCGGTTTCACCTCATCTTCAAACTATCTTGTATATATGTGCTTCTTATTTCCTTCCCCTTTAAAATTTTCATTTCACAAGTAGCATACTTAATCATGTACCCCTGATGGTGGTTGGGTAAAACACATGCAGGCTCCTTCATTTGGGGCTCTCCGCCGGTACCCAGCTCTGTTTGGGTAATTCGTCCAACGATAGCCCCTAACTCAGGAGCTAATCTGTGGAGTCTTAATCCAGAAATGATTCAAAGAACATCATTTCAGTGTTACGTAATAGTGCAAATTAAAATTGTAATTTCATTTAGCAAATTACAGTTTTAAGTTCATATTACCATATATAGAAGTTTGTACCAGCAACTGAGAGCCCCATTCTTTCCCCAAAAATATATTAATTGAATGAAAACAGCATATGCATAAATGTAGATATTCTGCGATCAATGTATAATAATGTAATGTACTGTATGTTGCCAACTTGATCATTTATGTTCAATAAATGTTTTTAGGCAAAAATATATTCGTTTGATACATAAGGCATGTACATGGGGCAGAAATGCATCCTGTCCTCTGGTTCTTCTGTTTGAAAATAAATGATGGCTTTTCATATTAATTTACAAGGTTCCATCTGAGGGGGAGATCATAAATCTGTTGGGCACAAAAAAGGTGTTCTCATGGAGAGACATTATTTGGGCTCAAATGAAAATAGGTAGATGCAGCATGCGCATTTTGTACCTCTTTTGGTTCCAATCAAAGAATTTTCAATGTTTATAATAACCATTTCATTATCAGTAAGCTTGGATGCTCTTTAACTTATGAAAGATATTTGCCAATCCGCCTCACCAAATGAATGGAATATCAGATCTGCCACATCTACATATAGACTGTTTAAATGCAGCAGATTCAAATTTTTAATATAAAGAGGATAATCAATGGACGTCACGAGGCGGACTTGATTTTGTAGAACCACGAGATTGCACTCATAGTTTTACAAAATTGTCCTCTCCATCGATCTGGAAATCGGAGATATACATTTAGTATTGAAACCTTTTAAATGAAAGTTTTTCAACATCACTGCTGTAACTGTTGGAACTGATAATTACACTTTAGCGGCTACCATTCAAATAAATAGGTAAAAAAATATATATTTTAACTATAAAACACAATACCACTGTTGTAGAAGGGGTATGCTTCTATGTTTTTTCAATACCACTGTGGTAGAAGGGGTTTTTTAAAGTGTTTCCCGTTATCAGTTTTTTCACAAAATATTGTGGAATCCCACCACCCAAGTGAACAGCGCTTGAGACAAATAAAAGAAAACAAGTTAAGAAGTGGACTGACAACCCAAGGTAACTTGGACACAAAAGATACCAAATAGTGGCATGGACACACTAGCCAAGGTATCATGGAATTTATTCAACAGAACTCCCAGACAATGAAAAGGGGGACCTAATTAGGTAATGGGTATGCTACACAAGGTCTAGTTTGGCTGTATCCAACAAAACAGGACTCCTTTAACAAAACAGTTAAGAAGCCAAGTTAATCAATGGACAACATTCAACAATACTTTGGAGATGCAAACCAACATAACTACGCAACGGTACTAAAGGTATAGATGGTTAGTATCCAACAAAACATGACTCCATACTCTCTCTGAATATCTTGGCCAATACATAAATAGACGACTTCGAGTTTCCATCTAGTTACCTTACTCGTATTTAAATTTACGCAGTACTATTTTTCGCTCAGTTTTAAATTCGCGCACCTACAGGGTGCGTGAAAAATAGTACTGCGCGATTTCAAATACGAGTAAGGAGTTACTATATTATAACGAAAGCAGATTATATTCGAGTCATCATCTAATTATTATATTATAGCGAAAGCAGGTTATATTATTTTGTTTCTGGCCTGTTTTGTAACTGCAATTGTTCCCCCTGTACAGCATACACATTTGATGCATAGGTACATGTATCGAATGTCCTATTATATGAATTAACTAGCCCATCATCCCCAACTCAGACAAATTCTCTATAAGGTGAGGATTATGCATGTTTTGGAACTTGAATAATCAGCGTCTTTGTCTTGAAGATTCCAAAAGGAAGCAGGTCAACTTGTAGCATAAACCAACTCATACCTGCTTATAAAATGCTAGTTATTCTGAGTTTAGTTAAAATGATTTCCAAAATTTAAAATGTTGAATACGCTTATAGTCCAGGTGTTTGATCATAGTTAATACAGTTTTTTTTAAATGACTGTCATTATCTTGTTATGTTGACTGGAACGCTTTCCAAACAGGAAGAATGATTGCGGCGCCATTGTTCTATTCTACACGTTAATTTTATTTTGTAAAAAATCAAAATCGAGGCCGACTACTTACTTGACCACCTACAATTTTAGTATAGCCTTCAACAGGGGAATCTACTAGAAAACAGCCACTAATTTCGCAAAGGCGGTGTGATGATATTTCAAGTTCCAAAATATTCATATTGCTCACCTTATATCAAATGCCTAATGTTCACGTGGGTATCTCATCACAAAGAGTATATTGAATTTGATTATTTATTCACTTGGTCTTCAAATACATGAACACACTATTGGATCGACTTTTGTAACCCCATAAAACGGAACATGGATAAACTAGAAAGAGCCCAATACATTATTTGTTTTGCCGCCAAACCCTATATTTTTTCGGTTAAACAGTTCAACTATGAATCACTTTTGCTATGATTCAGCAACTTTGGCTGATATGGGCCCCTTTTCTTTGAGAAAACGAGCAGAAAAACATGTCCATGTTCTATTGAAGTATCCGGTTTCCATCTGAATATGTGTTCCAGTTTACATAATACATAATCCAGAGCTGTATACAGATGGAAACTGGATACTACAACAGCAAATGGACCTGTTTTTTGCTCATTTTCTGAAAGAATATGGGTCCATAAATGTTCCGTTTCTGATTGGCTAAACGTCATAGCAATGTCTTGGAAACGAATGTAGTCTATCAGCTCATAGACATTTGCTCATAGACACCGTGGCGTAATACAAAATATTCAAAACAGTATCTGTTAGAGGCATTCATTTTTCATATAAACAGGCGTGTTTACTCCTTATAAATTGTAAAACGCGTATTTTCGGAGAGAATAAAAGAATAGATTATAAGGAATGACTGTTGTTGTCGATGTAGTTCGTGGGTGATGGACGTTCGAAGACACATAACATACCTTCGCATATTCCGCCTCATGGAATAGTCTCCGAATGTCCATCACCCACGAACTACATCAACAACAACAGTCATTCCGTAAGTGTATCCATGTTCCGGTTTATGGGGTTACAAAAGTCAATCCGGATGCGTGATACCATTATCCTTGATTTTACAATTAAAATATTTTCAATTGTTTTTTACAGTTTCTTTTTTTGGTGCTTAGATGATCTTTGAAGAGGTCCTTAATCTCCGCCATCTCTTCATTGGTCCATGTTTGCCTGGTTGAAGCTGAAAGTGACAAATTTATATAAGATTGATGTAATGAGATACTCATCTATACATATAGAATATGTATATATAGTGTTCCATTAAATTGTTTATGTTCATGAGTAGAATTTGGCCTATAATTTCAGACCTAACCCAATGAGATATACATGCACAAACATTGCTATAGAGAGTAATTGCTCTTTAAATAATGTACGACATACTTTATTTCTTTAACTGTTTAATGTTTCACCCAAAACAAGCTGGTGGGTTCAGCTGGACTATAATCACCACAATGTGATGTTCCGTTTGATATTGATATAGCAACCTAATACCCCCAAAATAAGCAGTAAACACATAATGTCATTTTAATATCTTAGCTAACATTGTAAGTTGTCTGTATGACCACATATTCACTCAAAATCCTGAAGTTATCAATGACTAAATAATGGAGTCACAATCTGTATATATAAAAAATGAAAGTGTCATTATTTGGCACTGTACTAAATATTAATTGGATCCCAAGAGTAGCCTACATTGGACATTATTTTTTGAATTTCAGTCAAAATATGAGGCTCCAATCTAGAGATCATCCCGAAGATCCATATGAAGTTTGGTAATCATCAAATGAGGGATGTGGTCTGTATGGTCGGCCAAAGGATTTAGTCATGCAAAGAGTAAAATCCAAGAAAGCTGCCAGTGGCCATGTTTTCCATTGAAAATTGTTAAATTTTGATAGCTCCCATCTAGAAGTCATCCTGAACATGCCTGTAAATTTCAAATCAATTCTCCAATAAATGCTGGTTGTGGGGTGTGCTGATGGATTCAAATTTGAAATCCAAGAAGGTGGCTGGTGGCCATGTTTTTTAACAAATTTGGGTCAAAATAGGAAGCTCCCATCTAGAGTTCACCCCGAAGATCCATATGAAGTTTGGTGATGATCAGATGAGGGATGTGGTCTGTATTATGTAAATTCCAAGATGGCCGCTAGTGGCCATGGTTTTCATCGAAAATCGAAAAACCCATCAAACATTGGACAACATACCCAAGATTTATCACGGACGAGGACCTAACAAGCAGACATGACAGACAATTCTATTATTTGTTATCTTCTAAGTTTTTCAATCTCCTAACACAGAATATACTCTAGGACTAAAATATATTTCAATTATTATAATCTCATATGGTGGTATAGATATCGTTCATATATGTACTAGTGTTGAAACGATTAGAGGTTTTGAGGAATCGATTAGTCGCCAGAGGGAATCGACTACTAGTCGACTAGTCGGACCCCTTCCGAAAATTAGCGTTTTGTGCTCATATACGTATATAATTTGCCGTTTTGAGTACCAGTAACAAACTTTGCATTTTCGAATGCAAAGCAAGACGTGATTTAACACTATTTACTCTGATTATTTGGCTTAATATCACTGAAGGTTAATAGGTTAATAATTTGTCCCAGGTATATGATGTTTTATGACAATCAAATTACCATCCAGTTGATGTATGTATCTAAACGGTGGTGACAAACACCTGATCGATCGCGGAAACGCTACGGATTACGGAGTGGAAGCGCGTGCAACAATCAGAAACCGGTGCATTATTCTATATGTTTTGTGTAAAAATGTTCCGTTAAAATTGATATGGTATGGTCTACCGGGCCGTACCGGTTCTTACATACAATCAAACATCGTTGTTTTCGAACTTGCCCAGTGTGCTTGTCACCGATTGACTTCACAAACAGGCATACATGTACATGAAGAAATGCAAGATATTTTGAGAAACGAACTTCATCTCCGACAGAGTCAAACAACAGTTACAAAATAAATGTTATAACAGCTGTAGCGCGTACAAGCCTTTTATGCTCGCATATGTCATGTACATACAGTAATGCTCTAATTAATCGACCTCTTAACCAAAGCAGAATTATGGGTAACTTTTCAGGATTTAGTCGGAAATATGGCTTGTTGCCATTCATCGGAAAGCTCTCGGGGAGAGCTTTCCGATGAATGGCAACAAGCCATATTTCCGACTAAATCCTGAAAAGTTACCCATAATTCTGCTTTGGTTAAGAGGTCGATTAATTAGAGCATTACTGTATATCGGACACGGAATGTGGTAAAGTTCCCTATATATATATATAGAGTCCGCATATATTAAAAATGGGCCATGCATTGCGTACATAATGTTGTTCCTTGTATTCATTGCAAGGTCACGATATGACATAGCTTAATCACGGATAGTCATTTTCCCGCCAAAACGCACGTGTTTTCACCTGTTTGATTTTATCGCGTACATAATTGTCTCTCGTGCATGATACATTGTAAATATATATACAATATATACAATTTTACTCGCGAGTCCCCAAATACACAATCGATCGTGTTAGTTTCAAAAATAAAACTGCGCAGACCGGCGATGTTAATAGTACATTTCAATGCGATGTCATAAGTTCTATATTTAGCCCGATTCCAGGAATTTGCGTCATCCAGATTGCGTTTCTGGGAACAGCTTTGTCACCGCCCAATTATGTGAAGGATTTAAGTTTGAGGTGCTAAAATACATTGTAATTTTTCACAAACACAGCCCATAAACGACGTGGGATTTCCGAAGTGACTCGCCAGTTTAGTTCGAAATACGCGACGCTATTCGATACATAGCATGGCCGACCGCGGGTTGGCTTTATATTTTATCTATAATACAATATATCTAGAACGTGCGATTGTATACGCTCACCCATGCGTCAGTTGATGCATGTGGTGGTTGTAAAAAATATCACACAATTTTACAAATAAACTTTAAAGGTATACTGACATAGCGCTTCAATAAACTATAATATATTGGACTTGTTATTAAACTTAAAACTTAATAATGTCACGGTTGCGATAGGCGCTGATTCTTTGAAGTTGATTATCAAAACCGGCCGTCTCAACTTCAAAGAATAAGCCGCCGTGGCGCCGAAAAATACACTGAGTCATTGGGTTTCGTGCTCGTGCATGACCACCAAGTACTGAAAGCAGTTATCGCATCAAAGGGACAACAAAGAAGGTTTTAACAAGCTAATTGTAATTGTGTATTTCGATAGCCTGATTGTTTAAATTGTCCAGTAATTCGGTAACGGCAGCAACGGCACTGCTTTCGCGATGGCATAATGGTGGTGGGTGTGTTCCGACTAGTCGACTATCCGATTTCGGAATCGACTAATTTAATAATCGCGTCGATTTCGATTAGTCGATTAATCGTTTCAACACTAATATGTACATGTATGGTGCAACTAATTTTAAACCCATCAAACATTGGACGACATACCCAAGATTTATCACGGACGAGGACCCAACAAGCAGACAAGACATGACAGACAATTCTATTATTTTTTATCTTCTAAGTTTTTCAATCTCCTAACACAGAATATACTCTAGGACTAAAATATATTTCAATTATTAAAATCTTATAAGGTGGTATATATATCATTCATATATGTACATGTATGGTGCAACTAATTTTAATACCCATCAATACATTGGACAACATACCCAAGATTTATCACGGACGGGGACCCAATAAGCAAACAGGACAGAAGATTTTATACTGTACTATTAGTTGGATCCCAAGAGTAGCCTACATTGGACATTGTTTTCTATAAATTACCAAAAATAACATCACATTTATTTTTTTCTAACAAACTTGAACAATAAAACAAGAATAATGACAAAAAAGTATCATTTATTTTTTTGGTTGGTACTAGTATTCTACATAATTATCTCATAAAATTATGTAATACATGGTCAAAGTTGACTGAAAACAGATCCAGATATCCACAAATGCTTGAAGTAAAATGCTAGAAAGATTTGAGAGTAAAATAAAATTCAGTTTTTTTCTGATTATGTGAAAAAAAATTTAAAAATTTAAGCTGAAAAATGTCCCCAAAAATATAAATTTGCCAAAAATGACATTTAAAAAAAAATACTAATACCAGTAGTATTATACATTTATAAATTGTATAATTTTAATATAAGTTCACCATTTTCCAGGTATATACATGTAAAATGTCATAGCTAAAAAGATAATGGACCAATCTTGACAAAACTTTTCAGTTCTGAATTCAGCATGGTGAGATCTATTAAATGAGACCATATTGGTTGAATTTTTCACTGTCAGTGTCACTCACTAGTCCACACGACCACACTCCCACAGCACAATGTACTATAGTTTTTAGCATATTTTGAGTTGTATCTACTGGTCCGTACTGGACGTCTAAGTGTTAATTACGGCAAACTAAATGATAAACTAATAAATAGGCGACATTCTGAAGGCTATTGACATTGTTTCAGAGAAAAATATTCAATGTTGACAAAATAATGACAGTGATTGAATGAACTGATGAATGACTATTGACATCGCCATTGTTTTTGTTTCATTTTCAATTCAAAATCTAGAATAAAAGAGAGAAAATGACACTTACCAGTATTGACAGAATTTAGAATCGCAAAATCCATTGTTATGTACAAGTTTATGTCTGAATACATGATTATTACACCATAACATGACTGACATTTCAAATTTCGTTCAATGTCATGGTACGGAATTCCCCACGATCTATCTAGTTATTTATAGCATCTCTGTCTCTGATGTGTGTGCTTTGAAAACTGGTAGGTTTTTTTTTTAGAATCCAGTTTGAAACCGATGAATCACGAGTATTTTAGGTCAAGTTAGTAGTAAAATGACACCAACCCAATGCGTATATTTCGTGCAGTTTAGGGCAAAAATTTGCTAAAAATGTCTTTTTCCATCACGTGTAAACTGGTCGCACTACTTTCTGGCTGGCCGTAAAATTGAGCTTAAAACTAAAAGCGTACCGTCTAATTTCGTACATGTACGACATTTCGTATATCGTTTCTATTAAATTTAATAAAATTTGGCCACTGGGACAGGAAAAATAATCCTATTTGCTTGGATCATAATCGACATTAATTTTAAATTAGATTATTGATGATATATAAAGAAGGATTAGACTCGACTACAAACTGATCAGTTTAAAAGAAGGTTAAGGTGAATTGATTGCAGAGGCAAATTGCAATCCGCTGGAACACGTGTTACAGTTCTGAGATTTTGCGCAAACGTCGGAATTTTTTCCCCAATAATTATGGAAGTTGTTGTGTCTCATTAGTAATGCAAAATAAATGAAAGTGTCAATGACACTGTAGCTCAACTTGGAAAAGGAATAATTTAATGTATTAGTCAATGGAGCGATTAGGAATGTAGAAAGTTGAATGTCTAATACTAGTTTATAGACATAAAGAGAAAAGTAAAATCCAAGATGGCTGCTGACGGCCATGTCTTCGGCCGAATGACCCCAAAATGATTATATCCCATCCACATGTCATCGTTAACATCCAGGACAAATTTTATGATGATCAGACTAAAAGTACGACCTGTAGCCCGTGCTAAATGATTTAGTCATACAAAGAGTAAAATCCAAGATGGCTGCTGGCGGCCATGTTTTTTGGCCGAATGACCTCAAAATGACTCGTTCCAATCTACATGTCATTGCTAACATCCATGACAAATTTTATGATGATCAGACTAAAGGTACGACCTGTAGCCTGTGCTAATGGATTGAATTTTGAAATCAAAGATGGCCACGGGCGGCCATGTTTTTTGGACGAATGACCCCAAAATGACTCGTTCCCATCTACATGTCATTGTTAACATCCAGGACAAATTTTATGATGATCAGACTAAAAGTACAACCTGTAGCCCGTGCTAAATGATTTAGTCATACAAAAAGTAAAATCCAAGATGGCTGCTGGTAGCCATGTTTTTTGTCCGAATGACCTCAAAATGACTCGTTCCAATCTACATGTCATTGCTAACATCCATGACAAATTTTATGATGATCAGACTAAAGGTACGACCTGTAACCCGTGCTAAAGGATTTAGTAATACAAAGAGTAAAATCCAAGATGGCTGCTGCGGTCATGTTTTTTGGCCGAATGACCCCAAAATTAATCGTTCCCATCTACATGTCAATATTAACATCCATGATAAATTTTATGATGATCAGACGACCTGTAGCCTGTGCTAATGGATTGAATTTTGAAATCAAAGATGGCCACTGGCAGCCATGTTTTTCATCCAAATGACCCCAAAATGACTCGTTCCCATCTACATTCCAATTTCAACAGCCACGACAAATTTCATAACGATCAGACTCAATGTACGACCTGTAGTCCGTGCTAAAGGATTTAGTCATACAAAGAGTCAAATCCAAGATGACTTCTGGTGGCCATGTTTTTTGGTCGAATCACCCCAAAATGACTCGTTCCCATCTACATGTCATTATTAACATTCATGACAAATTTTATGATGATCAGACTAAAAGTACGATCTGTAGCCCGTGCTAAATGATTTAGTCATACAAAGAGTAAAATCCAAGATGGCTACTGGCGGCCATGTTTTTTGGCCGAATAACCTCAAAATGACTTGTTTCCATCTACATGTCATTGTTAACATCCATGACAAATTTTATGATGATCAGACTAAAAGTACGACCTGTAGCCTGTGCTAAAGGATCTAGTCATACAAAGAGTAAAATCCAAATTGGCTGCTGGCGGCCATGTTTTTTGGCCGAATGACCTCAAAATGACTCGTTCCCATCTACATGTCATTGTTAATATCCATGACAAATTTCATGATGATCAGACTAAAGGTACGACTGTGCTAATGGATTGAATTTTGAAATGAAAGATGTTTTTTCATCCGAATGTTTTTCATCCGAATGACCCCAAAATGACTCGTTCCCATCTACATTACAATTTCAACAGCCATAAAAAATTTCATGATGATCAGACTCAAGGTACGACCTGTAGTCCGTGCTAAAGGATTTAGTCATATGAAGAGTAAAATCCAAGATGGCTGCTGGCGGCCATGTTTTTTGGCCGAATGAACCCAAAATGACTCGTTCCCATCTACATGTCATTATTAACATTCTTGACAAATTTTATGATGATCAGAATAAAAGTACGACCTGTAGCCCGTGCTAAAGAATTTAGTCATTCAAAGAGTAAAATCCAAGATGGCTGCTGGCGACCATGTTTTTTGGCCGAATGACCTCAAAATGACTCGTTCCCATCTACATGTCATTGTTAATATCCATGACAAATTTCATGATGATCAGACTAAAGGTACGACTGTGCTAATGGATTGAATTTTGAAATGAAAGATGTTTTTTTCATCCGAATGTTTTTCATCCGAATGACCCCAAAATGACTCGTTCCCATCTACATTACAATTTCAACAGCCATAAAAAATTTCATGATGATCAGACTCAAGGTACGACCTGTAGTCCGTGCTAAAGGATTTAGTCATATGAAGAGTAAAATCCAAGATGGCTGCTGGCGGCCATGTTTTTTGGCCGAATGACCCCAAAATTAATCGTTCCCATCTACATGTCAATATTAACATCATTGACAAATTTCATGATGATCAGACGAACAGTACGACCTGTAACCCGTAAAGTTGAGCTAAAAATGGGGGCACTTTGGGCTGGGATACAATTAACAAGACAGTGCGCTATATAATTATTGGTATTGAATTCGAAATACCCAACATGATTTGGACTTAAAAAAAACTTATTTGCACACGCAATTGATCTGTTGAAAGCTAAAATAAATTGAATAATATACTTGATTATCTAAATCGTTGTCTACTATAATATAATTATGTGTGGGGTCCAGACGAAATATATAATTGGCTATATAGGCCTATAGTATTACTTACCATAACATTAAGTTGGCATCGTTTTCAGATTTCCGCGCGCATGCGAAGCGATCCAAAAAATTCTCCAGGGCTCTGGCGCATGCGCATTCGCGACTTTCCCGTATCACATGACAAAATGAATTTTTCCAGCAAGGTCACGTGAGAAAAGTGACTCGAACTGAAATTATGGGACTGTCCATCATTTGGACTTTTGTTTGGACAAATGTGAGTCCAAAACTTTCTTGGGTACTTTTCACTAAATACCCAAAAACAACAATTTGGACATTTTTAGGGCCGTTTTCAGTTTGTTCATGTTGGGTATACCCAAAAAGGAAAAAATACCCAACAAGTGCAACTTCAGTTTACAAAGTGCCCAACATGTGCTCTCTGGTAAACACGGACGGACAGACGGACGGCTCGACAGACGGACGGACAGACGGACAAGCTGATACCAGTATACCCCCCACAACTCGTTGCGGGGGGGTATAATTAATTAGGGCAGTACATTAGTTGTACTGGTATATAAACCTAGCATGACAGCAGCTAAAGATATCCCTCACATATACCTCATAAGCCGGGGAACTAGTTAAGTCATACTGGCCGATGTTAAATCGACCTAGCATTATGTTAAACATACCCTTACCTCGGGTGCCGGCGAATCACTCGCTCTGGAGTATAGACCAGCCATGACATTAAAGAGGTATAGTCTCGGATACCCCCTGTCCCGAATAACAGAATGCCATTGGTCGATCTCCCTCACAGCTTCTGATTTGTCGATCTCCCTCACAGCTTCTGACGCAATTGATTTACTTCGACTTTGTCCCATCATCTACCATAAACTTGTCAATATTCTAAAAATATACAAACTAACAGCCATAAGTCAAGTAAAATGAAAGTGTCAATGATACTGTAGCTCAAATTAAGGAGGGAATCATTTAGAAAATGTTACATGTACCCATTGCAGTCAAGAATAAGGAAAGGTAACAAGTACATCTTTTGTGAATCACAAGTGTAAGTGAAAAAAAAGGCCTCCATACCGATGTTGGAAAATGGCGGCAATATTGAATATTTTAAGTTTTGAAATCTAAAGATAATATTACGGCTACTATACCACATGCACCTTCAGAAGATTATTATGTATGGGCATGTAGTGTTTTTTTTGTGTGCAGTTACCAGTAAGACTTGTTCAACTCATTCAACGCCCGCAAATTCAATCCATGTGTTATAGCCATGTGTACGTCGCCTAATCAGACTAACGGTCAATGTTTCAAACCTACATGTATCTGAAGAGGATGAGTATAATCACCTGAATACTCCTATAAATTGGGCCGAAATTAAATGAAAGTGTCAATGACACTGTAGCTCAACTTGGAAAGGGAATAATTTAATGTATTACAGTCAATGGAGCGATTAGAAATGTGGAAAGTTGAATGTCTAATACTTAAGTTTATAGACACGAAGAGTAAAATCCAAGATAGCTTCTGGCGGCCATGTTTTCGGCCGAATGACCCAAAATGAGTCGTTCCCATCTACATGTCATCGTTAACATCCATGACAAATTTTATGACGATCAGACTAAAGGTACGACCTGTAGCCCATGCTAAAGAATTTAGTCATACAAAGAGTAAAATCCAAGATGGCTGCTGGCGACCATGTTTTTTGGCCGAATGACCCCAAAATTACTCGTTCCCATCTACATGCCATTGTTAACATCCTTGACAACTTTTATGATGATCAGACTAAAGGTACGACCTGCAGCCCGTGCTAAAGAATTTAGTCATACAAAGAGTAAAATCCAAGATGGCTGCTGGCGGCCATGTTTTTTGGCCGAATGACCCCAAAATTACTCGTTCGCATCTACATGTCAATATTATCATCCATGACAAATTTCATGATGATCAGATGAACAGTACGACCTGTGGCCCTTGCTAATGGATTAAATTTTGAAATCCAAGATGGCCACTGACGGCCATGTTTTTTGTCCGAATGACCCCAAAATAACTTGTTCCCATCTACATTCCAATTTCAACAGCCATGACAAATTTTATTGATGATCAGACTAAAGGTACGACCGGTAGCCCGTGCTAAAGGATTTAGTCATACAAAGAGTAAAATCCAAGATGGCTGCTGGCGGCCATGTTTTTTGGCCGAATGACCCCAAAATGACTCGTTCCCATCTACATGTCATTATTAACATTCCTGACAAATTTCATGATGATCAGACAAACAGTACGGCCTGTAGTCCGTGCTAATGGATTGAATTTTTATTCCGAATGACCCAGGTGAATGACCCCAAAATTAACCATTCTGGTCTAAAAGTTGATGTGAACAGCTATGACAAATTTCAAAATGATCCGACCAAAGGTATGACCTGTAGCCTGCATTGTTGACGACTTACGCACACACGGACGACGGACGACAAAGCCATGGCAATAGCTCAAACTTTACAAAGTAAAGTTGAGCTAAAAAGCAATAACTAACTTGAAATTGAATGAAAGTGTCAATGACAATGTAGCTCAACTTGGAAAGGGATTAATTTAATGTATTACAGTCAATGGAGCGATTAGGAATGTGGAAAGTTGAATGTCTAATACTAGTTTATAGACATGAAGAGAAAAGTAAAATCCAAGATGGCCGCTGGTGGCCATGTTTTTTGTCCGAGTGACCCCAAAATGACTCGTTCCCATCTACATTCCAATTTCAACAGCCATGACAAATTTTATGATGATCCGACTAAAGGTACGACCTGTAGCCCGTGCTAAAGGATTTAGTCATACAAAGAGTAAAATCCAAGATGGCTGCAGGCGGCCATGTTTTTTGGCCGAATGGCCCCTAAAATGACTCGTTCCCATCTACATGTCATTATTAACATTCGTGACAAATTTTATGATGATCAGACAAAAAGTAGGACCTGTAGCCCGTGCTAAAGGATTTAGTCATACAAAGAGTAAAATCCAAGATGGCTGCTGGGCTGGCGACCATGTTTTTTGGCCGAATGACCCCAAAATTACTCGTTCCCATCTACATGTCATTGTTAATATCCATGACAAATTTTATGATGATCAGACTAAAGGTACGACCTGCAGCCCGTGCTAAAGAATTTAGTCATACAAAGAGTAAAATCCAAGATGGCTGCTGGCGGCCATGATTTTTGGCCGAATGACCCCAAAATTACTCTTTCCCATCTACATGTCAATATTAACATCCATGACAAATTTCATGATGATCAGACGAATAGTACGACCTGTGGCCCGTGCTAATGGATTAAATTTTGAAATCCAAGATGGCCGCTGGTGGCCATGTTTTTTGTCCGAGTGACCCCAAAATGACTCGTTCCCATCTACATTCCAATTTCAACAGCCATGACAAATTTTATGATGATCAGACCAGGCGCCACGCTAGGAGGCGGCTCGGGCGAGAATTTCGCCCTCGTGCCGGCGAAGTCGCCCTCGGATGTCCTCAAGGCGAAAACGAAGTCGCCTTCCAAATTTGACAAAACTAGCTTAGGATTTACGGTAATTTTACCGGTGAAAATTAGACTCGTTTTGCAAAAAAAATATATATAGTCTCAACTGTTCCAACGAGGCATTTTATTTATAACTTATACATGGTGTACCCTATCCACATATTCTAATCAGATTGGGTGCTTTTGGAAATGGCAAATTGCGCTGAGCAACGAAGTTTATGATGAGCTACTGGTTCGTTTTAAGGAGACTGGAATTTAGACCTTAATTTGTTCCATCGGGTCATTTTGTATAAACCGCAAATTGTATAGCCATACATGGTTTCCACTGCTCATGCAGTAGCCAAAGTGAACAAATAATACTGTCTTTGAAATTAAACTAAAACATATCTATGAATTTTCACTTTTACAAAAGTAGTTTGTGTCGGATTCCGTTTCCCAATCCAACTTTTGACTTTTTGGAATTGCATTTTATTTTGTTTACAAACAAGAACACGTGCTTGCTTACTATTAAACACAGAGGTTTGAATGTGCGTTGGAAGTACTTAATTTAATGTTCTTAGTTAAATCAAAGATCTACATAATAAACTATTACTATCCAAACTCATTTAAAAGGATTAATTTGTGTCAAAACTATGTGTTTGCAAATTACAATTGTTGTCTATTAATCTATCGCTCAGACCACGTGCTCCGCGTATATACCGGTACGTCTGTTAACGGTTGCAAATTAATTGCATGTAGGCCTACTTAGTTACAATGCAGGTATTTAAATAACCTGCTGGTGCATATTATAAGCTCAACTGGTCTCTGTTAAGAACACATTAACCACTATTGTGACCCGGCTATCAAACTCGTCAAGTTTATTGCTTTAATCGGATTATCATCGGACAACACTGACGGTCGTGATGATGGTATTCAACAATAAACTCTTTAGAAACAAAATTAAAAGCTTTTACACCTCCTTAATTAGTCCTTATTGTTTATTTTAACGGACACCCACATTACAGCAGTGGCCAAAAGCCATTTCCAAAAATTTAAATTTATAATAACAATTCAGATATTAAAAGTTATGAAGTAGACAATTAATTTCTTCAGATAAAAGTCAACAGTTTAAAAAAAATTTAAAGTTATAAATTTAGTTAAAATTTTATATTATCGATCTATACAGGTGCTATACTTGTGTTGTATCTTGCTAAATATGTTTTATCTTGTTGTTTTATCTCATTTATTGATGTGCAGATAAATAAAGCGAATTTTGAAAATTAGTAAGTATTTTTTTGTATAAGTCTCCCTATTCTGGCTCAAGTCTCCCTAAAATCTGCAGAGGGAGACTTCATTTCTCCCTGTTTTCAATACCTAGCATGGGCCCTGGATCAGACTAAAGGTACGACCTGTAGCCCGTGCTAAAGGATTTAGTCATACAAAGAGTAAAATCCAAGATGGCTGCAGGCGGCCATGTTTTTTGGCCGAATGGCCCCTAAAATGACTCGTTCCCATCTACATGTCATTATTAACATTCATGACAAATTTTATGATGATCAGACTAAAAGTAGGACCTGTAGCCCGTGCTAAAGGATTTAGTCATACAAAGAGTAAAATCCAAGATGGCTGCTGGCGACCATGTTTTTTGGCCGGACTAAAAGTAGGACCTGTAGCCCGTGCTAAAGGATTTAGTCATACAAAGAGTAAAATCCAAGATGGCTGCTGGCGACCATGTTTTTTGGCCGAATGACCCCAAAATTACTCGTTCCCATCTACATGTCATTGTTAACATCCATGACAAATTTTATGACGATCAGACTAAAGGTACGACCTGCAGCCCGTGCTAAAGAATTTAGTCATACAAAGAGTAAAATCCAAGATGGCTGCTGGCGGCCATGATTTTTGGCCGAATGACCCCAAAATTACTCGTTCCCATCTACATGTCAATATTATCATCCATGACAAATTTCATGATGATCAGACGAATAGTACGACCTGTGGCCCGTGCTAATGGATTAAATTTTGAAATCCAAGATGGCCGCTGGCGGCCATGTTTTTTGTCCGAGTGACCCTAAAATGACTCGTTCCCATCTACATTCTAATTTCAACAGCCATGACAAATTTTATGATGATCAGACTAAAGGTACGACCTGTAGCCCGTGCTAAAGGATTTAGTCA
Organism: Siphonodentalium dalli; assembly: GCA_032622095.1. Taxonomy (NCBI): domain Eukaryota; kingdom Metazoa; phylum Mollusca; class Scaphopoda; order Gadilida; family Siphonodentaliidae; genus Siphonodentalium; species Siphonodentalium dalli. The sequence continues at coordinate 2,072,503 of CP136063.1, read as the reverse complement.
TACAAAGAGTAAAATCAAAGATGGCTGCTGGCAGCCATATTTTTTGGCCGAATGACCCCAAAACGACTCGTTCCCATCTACATGTCATTATTAACATTCTTGACAAATTTCATGATGATCAGACTAAAAGTAGGACCTGTAGCCCGTGCTAAAGGATTTAGTCATACAAAGAGTAAAATCCAAGATGGCTGCTGGCGACCATGTTTTTTGGCCGAATGACCCCAAAATTACTCGTTCCCATCTACATGTCATTGTTAATATCCATGACAAATTTTATGATGATCAGACTAAAGGTACGACCTGCAGCCCGTGCTAAAGAATTTAGTCATACAAAGAGTAAAATCCAAGATGGCTGCTGGCGGCCATGATTTTTGGCCGAATGACCCCAAAATTACTTCGTTCCCATCTACATATCAATATTATCAACCATGACAAATTTCATGATGATCAGATGAATAGTACGACCTGTGGCCCGTGCTAATGGATTCAATTTTGAAATCCAAGATGGCCGCTGGCGGCCATGTTTTTTGTCCGAGTGACCCCAAAATGACTCGTTCCCATCTACATTCCAATTTCAACAGCCATGACAAATTTTATGATGATCAGACTAAAGGTACGACCTGTAGCCCGTGCTAAAGGATTTAGTCATACAAAGAGTAAAATTCAAGATGGCTGCTGGCGGCCATGTTTTTTGGCCGAATGAACCCAAAATGACTCGTTCCCATCTACATGTCATTATTAACATTCTTGACAAATTTTATGATGATCAGAATAAAAGTACGACCTGTAGCCCGTGCTAAAGAATTTAGTCATTCAAAGAGTAAAATCCAAGATGGCTGCTGGCGGCCATGTTTTTTGGCCGAATGACCCCAAAATTACTCGTTCCCATCTACATGTCAATATTAACATCCATGACAAATTTCATGATGATCAGACGAACAGTACGGCCTGTAGCCCGTGCTAATGGATTGAATTTAGAAATCAAAGATGGCTGCTGGCGGCCATGTTTTTTGTCCCAGTGACCCCAAAATGACTCGTTCCCATCTACATTCCAATTTCAACAGCCATGACAAATTTTATGATGATCAGACTAAAGGTACGACCTGTAGCCCGTGCTAAAGGATTTAGTCATACAAAGAGTAAAATTCAAGATGGCTGCTGGCGGCCATGTTTTTTGGCCGAATGAACCCAAAATGACTCGTTCCCATCTACATGTCATTATTAACATTCGTGACAAATTTTATGATGATCAGACTAAAAGTACGACCTGTAGCCCGTGCTAAAGGATTTAGTCATACAAAGAGTAAAATCCAAGATGGCTGCTGGCGACCATGTTTTTTGGCCGAATGACCCCAAAATTACTCGTTCCCATCTACATGTCATTGTTAATATCCATGACAAATTTTATGATGATCAGACTAAAGGTACGACCTGCAGCCCGTGCTAAAGAATTTAGTCATACAAAGAGTAAAATCCAAGATGGCTGCTGGCGGCCATGATTTTTGGCCGAATGACCCCAAAATTACTTCGTTCCCATCTACATGTCAATATTATCATCCATGACAAATTTCATGATGATCAGATGAATAGTACGACCTGTGGCCCGTGCTAATGGATTAAATTTTGAAATCCAAGATGGCCGCTGGCGGCCATGTTTTTTGTCCGAGTGACCCCAAAATGACTCGTTCCCATCTACATTCCAATTTCAACAGCCATGACAAATTTTATGATGATCAGACTAAAGGTACGACCTGTAGTCCGTGCTAAAGGATTTAGTCATACAAAGAGTAAAATTCAAGATGGCTGCTGGCGGCCAATTTTTTTGGCCGAATGAACCCAAAATGACTCGTTCCCATCTACATGTCATTATTAACATTCTTGACAAATTTTATGATGATCAGAATAAAAGTACGACCTGTAGCCCGTGCTAAAGAATTTAGTCATTCAAAGAGTAAAATCCAAGATGGCTGCTGGCGGCCATGTTTTTTGGCCGAATGACCCCAAAATTACTCGTTCCCATCTACATGTCAATATTAACATCCATGACAAATTTCATGATGATCAGACGAACAGTACGGCCTGTAGCCCGTGCTAATGGATTGAATTTTGAAATCAAAGATGGCTGCTGGCGGCCATGTTTTTTGTCCCAGTGACCCCAAAATGACTCGTTCCCATCTACATTCCAATTTCAACAGCCATGACAAATTTTATGATGATCAGACTAAAGGTACGACCTGTAGCCCGTGCTAAAGGATTTAGTCATACAAAGAGTAAAATTCAAGATGGCTGCTGGCGGCCATGTTTTTTGGCCGAATGAACCCAAAATGACTCGTTCCCATCTACATGTCATTATTAACATTCTTGACAAATTTTATGATGATCAGACTAAAAGTACGACCTGTAGCCCGTGCTAAAGGATTTAGTCATACAAAGAGTAAAATCCAAGATGGCTGCTGGCGACCATGTTTATTGGCCGAATGACCCCAAAATTACTCGTTCCCATCTACATGTCATTGTTAATATCCATGACAAATTTTATGATGATCAGACTAAAGGTACGACCTGCAGCCCGTGCTAAAGAATTTAGTCATACAAAGAGTAAAATCCAAGATGGCTGCTGGCGGCCATGATTTTTGGCCGAATGACCCCAAAATTACTTCGTTCCCATCTACATGTCAATATTATCATCCATGACAAATTTCATGATGATCAGATGAATAGTACGACCTGTGGCCCGTGCTAATGGATTCAATTTTGAAATCCAAGATGGCCGCTGGCGGCCATGTTTTTTGTCCGAGTGACCCCAAAATGACTCGTTCCCATCTACATTCCAATTTCAACAGCCATGACAAATTTTATGATGATCAGACTAAAGGTACGACCTGTAGCCCGTGCTAAAGGATTTAGTCATACAAAGAGTAAAATTCAAGATGGCTGCTGGCGGCCATTTTTTTTTAGCCGAATGAACCCAAAATGACTCGTTCCCATCTACATGTCATTATTAACATTCTTGAAAAATTTTATGATGATCAGAATAAAAGTACGACCTGTAGCCCGTGCTAAAGAATTTAGTCATTCAAAGAGTAAAATCCAAGATGGCTGCTGGCGGCCATGTTTTTTGGCCGAATGACCCCAAAATTACTCGTTCCCATCTACATGTCAATATTAACATCCATGACAAATTTCATGATGATCAGACGAACAGTACGGCCTGTAACCCGTGCTAATGGATTGAATTTTGAAATCAAAGATGGCTGCTGGCGGCCATCTTTTTGGCCCAGTGACCCCAAAATGACTCGTTCCCATCTACATTCCAATTTCAACAGCCATGACAAATTTTATGATGATCAGACTAAAGGTACGACCTGTAGCCCGTGCTAAAGGATTTAGTCATACAAAGAGTAAAATTCAAGATGGCTGCTGGCGGCCATGTTTTTTGGCCGAATGACCCCAAAATTACTCGTTCCCATCTACATGTCAATATTAACATCCATGACAAATTTCATGATGATCAGACGAACAGTACGGCCTGTAACCCGTGCTAATGGATTGAATTTTGAAATCAAAGATGGCTGCTGGCGGCCATGTTTTTTGTCCCAGTGACCCCAAAATGACTCGTTCCCATCTACATTCCAATTTCAACAGCCATGACAAATTTTATGATGATCAGACTAAAGGTACGACCTGTAGCCCGTGCTAAAGGATTTAGTCATACAAAGAGTAAAATTCAAGATGGCTGCTGGCGGCCATGTTTTTTGGCCGAATGACCCCAAAATTACTCGTTCCCATCTACATGTCATTGTTAATATCCATGACAAATTTTATGATGATCAGACTAAAGGTACGACCTGCAGCCCGTGCTAAAGAATTTAGTCATACAAAGAGTAAAATCCAAGATGGCTGCTGGCGGCCATGATTTTTGGCCGAATGACCCCAAAATTACTTCGTTCCCATCTACATGTCAATATTATCAACCATGACAAATTTCATGATGATCAGATGAATAGTACGACCTGTGGCCCGTGCTAATGGATTCAATTTTGAAATCCAAGATGGCCGCTGGCGGCCATGTTTTTTGTCCGAGTGACCCCAAAATGACTCGTTCCCATCTACATTCCAATTTCAACAGCCATGACAAATTTTATGATGATCAGACTAAAGGTACGACCTGTAGCCCGTGCTAAAGGATTTAGTCATACAAAGAGTAAAATTCAAGATGGCTGCTGGCGGCCATGTTTTTTGGCCGAATGAACCCAAAATGACTCGTTCCCATCTACATGTCATTATTAACATTCTTGACAAATTTTATGATGATCAGAATAAAAGTACGACCTGTAGCCCGTGCTAAAGAATTTAGTCATTCAAAGAGTAAAATCCAAGATGGCTGCTGGCGGCCATGTTTTTTGGCCGAATGACCCCAAAATTACTCGTTCCCATCTACATGTCAATATTAACATCCATGACAAATTTCATGATGATCAGACGAACAGTACGGCCTGTAGCCCGTGCTAATGGATTGAATTTAGAAATCAAAGATGGCTGCTGGCGGCCATGTTTTTTGTCCCAGTGACCCCAAAATGACTCGTTCCCATCTACATTCCAATTTCAACAGCCATGACAAATTTTATGATGATCAGACTAAAGGTACGACCTGTAGCCCGTGCTAAAGGATTTAGTCATACAAAGAGTAAAATTCAAGATGGCTGCTGGCGGCCATGTTTTTTGGCCGAATGAACCCAAAATGACTCGTTCCCATCTACATGTCATTATTAACATTCGTGACAAATTTTATGATGATCAGACTAAAAGTACGACCTGTAGCCCGTGCTAAAGGATTTAGTCATACAAAGAGTAAAATCCAAGATGGCTGCTGGCGACCATGTTTTTTGGCCGAATGACCCCAAAATTACTCGTTCCCATCTACATGTCATTGTTAATATCCATGACAAATTTTATGATGATCAGACTAAAGGTACGACCTGCAGCCCGTGCTAAAGAATTTAGTCATACAAAGAGTAAAATCCAAGATGGCTGCTGGCGGCCATGATTTTTGGCCGAATGACCCCAAAATTACTTCGTTCCCATCTACATGTCAATATTATCATCCATGACAAATTTCATGATGATCAGATGAATAGTACGACCTGTGGCCCGTGCTAATGGATTAAATTTTGAAATCCAAGATGGCCGCTGGCGGCCATGTTTTTTGTCCGAGTGACCCCAAAATGACTCGTTCCCATCTACATTCCAATTTCAACAGCCATGACAAATTTTATGATGATCAGACTAAAGGTACGACCTGTAGTCCGTGCTAAAGGATTTAGTCATACAAAGAGTAAAATTCAAGATGGCTGCTGGCGGCCAATTTTTTTGGCCGAATGAACCCAAAATGACTCGTTCCCATCTACATGTCATTATTAACATTCTTGACAAATTTTATGATGATCAGAATAAAAGTACGACCTGTAGCCCGTGCTAAAGAATTTAGTCATTCAAAGAGTAAAATCCAAGATGGCTGCTGGCGGCCATGTTTTTTGGCCGAATGACCCCAAAATTACTCGTTCCCATCTACATGTCAATATTAACATCCATGACAAATTTCATGATGATCAGACGAACAGTACGGCCTGTAGCCCGTGCTAATGGATTGAATTTTGAAATCAAAGATGGCTGCTGGCGGCCATGTTTTTTGTCCCAGTGACCCCAAAATGACTCGTTCCCATCTACATTCCAATTTCAACAGCCATGACAAATTTTATGATGATCAGACTAAAGGTACGACCTGTAGCCCGTGCTAAAGGATTTAGTCATACAAAGAGTAAAATTCAAGATGGCTGCTGGCGGCCATGTTTTTTGGCCGAATGAACCCAAAATGACTCGTTCCCATCTACATGTCATTATTAACATTCTTGACAAATTTTATGATGATCAGACTAAAGGTACGACCTGCAGCCCGTGCTAAAGAATTTAGTCATACAAAGAGTAAAATCCAAGATGGCTGCTGGCGGCCATGATTTTTGGCCGAATGACCCCAAAATTACTTCGTTCCCATCTACATGTCAATATTATCATCCATGACAAATTTCATGATGATCAGATGAATAGTACGACCTGTGGCCCGTGCTAATGGATTAAATTTTGAAATCCAAGATGGCCGCTGGCGGCCATGTTTTTTGTCCGAGTGACCCCAAAATGACTCGTTCCCATCTACATTCCAATTTCAACAGCCATGACAAATTTTATGATGATCAGACTAAAGGTACGACCTGTAGCCCGTGCTAAAGGATTTAGTCATACAAAGAGTAAAATTCAAGATGGCTGCTGGCGGCCATTTTTTTTTAGCCGAATGAACCCAAAATGACTCGTTCCCATCTACATGTCATTATTAACATTCTTGAAAAATTTTATGATGATCAGAATAAAAGTACGACCTGTAGCCCGTGCTAAAGAATTTAGTCATTCAAAGAGTAAAATCCAAGATGGCTGCTGGCGGCCATGTTTTTTGGCCGAATGACCCCAAAATTACTCGTTCCCATCTACATGTCAATATTAACATCCATGACAAATTTCATGATGATCAGACGAACAGTACGGCCTGTAACCCGTGCTAATGGATTGAATTTTGAAATCAAAGATGGCTGCTGGCGGCCATGTTTTTTGTCCCAGTGACCCCAAAATGACTCGTTCCCATCTACATTCCAATTTCAACAGCCATGACAAATTTTATGATGATCAGACTAAAGGTACGACCTGTAGCCCGTGCTAAAGGATTTAGTCATACAAAGAGTAAAATTCAAGATGGCTGCTGGCGGCCATGTTTTTTGGCCGAATGAACCCAAAATGACTCGTTCCCATCTACATGTCATTATTAACATTCTTGACAAATTTTATGATGATCAGACTAAAAGTACGACCTGTAGCCCGTGCTAAAGGATTTAGTCATACAAAGAGTAAAATCCAAGATGGCTGCTGGCGACCATGTTTTTTGGCCGAATGACCCCAAAATTACTCGTTCCCATCTACATGCCATTGTTAATATCCATGACAAATTTTATGATGATCAGACTAAAGGTACGACCTGCAGCCCGTGCTAAAGAATTTAGTCATACAAAGAGTAAAATCCAAGATGGCTGCTGGCGGCCATGATTTTTGGCCGAATGACCCCAAAATTACTTCGTTCCCATCTACATGTCAATATTATCATCCATGACAAATTTCATGATGATCAGACGAATAGTACGACCTGTGGCCCGTGCTAATGGATTAAATTTTGAAATCCAAGATGGCCGCTGGCGGCCATGTTTTTTGTCCGAGTGACCCCAAAATGACTCGTTCCCATCTACATTCCAATTTCAACAGCCATGACAAATTTTATGATGATCAGACTAAAGGTACGACCTGTAGCCCGTGCTAAAGGATTTAGTCATACAAAGAGTAAAATTCAAGATGGCTGCTGGCGGCCATTTTTTTTTAGCCGAATGAACCCAAAATGACTCGTTCCCATCTACATGTCATTATTAACATTCTTGAAAATTTTTATGATGATCAGAATAAAAGTACGACCTGTAGCCCGTGCTAAAGAATTTAGTCATTCAAAGAGTAAAATCCAAGATGGCTGCTGGCGGCCATGTTTTTTGGCCGAATGACCCCAAAATTACTCGTTCCCATCTACATGTCAATATTAACATCCATGACAAATTTCATGATGATCAGACGAACAGTACGGCCTGTAGCCCGTGCTAATGGATTGAATTTTGAAATCAAAGATGGCTGCTGGCGGCCATGTTTTTTGTCCCAGTGACCCCAAAATGACTCGTTCCCATCTACATTCCAATTTCAACAGCCATGACAAATTTTATGATGATCAGACTAAAGGTACGACCTGTAGCCCGTGCTAAAGAATTTAGTCATACAAAGAGTAAAATCCAAGATGGCTGCTGGTGGCCATGTTTTTTGGCCGAATGACCCCAAAATTTCTCGTTCCCATCTACATGTCAATATTAACATCCATGACAAATTTCATGATGATCAGACGAACAGTACGGCCTGTAGTCCGTGCTAATGGATTGAATTTTGAAATCAAAGATGGCTGCTGGCGGCCATGTTTTTTTTCCGAATGACCCCAAAATTAATCATTCTGGTCTAAATGTTGATGTCAACAGCTATGACAAATTTCATAATGATCCGACCAAAGGTACGACCTGTAGCCTGCATTGTTGACGCCTTACGTACACACACACGGACGACGGACGACAAAGCCATGGCAATAGCTCAAAGTAAAGTTGAGCTAATAAAAGTGGGGGTCCAGACTTGATCATAAATGAATTCATTAAAATACAATGTAGCTCAGACACAATGTCTTTGATTTTAGCAAATTTTTTCAACAAAATTTTAGATTGCGTAATATTTCCCTCAGAATGGAATCTTTCCCTCCTAACATCTATAAAAAAATCAGGAGATCCAACAGACTGTAACACTTATAGAGGGATAAGCATATCTACAGTAATGCTCTAAGTAATCGACTCCTTAACCACAGCAAAATTATGGGTAACTTTTCAGGATTCAGTCGGAAATATGGCTTCTTGCCATTCATCGGAAAACATTAGGAAACCGAGATTATTCCTTATAATTATTCCATTAATTGTTAAATATTGATTTTAAAAACATTTTCGCCCTTAAAAGACGGTTGAAACAAGGAACTATATGTTCTCAAATAATGGACCGAAACAGAGTCACTGTCCGAATAGGATCTGTGACGACTTGAGCCGGAGACAACTCGCTCCGTTTCCGTCCGAATAATATCGATCTATTGACTGGTCCCCGGACTATAAACCTTGTTGACTGGTCCCCGGACTATAAACCTTGTTGACTGGTCCCCGGACTATAAACCTTGTTGACTGGTTCCCGGACTATAAACCTTGTTGACTGGTCCCCGGACTATAAACCTTGTTGACTGGTCCCCGGACTATAAACCTTGTTGACTGGTCCCGGCCTATAAACCTTGTTGACTGGTCCCCGGACTATAAACCTTGTTGACTGGTCCCCGGCATATAAACCTTGTTGACTGGTCCCGGCCTATAAACCTTGTTGACTGGTCCCGGCCTATAAACCTTGTTGACTGGTCCCCGGACTATAAACCTTGTTGACTGGTCCCCGGACTATAAACCTTGTTGACTGGTCCCCGGACTATAAACCTTGTTGACTGGTCCCCGGACTATAAACCTTGTTGACTGGTTCCCGGACTATAAACCTTGTTGACTGGTCCCGGACTATAAACCTTGTTGACTGGTCCCGGACTATAAACCTTGTTGACTGGTCCCCGGACTATAAACCTTGTTGACTGGTCCCGGCCTATAAACCTTGTTGACTGGTCCCCGGCCTATAAACCTTGTTGACTGGTCCCTGGACTATAAACCTTGTTGACTGGTCCCCGGACTATAAACCTTGTTGACTGGTTCCCAGACTATAAACCTTGTTGACTGGTCCCGGACTATAAACCTTGTTGACTGGTCCCCGGACTATAAACCTTGTTGACTGATCCCGGACTATAAACCTTGTTGACTGATCCCCGGACTATAAACATTGTTGACTGATCCCCGGACTATAAACCTTGTTGACTGGTCCCGGCCTATAAACCTTGTTGACTGGTCCCGGCCTATAAACCTTGTTGACTGGTCCCCGGACTATAAACCTTGTTGACTGGTTCCGGACTATAAACCTTGTTGACTGGTCCCGGACTATAAACCTTGTTGACTGGTCCCCAGGCTATAAACCTTGTTGACTGGTCCCCGGACTATAAACCTTGTTGACTGGTCCCGGACTATAAACCTTGTTGACTGGTCCCCGGACTATAAACCTTGTTGACTGGTCCCCGGACTATAAACCTTGTTGACTGGTCCCCGGACTATAAACCTTGTTGACTGGTCCCCGGACTATAAACCTTGTTGACTGGTCCCCGGACTATAAACCTTGTTGACTGGTCCCCGGACTATAAACCTTGTTGACTGGTCCCCGGACTATAAACCTTGTTGACTGGTCCCCGGACTATAAACCTTGGCATCGCTCTGCTTTGGACGTCGTTATTATATGGGAGGGCACGTCACAGAGCGATCTTACCAGTAGAGTAAATTTGTAATTCAGACACATGATGTTTGTATTTTGCTAAAACCATAATATCTCTAACACCAACTTAGACAAAAATTCGCACCAAAGTATCTCGCGGACTTCAATATCGATACTTCCAACAATTGTGAACCCCAACTTTTTCTGCTGATCTAGGAATATGTCAAGTTGTAGCAAGATACATGTATAGTCATTTACTTTTTCAAGAATTTCATCATATACAATGTAATAATATCTAATTATTTATACATTTATCGATTTTGTTAATTGAATTGTCAATTTATTACTTTACCCAAGCCCACAAAATACAATTCTAAGAACTGTTTTGTTCGTATCGTATTATTCCCAACTATAATGTAGGTAGATCACTTTCCATTGAGAAATGCATCGGAAGTTATACATATATAGTACATGTAGAAAGTTTTTTAATCTAGAGTAGAAAGTTGTTATACCCATCACATATAAATGTAGTATGTGTTATACCTACAGTAGAGTGCACAAAAATATATCCAACATATGTTATTATAGTGTAGTAGGCTATTGATGATCTAGCTAATAAATTTCACGATATTTGATGGAATTTCAATGGGTTATGTACTAGCACTCCGGAATACTTCTTGCCTTAACTGGATGCAAGCGAATATTCGCTGAATTATCAAAGACCTGGATGCCACAAGTCAACAAGCGAGATCTGAGTCATGTCAATGATTTTAATGAACATAGCTACATGTACTCTTGTGTCTGGAATAAATGTGATTGTACGTTTATTAAATTTCAGATGAATTTGCACAAGGCTTATTCCAGTATGCACATCTCTTTAATTTTGTGAATTTAATTAGTGGTAGAAAGAAGCTGTAATACCACATTAGTGCTAAACTACTTAAGTACCACCTTGAAACAGAAACTCTGTTTTCAAAAGCATATTAGGACTAGTAATACCATTATCCACCCCACTCTATTTGGTCAGGTACCCATTCAACGCAACTGGCAAGTGCAAAACTGTATTTCGATGAAAATATCCACCCTGCACTTATAATCCAGTTTGCACTTATACTAATTCTGGTCAGTTTTTCCACCCTGCACTGTTATTCCAGACACGAGATTAGGCTCGGTTTAATATGCTTGTTGACATCCTCTCGTAATGTGGACAATGACAGTTTTTTCGCAATGAAATAACCTGCAAGTTTTTGGAGTAAATTGTCCGATAAATTGCGATTTTACATTTCGGTCCTAAGGTTTATATAATGAAAGTGTCAATGACACTGTAGCTCAACTTATGTAGGGGAATAATTTAATGGTTGACAGTAAATGGAAGAATAGGAAAGGTGCTAATTGAAATGTCTAACCTGCGCCAAAGGATTTAGTGATGCAAAGAGTAAAATACAAGATGGCTGCTGGCGGCCATGTTTTTTGGCCAATTGACCCCAAAAGGACTCGTGTCATTGTTAACATCCATGACAAATTTTATGAAGATCTGACCAAAGCTACGACCTACAAACTTCATGATGATCAGACGAACAGTACGACCTGTAGACCGCGCCAATGGATTGAATTTTGAAATCCAAGATGGCCACTGGCAGCATGTTTTTCTGCCGAATGCCCCCAAAATTACTCGTTTCCCATCTACATGTCAATGTCAACATTCAAGACAAATTTAATAAAGATCAGACCAAAGGTATGACCTGTAGCCCAAGCCAAAGGATTTAGTCATGCAAAGAGTAAAATCCAAGATGGCTGCTGATGGCCATGTTTTTAGACAGAATGACCCCAAAACGACTCGTTCCCATCTACATGTCATTGTTATCATCCATGACAAATTTCATGACCATCTGACCAAAGCTACGACCTGTAGCCCGCACCAAAGGATTTAGTCATGCAAAGAGTAAAATCCAAGATAGCTGCTGGCGGCCATGTTTTTTGGCCGAACGACCCCAAAATCACTCGTTCCCATCTACATGTACATGTCATTATTAACATCCATGACAAATTTCATGATGATCAGACGAACAGTACGACCTGTAGCCCGCGCCAAAGGAAATTGTTGACGGACACACAGACGACGGATGCCAAACCATGGCAATAGCTCAAACTTACAAAAGTAAGTTGAGCTAAAAATAACCAGAAAGGATTATTCTATTCATATCAAGAGATGAAAGCATTGGATCGTTGGTTATATCACAAGAACAGCTGTCATGTGCGACACACTGTTTCTGACACTGGAGGTAATATGAGCGATATCTGACTATATACCAAAATAGATATACATGTATGTATATATTCATGGGAATATAGAACTACTCTCTTAGCTGTTTAATGCAGCCCTTGATGTGTCAATATCGTAAATTGGTCAACAATCTGAAACATATTTTAGCAGGGGGATCGTGGACTTGAAACTCTAGATCAAGTAATAAATAGAGTTGATATTCGCAGATTACGCTGGGGCTCTCCCGGGTTCTTTTAGCCAATATCGGCATTAAATGAGTCAACAACACCGGCATTGGATGACACAGCAAGTAATTTTTCACAACATATGCATTCTACTACCACAACTTGACAAGGCATAATATATTATACTGTCCGCATAGGTCCGCCGGGTTACCCACACTCTCCTGTGCTTTTCTGGCCCATGTCATCATTTAAGGGGCAAATGAACCCGGCCGTCAACGAGATGATGAGTCAATATTCATAGTTTACGTTTAGTGTCTCGCTACCATTAGTCATCGATATATAGTTTGATCTCGTCTCTGGGTGTGCCCGGGCTCTCCCTGGCTCTTTTATCCAATACTGGCAGCAAGGGTTAATAAAACCTCCGGTGAATGACACAGCAAGTCATTTTTCACACTGTATGCTTAGTGTGTATCCTACTACCATAAGACATCATACTAGTAGTATATTGCCTGTGGGCCCTTAGAGCCACCCGGCCTCTCCCGTGCTCTCTTCTGGCCCATATCATCATTTAAGGGGTTCATGAACCCGGCCATGAACGAGATAGTGAGTCAATCAGAATCTTCACTGTTTACGTTTAATAGGTGTCTGGCTACAATTATTCATCAATATATAATGTGATCAAGTCTCTGTGTCTGCCCGGGCTCTCTCGGGTTCTTTTAGCCAATACCGGCTTTTAAAGGGTTAATAAAACCGGCAGTGGATGACACAGCAAGTAAATGTTTGCAACGTATGCTTTGTATGTATCCTACTATCCTACTACCATAAGGCATCATACTATACAGTCCACAGGCCCATTGGGTCGCCTGGGCCTGACCGAGCATGCATAGGCTCGCTCGGGCTCTTCTGGCCCATATCGTCATTTAAGGGGTTAATGAACCCGGGCGTGAAAGAGACAGCAAGTTTAGTAGTTGTCTGGCTACAATTATTATTTGATATATAGTGTGATCGGTTCTCTGGGTCTGCCTGGTCTCTCCCATGCTCTTTTAGTCAATATCGGCTTTTAAAGAGATAATAAACCTGCTGGTGAATGACACAGCAAGTCAATTTTCACAACCTATGCTTTGTATGTATCCTACTTCCATAAGGCATCATAGTATACTGCCCACGGGCTCATGGCGGAGCCCGGGCCTGCCCGGACTTGCCCGGGCATGCCAGGGCAGTAATGACTAATGAGTCAAACCGCCTAACATGTGTGGTGATAATCTCTATTTATTACATGATCCTACCCTTATTCCATTCAATAAACCCATTCTATAAATTGGGACTTTAAACGTTCGTTTAATAACAGGAAATAGTGCCAGGTGACCTTTGACTTCCAGTTTGTCGTCTGTTCGAACGCTACGTCTCAAAATACTATGACTTCCAATATTTTTACACGAAACATCATCGCATGCCTTATAGAAGCCGATGGTAGTTTCGCGTCCCATTTGTTGATTTATACACAATAATGATCATCAATTAAGTTTAGTGTCGGCGGTTATTTTTAGGGTCAGTCGATGTGCGGAAACATCTTCTTTTTTTGGCCTTAGCGCACTAACCCCAGTGCATGTGTATGTGTCATTTACTATGTGTTACCAAATTAGACAAGTAAATATGTTTGAGAAACATGAAATGGCCAAGTCGCATTTTCAGAGACTCAGCCATGAAGCTAGGAAATAAAGTTATATCCTAGCGAAGTGGAAATGGCCAAGTCATTGAGAATTGTAACGAGTCATTGAGAATGTCTACCAGCAAGTGGTGCCAAATTATCTCCTTTCATAAAACCTCTTCTATCGCTGCTTGCCGGTTACACATGCTGATAGACATGCAGCTACTTATTACACTCTGAAAAAATCTACTCCTCTCCAAGACGGATATTTTTGTTATAGAAAGCTAAAACTCCATGCAGTGCCCTCTCCGTTATCACTGCGATATATCACTGCCACACAAGGATGGTACTTTGCGGACCGATACATCTATTTTTACATATTTACATGGATTGGAGAGCTTTCCGATAAATGGCAACAAGCCATATTTCCAACTAAATTCTGAAAAGTTACCAATAATTGTGCTGTGGTTAAAGGAGTCGATTAATTAGGGCATTACTGTAGTTGTCCTGAGATGATAAAGGATCTCAATATTAAAACCTTCAAATAGTTCAATATTGAACCAACAATTAATTAAAACTATTAATGACATCAAAAGAACAATCAAAGAAAATATCTTGACAACATGGCAATTTCATTTGTCAAATCTTGAACAATTAAGACAGTCAATGACTGGGGTCACTCACCAGACTGCAAAGACTGATAAGACTGGGACTCTGGAGACCACAATAGTCAAAACTGTTCGTAATCACTTTAAAAGAAGTAGATCTAAAGAGGATATTTGGTTAGAGAGACTTCACATATGTAGATTGGTGAAAATCTACCTTGAAATTACCAACTGTACACTACTGATCAGGTTGACCTCATTTTAACAAATCTGAATCTCAGTCACTAAAGGATCCTCCTGATTCCTCCACACTATATGTAAGCTAAATAGTCCAACCTCTCTTGAGAAGACATTTTAAGAATTACTATAGAGACATGTAGTTATGACCTGGTCCCACCCTATTTACGTGCGCTCGCGCAACAGTATGGCGATCAGACAGATTCGTAAGTTGGTGTCGCCATACTCCGTTTCACTCCATGACGTCACCAAAAACGACGTAAAACCTCGTGGCGTTCTGACATTTTTACTGTGCCGCGTTTTTCCTGTTTATTTTATGTGTTGTTTTCGATTATTTGTTTGTCGCCGATATCGCCATTTGTCAGGATTTCCTGTTTCTATATTTAAAACTGGCATGCTCGTAGTGAGCCTCGATTTCGATTTTTTCTCCCAGGTCAAAATACGTCAGAGTTATGACAAAAATAGACCGACCTACATTTTCTCCATCAGAACTCTACATCAAAGAGTCTATAGACTCCTTCGGGACCTACATAGACTCCTTCATTTGGGTATTTTTACTTATAATTGGGAAGTTTTATCATTTTTGGTTCGTGCGAAGACCTCTTTTTATCGTGCGGGAAAAGAGAGACATTCAAAACGCGATTTCGTAATTCGACGCAATATGCTGAATAGCCTAACCTCCAGCCGAGTTCCGGGTCAAATACGACGAATGACGTAACACAAAACAAAACGCATTTGTTGACACAAACACCGTTTGAAGAGTTTATTACATAAAATGATCGTTATTGATTAATTATTGATTAATTATTGATATTTATTGTTGCATATTGGCTGCTATCAATATTTACACAAATAGTATTAATTATTTCTTATAATTGCTCCTTTGGTCAACTTTGACTATCGGAAAATGAAAATGAAAATATGCCGCTGAAAAAAATGTAATCGATATTAAAGTCTCATCCTTTCGGCAACATGGAATTGGTTTTAATTACTTAAATGATTAATATAGTAATTTGACCAGGTGACCCCATTTAAAAACGAGAGGCCGATCACGATCGGCAAATGTTTAACCCATACCTTGGCGATAACTGATAATTGGTCAAAGATATGATCACAGTAATACATATATGAGTACCTAACTTAAAATCAAAAGCTCAAATAATTGTCTTAAGAAGGGGTTAACGTAATTGGTGTGGGGGAGAAGTCGTTTTAAATCTCATAACTACATCCCTATTCACACAAGGACCTCTCATTGTGAGATCCAATTGTTTAGCCATTAATCAATTTGACAGATAGGATAAACAACAAGAGATGGACTGTCGTCCGGTGCATACCCCCTCATGGCATACCGCCTAGTGTGGGCACATCTATAACTTATGATGGCTATACTCAGACATATGGACCCAGAAATCAGCATTTTCATATAAACAAAGATGAATAACTATAGAACAAAAAACCAAAACAAACATTTGAATGTACCATTAACTGTCCTCATAGTGGTGAACATCCATACAAAATTTCATTGAGATCCGAGCATTACTGTTCAAGTTATGAGCTGAACAGACATCGGATGGATCAAACAGCCAACATTTCCAGATAAACAAAGATGAATTACTCTAGAATGGAAAAGCAGAACAGAACAATGGAACCCCCTATTGCATGTCCTCATAGCAGTGAACATCTATACCAAATTCCATTGAGATCCCAGCACAACTGTTGAAGTTACGACATGAAGACACCAGACGGACCAAAAAGCCAACATTTATTTCCAGATGAACAAAGATGAGTAACTCTAGAATGGAAAAGCGGAACAAAACGATGGAACGCTCTTTTTAATGTCCTCATAGTAGTGAACATCCATACCAAATCCCATTGAGATCCCAGTACAACTGTCGAAGTTACAATATGAACAGACACCAGACGAACCAAAAAGCCAACATTTCCAGATGAACAAAGATGTATAACTCTAGAATGGAAAATCCGAACAAAACGATGGAACCCTCTATTGAATGCCCTCATAGTAGTGAACATCCATACAAAATTTCATTGAGATCCGAGCACTACTGTTCAGGTTATGACATGAACAGACACCAGATGGACCAAAACTCCAACATTTCAAGATAAACAAAGATGAATAACTCTAGAATGGAAAATCGGAACAAAACGATGGAACCCTCTATTTAATGTCCTCATAGTTGTGAACATCCACACCAAATTTGGTTGAGATCCCAGCACAACTGTTGAAGTTACGACATGAACAGACACCAGACGTACCAAAAAGCCACTATTTCCAGATAAACAAAGATGAATAACTCTAGAATGGAAAATCCAAACAAAACGATGGAACCCTCTATTAAATGTCCTCATAATAGTGAACATCCATACCTAATTTCATTGAGATCCGAGCACTACTGTTCAAGTTATGACACGAACAGACATCGGACGGACGTACGGACTCACGGACGCACGCACGGACGGACGGACAGGTGCAAAACAGTATACCCCCCTTTTTTTTTTAAAAGGGGGTATAATTATCCAGCCAGCAGGTTGTTCATCTTTACCTTCATAGAACCACCTCCTAGAGCTACATGTATGTAACATATGTCATCACTCAAAATAATAACAGATTTCGCTTGGAATGACATCTATTAAAGGTATTCTCATATACTATGGATATTGGATGATCACATGACAATTTATTGATATCATCATATTACAAGCAACTATTGCAATAAAATCTTCACATTTTCAATACAGGAGTCATGTAGTAGTGTCAATGACAAATTTTTGTTTTTAATTAATTTATTTTATTATTATTATAAAAGTTTTTAAATATGTGTTTATGTTAAATTAAGTGAGGAAATTCAATCTAAAAAAAATGAAAAATAAAAATTTCAAATTTAAAAAAAGAAGGGTCATAACTCCTTTAAAATAAATCGGATCGAACCCATATTCAAACTCGAACTGTATTTTGGGATGAGAAACATATATACAATATTTGGTTCTGATCAAATAGAAATTGTTAGAGTTATCGCGTTTTGCCTAAAGTGTCTACAAACTGACAGACAGATGGATGGACAGACGAGTGGTAAATCCGGACATTGACATTATGTGTACCATAGTATGGTATAGGTACACATAAAAAGTTTTATCTCATGCAGAGTACAAAAAACATACATCAAACCTGGTGTGCCCCTTTGATATTTCAATTCACATGTGTAACCAATTGAAATCAATGTCAATAAGCTTTCCATTAATATATAGATACAACAAAGTAGACCTACAGTTCTAAAAGTTTTATGAACAATTATTTTGTTCCCATAGACTGATACAGAGCTCTCGACAATATCCAATGGTAATGCAATCAAACAATGGAACCAGGTTATGCCTTTAAGATGAAGTTGAAATAACCATGCATATAGTCTGCCTATGATATGGCCAGAGGAACTTAGCTCTATAAAGTTTATGTGATAAAGCCACCTAGCAGTTAATTAACTAAATACAAGAGAGAGAAACTTAATGGCATTGTAACTCGAAACCATCTCTACAGCATTGCGAAGGTGATTTATTAGATGCTATCTAGAGAGTGCCACCTGTGTATCTCTGATATATTTCAGTGATGAATAAAATAATCAAAGGGCCATAACTCCATTGAAAAGGACCGGATCAAACCCAAATTCGAACTCGATCTGTATTTTGAGTTGAGAAACTCACATACAAAATTTGGTTCCTATCAGTTGAAAAATTATTTATATATCGAAGCGTTCATGAATTCTATGTCAAAGGGCCATAACTCCATTAAAAAATATCGGATCAAACCCATATTCGAACTCGATCTGTATTTTGGTCCAAGAAACTCGCATACCAAATTTGATTCTGATCAGATGAAATTTTTCGAGTTATGGTAGCATGTATGAATTCTAAGTCGAAAAAGGGCCATAACTCCGCAAAAAAAACTTGGATCGAACCCATATTCGAACTCGATCTGTATTTGGTGCTGAGAAACACATATACAAAATTTAGTTCCGATCGGATAGAAAATATTTGAGTTATCGCACCATGCGTAAAGTGTCCACGGACAGACAGACAGACAGACGGACGGACGGACGGACGGACACACGACGAGTGGTCAATCCGGACGTCGACATTATGTTTACCATACTATGGTATGGGTAAACATAAAAAGCAGAAGCAGTGAACTTGAGTGAACAGGCCAGGGGGGCCTTCAGAAATTTAATGTCATTAGTTTTTCAATTTAAAAAAATGTTTAACAATATATATATAATTGACCATGGAGTTAAATACAATTTTTCTAATTTTTTAAAAATATTTTAATAAAAAAAAACAATTCCACATTTTTTTTAAATATTCTTTTATTTTTTTAATATATCATTTCTTTTCTTTTCATTTGACCCAGTGACCTCATTTGAACAAATCTGAACCCCAGTCACACAAGGATCCTTCATACTAGGGTCCTGCGAATATTCGATATTCGAATCGAGATTCGATTCGAAAGTCAAATTCGATTCGAATTTGATTCGAAATTTCCAACTCGAAATTTTGAATATACACTGGCAAAAAAGTAGGCTGTTTACAGACAAGTACACACGTCGATCTTAGCTGTTTCTGTGCCATATAATGCCCATATTATTTCCAAAAATTATGAATATATGCAGCTTACAATTCTTATATTGTACATCGCGAAAGTTTGCATGATATTAAATATAAGTATAGCCAGTAATGAGACACTATATGACGGCTAAATGCATCTGAATTCTAGCTTTGAACATGGTAGCCAAAAGCTCGGAAATCGCCAATGAACCGACAGCGCGCGTAAATTATAATAGCTATGAGACTGAGCAACGTTAATTTTACTATTTAAGTTTAATTTCCGAACAGGGGCGGCAGGAAGATGGCCTATTTGGGCATGCCGCTCCTGTACAATATAATCATGTTTATTTCTGAATATTTTACTGTCAGCATTATGTTTGTAAATATTGTACAAAATAAACAATCAATCAAAAAAACGCTAGAGTTATCCGTATATGTCTCAGATTCCATGTTATCTAATATCGCTGAGAATTTAAACAACAAGCGTTCCCAGCGTCGAAAAGTTTTCGTTTGAAGTTGACTTTCAGTTTCGGATCATTCCTTGAAACTTGACAATTTGTTGTCCGTTATTCATATTTATTTTAAACATGCTAAAAGCTGTATGCAGTGCTGGAACTTACACGTGTGATGAATGCAACATGGTATATAAATCGCAAGCGTCTGGGACAACGACCCATCTATGCATCCAGCACTACATAAACAGGCTACCCTGCGACTGTTGTTGCATCTTCAAGTTTATAACAACTGGTAGTTCCCCGTGCCGATTTGCAATTGTGTATGTACATGCAAACTCTAAAAATTGCACGTGATTTTAATTCCGATAATCCATTTAGTGGTTTATATTTAATTGTCGTGATGACGCATGGACGTTTTAATGTTTTTTTTCTCTCGACAATTCTCAATTGAAGTTAATATTATCAGGAACTACGGTTGATCGCCAAATAAGTTATGATGGAAGATCATAGAACGTTTCACAAATCGTCTAATCATTGACATTAAATGCCTAATTGGGAATGCAACACATAGGTACTAGTATGATTCGATTCGATATTCGATTCGATATCCGATTCAATTTTGTTGACTCGATTCAATATTCGATTCGATCAAAATCGCCAATTCGCAGGACCCTACTTCATACCAAATATGAACCCATTTGGCCTGATGGTATTTGAGAAGATGTTTAAAAGAATTACTATGGAGGGGAAGAGTTATGACCCTGGCTTTGCAGCTATTTGACCCAGTGACCTCATTTGAACAAATCTGAATGTGAGTCACCTAGGGAACATCCACACCAAATATGAACCCATTCGGTCTTATGGTTCAAAGATGTTGAAAGAATTTTTGACAGACGGATTGTCAGACGGACGGACAACGGGCGAGGAGTGATGACTATAGCTCCACCGGAGACTTCGTCTCAGGTGAGCTAAATCCTCTGCACTGAACTCTTCAAATAATAAAAATAGACTATTCAAAAAAGCACAATAAAATAAAACAAAGGTGTTAAAACTTTGACCGATTTCAACGATATTTGGTATACGGGTCTAGGATCACATCTAGATTTGAATGATTTTTCATGAAAAATATGGCCACTGGCAGCCATCTTGGATTTTACTCTTTGCATCACTAAATCGTTTAATACACACTGCAGAGGTTATCCCTCATCCAACCCTCACCAAACTTCATATGGAACTTCGGTGTGACCTCTCGATGGGTGTCTTCCACTTTGTCCCGAATTTTGTAAAAAAAAAACATGGCTGCCAGCAGCCATCTTGGATTTTACTCTTTATATGACCAAATCCTTTAGCACACCTTACAGGTCACATTTCTCATCCAATCGTCACCATACTTCATACGGATCTTCGGGGCGACCTCTAGATGGGAATTTACCCAGAACTTTTTCAAAACAAACATGGCCACCAGCAGCCATCTTGGATTTCAAATGTCAATCCATCAGCACACCCTACAGCCCACATTTATTGGAGAATTGTGAAACTTTATAGTCTTGTTGGTAAATAAAAAGTAGGAATGTTTTTCCTGACAATCCCCCCACCCCCGATCTCATTGAACAAATCTGCAATCCAACACCCTCAACCCCGAGGCCTATGGGTACATCCCTGCAAAAATATATGACAGGTGTGATTTACTTGGATGCTTGACTACCAACTCAACAGGCTATAAACCCCCATCCCATGTTCAATTGAGGAAAAACATCTGTGCCCCACTGTTGTGCGTAAGCATAATTTAACAAGACTTTGCAAATAAAACAAAGATATGTGGGTTAAACCTTCCATGACTGGAACTTCCTGAAATTTAGCAAAAAACCTGGGCCAATACATTCTCTTATTTACACACTGAGCCTCACATATATACCGGTAAGAGAATACATTGGCCTAACATTAATATTTCCTTGACCTTGAAAGCCAGTGCATTCTTGTATATATGTGAAGCTCCCTATGGGAGACTCGCGTATATAAGAGAATGCATTGATACAGGGTCTTTAATGCTGCACCAGCGCAGCTCTGGTCCTGAAAGGGCTAATACCAGTACTAATAATAAACTGTCAAACTGTTTAGAGACAACAGTCAAAACATTGGATTAAACTGCATTCATCTAATCAGGGCTAGGACTGCTGGGAATTGAGATAACTATAATTAGTTTATAATGTGTCAGCTGTACAGAGTAAAATGATATATACACATTGTCTGTCATGAATCGGACCAGTCCAGACTGCAAGCAGTGCTAGACTGTACAAAATTCAAACTCATCACAACTACTACCAAACGTGTGGAGACCATATCCAGGGGCTTATGCTACAAACTTCACAGACAACGTCTACTCATCCTAACAGCAAAAAAAGAAGACAATGCACCTTAGCTAAGCGGGACTGTCTAAACACTATGTAAATAACACTATGTAAATAACACTATGTAAATAACTCCTCAGTACAATTCAGCCATCAATATCTACGAACTCACAAAAAATCCCACTGTTCAACCGAGACGACCACATGTATATATCAATGCAATAGGACTACTAACGCCTACTCGAAGGCGGTTCTCCTGCAAGAGGAGGTACCTACAAAGAAGGTAAAGGTAAGGTTAAGGTAAGGCCAAATAACTTGTACAGCTGTAATCAAACTAAAGCATTTAATGTGCAGGGAAAGGATCTGGCTATAGTGTGACATGGGATGGACAGAGTATTGGGGGTGGGGGAGGATGTGATGTGGTGTGCTAAAGTATTATTGCAGAAAAATGTATCTGAGAAAACACAGTACCAGAGCTCTCATTCAACTTACAGTGAAAAACTGAAGTCAACAACAACAATTTTACATATTGTTGAAACTATATTTATAGTCCCCTATTATTTTATTTTTACCACAACAAGTTTGCAATAATGGTAATTCTTTCGGTATATGATAAGAACAATACGAACAGAGCCAAACAGACTAATCCCAAAACATAAGAAACAAGTGCACCGCTGGGCGGAGGTAACGCCCCCGACTGTACAATCAGAGAGGATTTTTCTTATTTTTGTGCAAATGCTTATTAAATGGCACTTTGTAAAGTTATGTTATTCATGAGTAAACAATCCAAAATCAAGTTATCATCTGGAAACCAAAAAAAGTAGCAGAAAACCTGAATTTTCTAAGTCCAAAAAGGGGCGTAACTCTGGAAAAAATGGGCGGACGAAACCACGGCTATGGGGAAATCTTGTCCCCCTGGCTGGTCTATTAGCATACCAAAGATCAACTGAATTGAGTTAGCGAAACCAAAGTTATGAGTTGAAACGTTCGTACGGACAATTTTCTAAGTCCAAAAAGGGGCGTAACTCTGGAAAAAATGGGCGGACGAAACCGCAGTTATGGGGAAATATTGTCCCCCCGGCTGGTCTATTAGCATACCAAAGATCAACTGAATTGAGTTAGCGAAACCAAAGTTATGAGTTGAAATGTTCGTACGGACGGAAGGACGGACGGAAGGACGGACGGACGGAAGGACGGACGGAAGGACAGACGGAAGGACGGACGGACGGAGGGCTCCACTATATACCCCCAAATCTCCATCGGAGATCGGGGGCATAATAAGATCATGTCAGAGATGTCTTTGTCACAGTGGTATCTCAGCGGAGCGATGGGAGATAACTCAGCCTGGAGACAGTGGAGTTTGACAGAAAGCATTATAGAGATAGCAGTTATACACAAATTAAGTTTAGTATGGTAGTTGATATTCCATTTCTTTCCAAGTTCCATAATATGAACTCTGCTCGTCAACGTGTTTTCGTTTAGTTTACTGAACTATTTCTTTCCTTAATTTTTTGTGCCAACATATTAGCATCTTGATTATCATGTTTTATGTTAGTTTTTGATGTAAATTTACAAATAATGAAACACTGCATGAAAAGCGAGATTTATAAAATATAAATGTTGCATAAATTTAGGACCCTGAATTTATGCATGCATTTATACATATTAAATTCGCCTTTATACCAAAACATAAATCTCGCATTTATATTTTTAAATCTCGCATAATTGTTGCATAAATGTTGCATATATTTAGGACCCTGAATTTATGCATGCATTTATACATTTCTTGGAACAGTGCCAGAGGTCAGTAGAGCTATTTTGTCGCCAGCGAACATTTATAGCAATGTGGTAGACATTTGATGTCACTTTAACACTATTGAGTCAAATGACATGCTGACAACGCTTACCCATAAAAAGCCCACGACTGAAGACCTTTTGCATCATGTATCCGGACAAACCGCCCTACAGATAAACGTGATATAGATGTTATACATGTACCTCTATAGACACATGTGTTTCTCACGTAATTTGACGTAAATGTATTAAAATTTGTCATGGATATTGACAATGAAATGTAGATGGGAGCAAGTCATTTTGGGGTCATTTGGCCAAATAAACACGGCCGCCAGCATCATCTTGGATTTTACTCTTTGCATGACTAAATACTTTGGCACAGGCTACAGGTCGTACCTTTGGTCAGATCTTTATGAAATTTGTCATGGCTATTGACATTGACATGTACATGTAGATGGGAAAGAGTCATTTTGGAGTCATTATGGCAAAAAAAACATGGCCACCAGTGGCCATCTTGGATTTCAAAATGCAATCCATTAGCATGGGCTACAGGCCATACTGTTTGTCTGATCATCACTAAATTTGTCACGGATTTTGACAATGAAATGTAGATGGGAGCCGCGCGAGTCATTTTGGGGTCGTTCGGCCAAAATAAACATGGCCACCAGCAGCCATCTTGGATTTTGCATGACTAAATCCTTTGGCACAGGCTACAGGTCATACCTTTGGTCGGATGTTTATGAAATTTGTCATGGCTTTTGAAATTGACATGTAGATGGGAAACGAGTCATTTTGGGGTCATTCGGCAAAAGAACATGGCCGCCAGTGGCCACCTTTGATTTCAAAACAGCTAGACTACAGGCCAGAGTGTTCGTCTGATCATCATGAAAGTTAATATTGACATGTAGATGAGAATGAGTCATTTTGGGGTCATTCGGCCATAAAACATGGCTGCCAGCAGCGATCTTGGTTTAATCTTTGCATGACTAAATCTTTTGACACGGGCTACAGGTCGTATTTTTTGTCGGATCATCATAAAATTTGTCATGGATGTTCACATTGACATGTAAATGGGAACGGGTTATTTTTTGGTCATTCGGCGAAAACACATGGCTGCCAGTGGCCATCTTGGATTTTACTCTTTGTATAACTACCGTAGAATTATATGTTTTCAATACTGTAGTTTGAAATTGAAACCCAAATGACTTGCATTTCATATGTCACATGAATTCACTGTACATATATATTTACTGTAAATTTTATTGCTCAGGAAAATATCTCTTCCATGGTTTTAATTTACTCTCCCACTGCCATTATATTTTTTTCTTCTTCTTCAAAATAATCTCATGTTCCACATTATCCTTAAAGGGGTACTGTACTCAATAGTTGATGTTGGTTTCTATATTTCTCTGCTTTGTAGAATATGCATGGTAACCAGATTTCCATTTGTGAGACTGTTGGCTGAGTACGAAGTAATTTCTCTGATGACCGATAAGCCGGAATGCAAAAATAGAATGCTTGCCATAAATGTATTTTTGACAGTTTTCAGGCAAATGTATCAAATAAATGCTATACTTTTATATGCTGTAGTATAATTATGCATAATAGACAGATACACATTAATTATATTATACAGGCGGCGAATGGCTTGAGTTAGGATCCCCCTATCAACATTTTTACACGATATGTGCGTTGTGCAATCCAGTTTCTGTCAATTAATTTGAATATGTCTTGAAATGAAAATTTGTAACTGGAGCCATAAATTAAATTTATAGTAAATATTTAAATTAGATTTTAAGATTAAACTTTTACATTAATAATTTTTGTATATTGTTATTACCGATAATTTATTGAAATTGACATACACTCTCCCCTTAAACTGGGCCCTGCATTCCCTGCCAATTTCATAGCTGGATTGCGTACTCCAGATTCCAGGGGGTGATATCCTTCTATAGTGCAGCATCGTCTTGCAACAGCAAATAATAAAGGGGTCACTGAGTGACAGTATGTGATATCCCATAAAGTGTATTCTACAGAAATTATTTACCGTACATGTATATAGTTATACTGAGTACTGCCATGATGCATGTATATACATACTTGCCTAAATATTATAGAGGAGGAATGAAATCATTCGGAATCTATGCAATTCAACGAATTCAATGAATTATGTGCTGTTAGTTGATGTATATGTAGTCTTCGTACAAAGTACAAAGTATTCATAGACTCAAATGGCTGTATATTTGTCATCACTGGGGTTCTGCAAAGCCACAAATTTTAAGAGGTAATTTTGATGTACAGGAAACAGATGTCTTAATGTCCCCAGACTGAGAGTCTCTCGGTTAACGACATACAGGATACAAAGTTCTTAAGTGCTCACAAAATGGTAGACACTATATAGAGTGGGGCCATATTGTCAAGTACATGTATATATAGTAAACAAACTACATGTACTTGAGGAGTATGTGAGATATTTCATTTAAACCTCATCATGTTTCTGTATATTCTGTATAGTGTGGTGTTAAGCTGAAACGAATATCCATAACCAGTGCATACATATGATATTAGCGAATTTATGTTACAGTTGGTATATAATACTTTTCCCTCGATGTTGTGTTGCGTTAGTTCCAATAATAAGAGGAATCCAGATAATCATTTAATAGACGGGTACATAAACTATGACAATCACATGCAACCAAAGCTATATTCTACCCAAAACTACCGTAACCAATGAACACATTATAAACCACGTCTTCAGTAATGCTCCATACCAAGTATTATGTAAGGAAATCCATCATGTGAAACTGCACACGAATTTTGAATATTTTTAAAAATAAATACAGTGAGTCCTTCGTAATATTAGAGGTCAACCCGAAGGACGTACCATATGAAGTTTGGGATAAATTGGATAAAAAATTCAAAGAGTAAGATCTGAGATGGCTGTTGGCAGCCATGTATTGATCCAATATCATTCAAATTTGATAGATCTCATTTACGAAGAAGGGGTCACTCTCATCAAAAATATGCTGAAGGGTACACAGGATTTGAAAATGTGCTGAAGGGTACACAGGGTTTGAAATGTCATTCTAAATGACGTATAGTTTTCGTATCTGCCATGATTTCTCTTAGAGAATAATTGTTTACATTCCAATGAACATTAAAATGAACTGAAAACAAACTGCTAATGGGCACCATACTTTCAGAAACACAGTTTAAGTAATGATGTTAGTGGCGATCACAAACCCTGTGTACCCTTCAGCACATTTTCAAATCCTGTGTACCCTTCAGCACTTTTTTGGTGAGAATGACCCCTTCAGCCTCAGTTACCGGTGATTCCAAAGTTCCAAACATGCCTGTAAATTTTCACAGCTATACTCTACCTAAAACTACCATAACCAATGAACAAGTTATAATCCATTACTTACAGTAAATGCTCCATACCAAGTATTATGTAAGGAAATCCATCATATGAGACTGCACAAGAATTTAGAAATATTTTTTTTAAATAAATACAGTGAGTCCTACGTAATATTAGATGTCAACCCGAAGGACCTTATGAAGTTTGGGATAAATTGGATAAAAATTCAAAGAGTAAGATCTAAGATGGCTGTTGGCAGCCATGTATTGATCCAATATCATTCAAATTTGATAGATCTCATTTACAGGTGATTCCAAAATTCCAAACATGCCTGTAAATTTTCACAGCATGTCGCCAATAATTGCAGGTGGCAAGGTGATCTGATATATTCAAATATGAAATCAAAGTTGAATGCATTTTATGTAGTTTGTTGACGATCAGATCAGGGATGTGACCTATGGTTTGTGCTAAAGGATTTATTCATGCAAATAGTAAAATCCAAGATGGCTACTGCCCATCGGCGCCCATGTTTTTCAACCAAATTCGGAAAACAACTTGATAGCTCCCATGTAGTGGTGATCTGTAGGGTGTGCCGAATAATTTAGTCGTATACAGATTAAAATCCAAGATGACTGCCAGTGGCTATGTATCTAACGAAAATCGTTCAGATTCAATAACTCCTATTTAGAGGTGATTCCAAACATGCCTGTAAATTTACAAAACATTTCGCAAATAATTGTGGGAAGCAGGGGCACTCATGGATTCAAATGTAAAATGATTTTTACAAGAATTTGGAAAAAATTGTTAAACATATGTATTTTGGCGATGTTCGGATCAGGCCGGTAGGGTGTGCTAAAAAAATTAGTTGTAAATTTATAGAGTAAAATCCAAGATGACTGCCGGCCGCCAGGTTTTTCAATAAAATAAAAAAAAAATCGCAGCTCTCATTAAGAGGTCACACTTGGAGATCTATATGATGTTTGGTGTCAATCAGATGAGGGATTGAATGAGGGTGGTGATCTGTAGGGTGTGCCAAATAATTTAGTTATGTTAACAGTAACATTCAAGGTGGCTGCCGGCAGTCATCTTTTTCATCGAAAATCAGAACAGAACTTTTTCTCAACAACATCATTTTGCCCTACCAGCATCAGTAATTCAGCAGGACCCACCAACATAATAGCAAATTAGCAGGACTATTAGCAGGACTATTAGAAACGTGCGGTTATTTGATCAAATCAGATATCTGCTCACTGACAGCAGAGATAACATGTATTATAATGTATTATAACATGTATTATTATGTATTATAACATGTATTATAACATGTATTATTATGTATTATAACATGTATTATTATGTATTATAACATGTATTATTATGTATTATAACATGTATTATTATGTATTATAACATGTATTATAATGTATTATAACATGTATTATTATGTATTATAACATGTATTATTATGTATTATAACATGTATTATAATGTATTATTATTATGTATTATAACATGTATTATTATGCTGGTCTTAACATGTCAGAGTTGATTATTGAGCTTCACAATATATACATGTATCAGATGGTGGTGTGGTTGTCCTAAATGACAATCCTGATACTTTAAATATTATGTGGTAGTCCAGATTAATTTATTGCACTAAATATAAACGCAAGTAAATTAAGTATTCATATTGACATAATAATGTATAGCATTTGTAAAGCGCCTTTCCCATGAGGCCCAAAGCGCTCAAAGTTTTACAATTATTACCCTGATGAGCCTGAACATTCAGTAACCATCTACTGCTCCCCGGGGACAGGGGGAGGTACAGCCGGGAGTATGCGAGGATACCATATGGCTAGCATACTGACAAGATCTTTCACTGCTCATTATCAGGTACCCTTGTAATGCATGGGTGGTGCAAAGCAGACACAGTACGAGCGACCTTGCTCAAGGGTCACAACTTGGCGCGAGATTCAAACAGTGTTCAATCCAACAATTGCACATCGCTCAAGTCGGCCAAGCCACTGCTGTGTGGAAACTCATAACAGACCACCAGCCAGCCGCGAACTCGCCTCGCTGTGTTGACAGCGAAGACAAGTCCAACGCGCTAACCACTGAACCTCCACATCACCTCTAATGGCTTTAGAATATTAAACATGTGATGATGAGTGTGTATTAATGAAGTTAAATAAACCTGGTTCAAATCAGAAGGATTATTTCAATATGCTCAGCCTAGTTGAAACTATACAAAATATTTCTGGCAGTATATTTAGCTGCTTATTGCATATTGAAGATAATTCAAATTAGCTATCTGGCAATGATATTATGGCCTTTTCATTGGTCAATTAGCGTCAAGTCCGGCTTAAATGGTCACTGCCACCCCTTTCGTTCAGTTGGGTACCCAGCTTTTTAAAACTTTCAGTTGGGTATCCAGCTTGTGTGAGAGGACTACTATGAGTTATTGATTATGAGCGACTTTGCTGAAATTATTGTATGTACATCTAACTTTGTGCCAGTTATTTAATGTCATATGCCGAATAAAGAATCTGCAGTTGAATATGTTAGTGAGAGTTTTCAGTATGCATATGCCCAACCACGAGGACCGTCCTGGTACAGTTTAGGAATTTAACCTTGGCAACGACGGGTCACACGGCTCGTAGAGTAAATATAAATGAAAACACTATGCACATACATTTGCCTAAAAATTATCAAAGTCAAGATGGTGGTACTAAATAAAATTCCCTTCCTGCCCTGTCCTGCCACCTGGAAATTTTTTCCCAACAAATCGTAATCAATTAAATTATTTTGATTTCTCCTATCAACCCATTGTAGTCAAGAGTCTCAAAAATATTTCAGATTATACTTCTTTTCTTCCATGCTCTGGGACAGCCTCAGTGCATACTGTTGAAGCTAATGAGAGTTTGGGGTGGAATAACATTAGAGCTCGCAAATTAAGTTAACGTATGATCATATTAACATCTCAACACTGATTCAGATAGACAATGATTTGCTGACTCCTATCTGGTGAGTCTACACTACAAATTCAACTTGATTCTGACAATAATTAATGAATAGTAGTAATAGTGGGAGGAGCATAGACGTTGCTATTAGAGGGAAATTTTTGTTACATATTAATTAATTTTACAGTATGTGCACCTATGTTGGAACATACACAAGAATATACATTGCTAAAAATATGAGTGTCATGCAAAATGGAAGATACAGTTATAATCTACATGTACGTTAAGTTTTGCTCATCTGTGGATACATACAAGTTTAGTGTACAAACAAAAAACATGGTTTGAAATCAGACAATTTAACTTTGAAAGTGGGTGCAGATGTCCAAATTAGTGGGAACAAACTTCAACAAATATGACATCAGAATTTTCAATGCAGAAAACAGCCAACTCGTTCACTCGATCACTCATTGGTAGAATATATCTGCTAATGATTATTTTATTGACAACCATAGAAAGGTGGATTCCTCACAAATTCTCCTGCTGAAATATTTGTTGAGGGTGTATGGTTAATGGGTTCACCAAGAAGAAGAGTGCACAAACATACTTTTACAGAATTTGAGATAACAGTTTAATGGAAATATAGTTCTCTGCCAAAGTGGCACAAGTAAAACGAGGATAGAATGTGTAACATACTCACTATCTTTACAGAATCCACTGGTATCAAGAGATCTTATAGTCAACTGTTATAACTCCTCAATGCCCAAATATGATTGAGCTCTCATGGTGATCTCATCATACAAACAACAGGATGCAATTGTGAATTCCTACCACTTCACATGTCACTACTGAGCTATCAATATAAATAGGACGACATAAGAGCAACAATTGAATGTACATCAATGATCTTCTTGATACAAATGTGAAAATTAGCTAGTTCAAGCCACAATTAATTGTGACAAACAAAACACTTAAAGGGGTACTGTACACTAAATCCGGCCATTTATGGGACCATCTCCTTTTATACTCAACAGAATATATGCAACAAATGAATGATTTGAGCCGTAGATTAGTGCAAAATACAATCGTGTGCTCTATGAACGATGCTCACAAAATGATAATTATAATGAAAATGAATTTATGACTCCAGCCATTTATTCATTTTCATTATAATTAGCATGGTGTTTGCATCATTCATAGAGCACATGAGCGTAATTTTCATATATTCTGTTGAGTATAAAAGGAGATGGTCCCATGAGTGTACAGTTACAGTACCCCTTTAAATAAATGAAGCTGTAGCACAAATAGGAAAGAGGATAATGTGATACATTACATTCAATGGAGCAATAAGTAATGCGGAAAGTTGAAATGTATAAGTAATACCAGAGGTCAGCCCAAAGATACATATGAAGTTAGTTTACTATCAATTGAATAAAAAATGTGTTCAGTATTTGTATTTGAATACAGGTAGGATAGCTGGTGCACAGGCCTTCTAAACAGTGATAATTGAGTGATAATATATATTATTTTAGACCATGTAACCCTAAACACAGGTATTATTTTTTTTTTTTGGCCTAAGATATATCTTTCCTAAAGAAAATAGATGTATTTAAATATTTTATTTATTAATATCTCAGTCACTGTGTAAGCCTGTACTCGAGGATTTGCCTTTCTTCGGAGAAATGCTACTACTTTCTTCGGATTTGCATCACGCTTGACCAAACATACTGGTCACACATGTACAAAATCTGTTAATAAAGGGTTTAAATGTCGACAAATGAATAAGTCAACTTAACCACGTGACTAATCAATGATCTAAATTTGTTATTCAGACCAAGAGAGAAAACTATTTCAATTGCATACGTATACAAATAGATGCCATATTTCTCAGACTTTGTGTTAATTCCCCCCCCCCCCCCCAGAACTCGTCATTTACAGTGACGCATCTTTCGGTAACCTCGTGGACGGTGGCAGTCAGGGTGGTTATATTATTTGTTTGGCTAGTAGGGATGGTAAAATGAGTCCATTGGCTTGGGAATCTAAAAGAATTAGGAGGGTAGGTGAGGAGTACTATTGCTGCGGAGACATTGTCGATGGTGAGGCTGTAGATTGTCGTGTTGTTGTGAGTACTCTCATATCTGAATTATTATATGATTCATCAAACAAAACCATTAAAATTACATGTATAATTGATAATAAGGACTTGTATTCTTCGTTGTTTTCCACAAAGAATGTTACTGAGAAGAGGCTGAGAAGCTGAGAAGAGAGATAAGTTCACTGAGAGAGATGATGGCGAGAAAGATAATTACGAAAGTAGAATGGGTCGAGAGTAAGAGAGAGATAGCAAATGTTTTGACGAAGAGAGGAGCGTCAGGAAGTAATTGTCTGCTAAAATGTTTAGAGAGAGGAGTAGATGAGTGAGATAGACATATCTGTTATATCCTATTGTAAATGCAAGCCCAAACAATTTTATTTTTATTTTTGTATATTTCTTCACAAAAAGATAGACCAGATTGTTAACATGTGTTTTATTGTTAACATGTATTATGTTTCAGAATGTATGCTTGGTGGGTTTAAGAATAAACTAACTATATAGAAGTTCTGACTGTTGTGTTTACCTGAGTGACCTATGTAACCGTATTCAACAGTTTACCACGGTGGTTTACCACCATGGTAACACCTGAGGTAAACCACCACGGTGTTACCACCATGGCAAACCATGGTAAACCACCATGGTGACACCACTATAGGTGGCCAATATATCTCGTTTTTTTTACCATGGTTTACCGTGGTGTTTTACCATGGTGGTACGAAGGGGGATTTTTATATGGGGTACTCAGTATGCTGGTATCATATTTTTCTGATACTCAAGGAGAATGTTGTGTCCAACATTATACATCATTAGCAATGACTGTAGTTAATGCACAAACAGTGTTCAATGCTGTGCATGAGAAGTTGGAGGCTGACGGAATTTCTACGGACAATCTTATCTCTGTTCTGTGTGTTCCACAAACTATATGCGTGGTAAAATAAGTGGATTTGAAACTCGGTTGAGGGAGAAATTACCTCATTTGTTAGACATTGATGGAGATTTGTGCCATCATGTGC